>JAXQQM020073313.1:0-93711 GCA_034641835.2 Pinus albicaulis | reverse complement strand
GTAAGATCTAAATCTTGAGGTTTAGTATCTAATCACATCCCTCTGTGGCAAATCTTGTCTTTCAAACACTAGAGACTTTCTCTTGCCGGTAAATCAGTTGGGCATCTGAGAATAATTCATACCATTCATGGTGTGATTGTCAAATCATTTATTTGCTATGAAGCAGATCATATCGGATAGTTTATCTTTAACTTCCTTTATCCAGGATAAGAATGACGAAACAGACTCATTCTCCTCCATCTTGATTATATATCCTTTAGAAGAACAAGGTCTGTGTTCCTCAAACCATACAAGGTTCTTGAGAGCTGTCCGTATTTTGTCTTATTTTATCCCGAATATGAGGGATGATGCAATCTTTAACTGACAATTTTAGTAGAACTTTTTCCTTCAGCTCCCTTTTCTCCCATTCTTGAATTGTTGCATTCGTTCCACCATTTGCAACAGCCGGCTTACCTTCATCGCCGATGACAATGCTATAGGTATTTTTACCCTCAAGAAAAGTTTGAAGTTTAAATTTCCAATTTGTGTAATTGGAACCATCCAACTTGCTGCTTTCATTTAAGTAATCTGCCATTTGAGAATTCATCTTGGAGGAAAACAGGGTACCCCCGGCAACTTAAAAAAAAATGAACAATTATCACAACAAATTGAATATGGTTGTGACTTACAACAGTTGTGAAATACAAATGATGAATAAGCAGCAGATCACTAATTATTAACTTCAGAAATTTGTTTCAGTGAAAGCGTTGATATCGCTCTGCATAAACTAGATGCCAAACTGTTTGCATAAAAAAAAATAACGCTGCATAAATCTGCTAATTAAAGACAGCGAATGTCAACTGAGCTGTGTAGATGAACACTGAACAACAAATTGGACCACTTTAGGAACGCAGAACAACAACGTTCAGAAAAAAAAATTGCCCTTGTTTCCCGAAAGCAACAATCAACTCGATACTTGTATTGGCTTTTTCACAACTCGGATCTTCTCAAATTTGTCAAGGACTTTTGGGTATCTCGCTGGAAATTTGGGAGGAATATTTTGAGTTGGAGTACAGAAGAAGTAATCATAATAATGCAGCTGATGATTTGCGTTTTTGCCACTTCTCCCTTTTCCAGATGTGTAAAAGAAGACTAGATAAAATCAGCTACGCTGATTCAAAATCTCAAAAAAAAATTGTGCTTTTAGCAATGACTGCACTGCATTGGTGTGTATAATGATAGGATTTCTTTGGTTTACATGCATGAAGAAAAAAAAAAAAATGCCGCCCTGTTAAACGCAAACAAATTTAACCAAAACCCCAAAAAACAAGTCCTTCAGTCTTTCAGTCATTCCCCCGGTCGACGAGAGCTGGGTTGCCACACGATGGTATTATGATTGCAATAATAAGTTTTTTGTGTTTTTACCTATTCACCGCAGTTAAAATGAAAATAGTGAATCTACTAGCCACCTGACTCGAAGACTGTCGCGCACGACGAACATATGGGCCGTGCAATCTGGCGAACGCTAGTTGGTATGGGGTTCGAACCGATCACCTGAAATCACACAGCAATCCATGTACGTAGCTACCCAGCGATCAATGAATTTTCCGAGATTTGATTCGCACAGGGCTCTTCTGTCTCTAGATTTTGGCCTTCACGCTACTGCACTCAGGACACAGCTCGATCCACTTCCAAGCGACACCACCAAAAACAAAATCGCCTTCTCGGCCTTGAAAACGCCTTCACGGCAATACGATCTCCCTCACGCATTCAACAGAGAACGCAGCTCTTCCTGGGCTCTGATACCATGATAAGAAATGTAGAAGACTGAAGTTTAGACAAACACACGGGAGTTCACAGGTGCAAATCACCAGGAGCTCCCACCAGCAAATGCATTCGCTTGGCATTCTTCATTAAGCATCAAGAATTAAATAGATACATAGGAAAAACAGATTCCTAATTAATAGGAACTGAATGTCAAATAAAGAGAAAATCATAACTACGTAACCTATTCTCCATTAATTTCTAACAGGTTACCTATTTCATCGGTAACATTGTTAAAAATGTCTCCAAGGGCTCCAAAATGGTAAAAAACCCCTAGGTGGGCTCTTTCTACACTAAAAAAGGTAAAAAATTCACTGAGTCTATAAAATATTTTATGCTAAATTTCCTCCAATTTGCACCCAACTGCAAATTGTTCTACAATTTCCAACTTTTGCAGCCAAGTGGAGCGACAAATTCACCCCACATCGGGGAGATTCCCGCCGCACTAGGTGAAAATTTTGGAGCAGTTAAATGCACTCGGTCAGCCCTAAATCGAATAATAAGGTGCCACTTGGTGCATTCTCTTTTGATGGATTCATGGTTTTTTTTCAAATTCTGCTGATTTGTTTGAACTCTCGTTGAACTCTAGTTGGGTTAATTTCACCATGGTTTTGGTTTGCGAGGACCCTGCCTAAGGCAGGTTCCTATCCCATCCATCGGTTTAAGCCATAGCATCAAACCTATATCATGACAATGGAATATATGACTGTGTGCAAACATTAATCACTGGAGATAATAGTTCGCTCTAGACTTTGGATAATGTTTAATATATGGTTCAAACAATTCATCTCTGCCAATATAATACATGGAATTTGAAACTTTGATATATACATTGATTTATATGGTTGGGGTCGGGGTTAACCTCAGACGCTATCTGCCCACCACGTAATTTGGTTGGGTGGACAGGGGTCTAGGGTTAACCCTGGTCTCAACCACCAACGACTCTACCCATAAAAATTAAATAAGACGAACCCCATAGTTATTAAGAACTAACACAGGCACACCGGTGGAGGTAAACATTTATATACAAAGTAAAGAAGGAATACAATCCATTATATTTCCATCAAATGGATATTTAAAATATGATGCTCATGGAAATCTTAGTGACTATTTCCGTGATGGGATGGTATGAGGCATAAGAACGTTATCTTTTTTGCAATATTGTGCAATATGAAGTTACAAGGATAAGAAGTAGAAATATGTGCACACGTACATTTGCGATAACATTAAATGTAAAAGAATAAGTTTGTGTATATTTTTTCTTAGGAAGTTTGTTTTCAAATGTGATTAGAAGTATTATTGATTTTTTGTTTTTGTTTTTTTTATTTTTTTTAATAATTAAAATTTATAGTTAAAGTGGTTTGTATTTACATAACATGCTATTTATTCCATTCATTATTTCTACAATATTTAAGTGTGTTTATAAAGTTTTAATCATGATACATAGGGTTAGTTGAGATTTGATCTAACAAAGTCCTATGGAGTACCTTGAAATTAAATTCTACCACCAACTAATATACACTCAAGGGTATTTTTAATTAATAATAATAATAATAGTAATTCTAAATTTATAGTTAATTTAAACACCAAATGAATGTATTAAATATCTTGGTTTAAGAGAAAAGTATATTCTAAGCAATAATTTAATTATGGAAATATAAATATTCTACCCATAAAAATAATACATAAATATCAATATATAATTTACACTATTTTTACATCTTTATTTTTTATTTAAGAAAATAAGTTAAATATATATATATATATATATATATATATATATATATATATATATATATATATATACCTATATATATATATATATATAGATATAGATATAGATATAGATATATATTTTATTATTTCATTAACGCTAACTATTATGAATATCATATATTTTTTCCTTAAAAAAATTCTTATACTTAAAGTACTTATAAATTTTAGTTACAGACCGGTACAAGGAGCTTTGAAAGACCTCACGGATATTTTGTTTAGAATGAGAACTAGTCAAACAACGTAGTGCTCAGGATCTCATAATTTGCAATGGTCTAAAGAAGTGGAAATTCTTGCCAGATGACTTACATCCATGGGCTTGGTAGTAGCATGGTAGACTATGTTATTTATGATCTCCCTTTATACAACAAAATAATAAATTTTGACATCTTAGACGACCACGAGCCTGACTTTGATCATAGGCCTTTACTTATAACTCTCAATTTTGTCATGCATATAGATCCCATAGAAGATAATCCTATAGCCAAAAGAACTTAATCTTTGATAGAAATAAAAACGATCTCTTTCTAAATGAATTAAGAACTAATTTTCTTCCTTTATCTAATATAGACAATATAGATTAGCTCTATCATAATTTTACTACAACACTCTCATATTTTATTAACAAGTTCTCAGTTGAAGTTTCAAGTAATAAAAGAAATATCCAAACCAACCCATGGTATGAAAAAGATTGTAAAAGTGTGAGGAGAGCAATTAAGGAAGTTGTTGATGAATCTCTTAAAATTGACAAGATAAAAATCTACAAAGCCCTAACTAAAAGGAAAAAAAAGGCAATATATTCGTAAAAGACAAGAGAATCTCTTACACCTCTCTATGGTGGCTCCTAAGAAATTCCGGAGGCAAATTCTAACTAAGAAAACTAAAGATAATCATAAAATTTCTTTACACGACTAGAATTCCTATCTTAAAAATATTTATGAATCTCCAAATGTCAAGTATAATTTTGAAAACCTGCTCATAATGAAAGAATTTTTCTCATTAGAAGACATTGATTTTGGGGATAAACGCCTCGCAAATGGGAAAGCTAAAGAAATTGAAGGTTACCAGGTGGAAATCTTAAAAATTGGAGGTCCTGTCCTCATCCCCCACATCCACAAGATTTTCAATCCAGCGGTCAAGCAAGGGTTCCCTAAACCATGGACTTAGAGCCTCATTGTCCCTATTTTCAAAAGTGGGGATACAAATAACCCCTCTAATTATCGGACAATTATGATCAGCCCTCTCTTAGCCAAGTTATATGGTATTATTTTGGAATAGAAGTTGAGCATATGGCTTGAAAGTGAAGGTAAGCAGGCTAAAGGCCAAGCGGGTTTTATAAGGAAGCACTCAACAACGGACAACCTCATTACGCTTAGGATCATTTTGGAGGAATGTCGCAATGATAAATTCAATCTCTTTTGTTGCTTTGCGGACTTTAGAAAGGCTTTCGATACGGTTCCTAGAAACAACCTATGGAATATATTAGAAGAGCTAAATTTTTCTTTCGAGCTAAGAGCGGCCGATATAAGGTTATACGAGAATGTAATTGCCAAGTTAAAGAGCAATGAGGGGTGTTCGAAAGATATTAAGTGTAATGTCGGAGTTAAACAAGGTTGCCCCCTCTCCCCTACCTTATTTGGCATTTACATCGACAATCTAGAAGGTTGTTTAGAGGAAGCAGGTTGTGCTGGCACGATCTTAGCTTGGATAGTCATCATCCTTCCTCTCTATGCTGACGATATTGTTCTTCTTGCAAGGTGCCCATTTGATCTTGATAAGAAACTTATACTTCTTAAGGATTTCTACTCTACCATGGGTATGATTATTAACAATGACAAAAAAAAAGTTATGATTATCAAATCCAAGAAGGAAACTTACGCTAATTTTATGTATGAAAATAATGCTTTTGGAGAAGTGTCTTCTTACAAGTACCTAGGAATTGATATTCATCACAAGCTCAATTGGAACTATAGCATTGAGAAAATGATTAATGGGGGGTGGAAAGCTTATTTGGTCTTGAAAATAAACATAACGACAAACCATAAACAATGTGGGATAAAACTATGATTCCTCTTTGAAACTTTAGTCACTCCTATTATCTTATATGGATGTGAGGTTTGGGGTTGCGACATCTCTAGAGAATCTTGGAAAATATTAAGCAACTCTAGAAGCGTTTTATATTGTATAACCTCAAAAACAAAGAAATACACCCTATCATATTCTCCTTGAAAGTGGGTGTATTTCCCCTATCGAAACCTAGCCCCTATGACAAGGCTATTGTACAAGCACAAACTTAGTAGTATAGGAGACCATGAACTTCCCACTAAGCTAGCTTTAAATTCCAACCGCGGAAACATTTGAGCTAGTCAGTTGGTATAGGCCACAGAACTGGTATAAACCATTGGGAGATCGACAAGAATGTTGCATTGCAAAAAATTAATAACATTAAACAAATTTTTACTTCTATCTTCAAAGAAAAAAAGTGGTGTGAGAAAGATCTAGCAGCCAAAAGGAAATTAAGATATTATAAGGAGGTCATCAACCCCACCCTAGAAGATCAAAAGTATTTCTCTATTTTAACTAGCTCAAAGAAGAAAATTAATATAGCCAAGATTAGAATGAACTGTCATGAGCTCCATAGTGAAACAGGTCATTGGACAGTTCCTAAAACACCATGGATGGAAAGGATCTGCCATTGTATGAGAATATGAACATCGAGGATGAAAATCACCTCCTCTTAGAGTGCCCCGCGTACAACCAGATTAGAGCTCAAATTCATAATCTTTGTTGCAATACTGACCTTCCTAGCCTTTTAAGATGTCAAAATTATAGTGAGCTCGGGAGGCTTCTCTCCAAGATTTTTGAGCATAGGAATAAATCTGATAAACTAAATAATTCGTAGCATAGGAGATTAAATGTTAAATTAAACTAAACTAGCACAACCACATTATATTTACTAATGTGGTTGATATACGTTGATATAGGCGTATATAAAATAGATTTACAACCACATTCACCAATATGGTTGATCCACCACGACACATTAATTTATATATCAATAAATATTATATATAATAATATTATTATATTAACTAATTATATATATAATATATATTAATAATAATATTTATTAATATTTAATTATGATTAAATCATAAAATATTATATATATTATTAATATTTATTGATACATTAATAATATTATAATATTTAATAATAATATATATTAATAATAAATAATACTTTAGCATTTATTGATATATTAATATCATAGATAGTTATAATATAATAATAAAAAGAACTAATATATTAATATATTAATAATATTAAACCCCAAAACATAAGAAAGTAATAAAATTTAAGAATTAATATATTAAACTCAAGAGAGTAATAAAGCATATGAAACAATATTTAAAAACAAAAAACATAAGAGATCAATAGACCCTAACAATTAATATTTTAAACTAAAGATATTAATAAACCCAAGGGATAATTAATAATACAAACCCAATGTCATCATAAACCAAAGGTTTAAATATTATAAACCAAAGGAATTGGTGAACCAAAGGGATAAATATTATAAACATAAGGGATCAATATTAAAAACACAAGAGATTAATAAACCGTAAGAATTGATATTTTAAACTAAAAAACCTAATAAATTAATAATCCATAAGAATCAGTATTTTAAACATAAGATATTAATAAACCAACGAGATTATTAACACTATAAACCAAAAGAAATAATAGACCCAAGGGTTTAATATTATAAACCAAAGGAATCAGCAAACCCAAGGGATAAATATTATAAATGTAACGTATGAATATTAAAAACAATACAGATTAATAAACCCTAAGAATTAATATTTTAAACTGAAAAATTTAAGAAATTAACAAACCCTAAGAACTAATATTTTAAACTCAATAGAGTAATAAACCGAATGTGTGATTAACATTATAAACCAAAAGAACTAATAAACCCAAGGGTTTAATATTATAAACCAAAGGAATTGGTGAACCCAAGGGAATTGATTTAAACATTAAGACAATTGTTGTCACAATGCGATGTTGGACCAGCTATGACCATGGTTGGCCATGGGTGATTTTCATATTGAGAAAATATTTGTCAGAATGTGACATTTGATCATGGATGACATTGATTGATTATTCATATTATAAACCAAAAGAACTAATAAACCCAAGGGTTTAATATTTTAAACCAAAGGAATTGGTGAGCCCAAGGGAAAACTATTACCCAACAAATTATAAACCAAAGTAATTGGTGAACCCAATGGAATGGATTTAAACATTGAGACATTTGTTGTCATAATGCGACGTTGGAACAACTATGACCACGGTTGGCCATGGGTAATTTTCATATTCAGACAATGCTTGTTAGAATGTGACATTTGATCATGGATGACATTGATCGATTATTCATATTATAAACCAAAATAACTAATAAACCCAAATGTTTAATATTATAAACCAAAGGAATTGGTGAACCCAAGGGAAAACCATGACCCAAAAAATTATAAACCAAAGGAATTCGTGATCCCAAGGGAATTGAATTAAAAATTGAGACAATTGTTGTCACAATGTGATGTTGGACCAACTATGACACAGGTTGGCCATGGGTGATTTTCATATTGATACAATGCTTGTCAGAATGTGACATTTGATCATGGATGACATTGATCGATTATTCATATTATAAACCAAAAAAACTAATAAAACCAAGGGTTTAATATTATAAACCAAAGGAATTGGTGAACCCAAGGGAAAACCATTACCCAAAAAATTATAAACCAAAGGAATCAATGAACCCAAGAGAATTGATTTAAACATTGAGACAATTTTTTCCACAATGTGACGTTGGACCAACTATGACCATGGTTGGCCATGGGTGATTTTCGTATTGAGACAATATTTGTCAGAATGTGACATTTGATCATGGATGACATTGATTGATTATTCATATTATAAACCAAAAGAACTAATAAAACCAAGGGTTTAATATTATAAACCAAAGGAATAGGTGAACCTAAGGGAATTGATTTAAACCTTGAGATAATTGTTGTCACAATGCGACGTTGGACCAACTATGACCATGGTTGGGCATGGGTGATTTTCATATTGAGAAAACATTTGTCAGAATGTGACATTTGATCATGGATGACATTGATCGACTATTCATATTATAGACCAAAAGAACTAATAAACCCAAGGGTTTAATATTATAAACCAAAGGAATTGTTGAACCTAAGGGAAAATTATTACCCAGCAAATTATAAACCAAAGGAACTTGTGAACCCAAGGGAGTTGATTTAAAAATTGAAACAATTGTTGTCACAATGCAACGTTGGACCAACTATGACCATGGTTGGCCATGGGTGATTTTCATATTGAGACAATATTTGTCAGAATGTGACATTTGATCATGGATGACATTGATCGATTATTCATATTATAAACCAAAAGAACTAATAAACCCAAGGGTTTAATATTATAAACCAAAGGAATTGGTGAACCCAAGTGAATTGATTTAAACATTGATACAATTGTTGTCATAATGCGAAGTTGGACCAACTATGACCATGGTTGGCACTGGATGATTTTCATATTTAGAAAATATTTGTCAGAATGTGACACTTGATCATGGATGACATTGATCAATTATTCATATTATAAACCAAAAGAACTAATAAACCCAAGGGTTTAATATTATAAACCAAAGGAATTGGTGAACCCAAGGGAATTGATTTAAACATTAAGACAATTGTTGTCACAATGCGACGTTGGACCAACTATGACCATGGTTGGCCATGGGTGATTTTCATATTGAGACAATATTTGTCAGAATGTGACATTTGATCATGGATGACATTGATCGATTATTCATATTATAAACCAAAAGAACTAATAAATCCAAGGGTTTAATATTATAAACCAAAGGAATTGGTGAACCCAAGGGAATTGATTTAAACATTGAGACAATTGTTGTCACAATGCGACGTTGGACCAACTATGACCATGGTTGGCCATGGGTGATTTTCATATTGAGACAATATTTGTCAGAATGTGACATTTGATCATGGATGATATTGATCGATTATTCATATTATAAACCAAAATAACTAATAAACCCAAGGGTTTAATATTATAAACCAAAGGAATTGGTGAACCCAAGGGAAAAATATTAATAACCTAAGGGACCAATAAGGCGAAGGATCAATAAAATTATTAAAAAAATATTCAAGTTGAAGAAATTAATAAACACTAATAATTAACCCAAGGTTTCGTAATATTATAAACCAAAAGAACTAATAAACCCAAGGGTTTAATATTATAAACCAAAGGAATTGGTGAACCCAAGGGAATTGATTTAAACATTGAGATAATTGTTGTCACAATGCAACGTTGGACCAATTATGAGCATGGTTGGCCATGGGTGAATTTCATATTGAGACAATATTTCTTAGAATGTTACATTTGATCATGGATGACATTGATGGATTATTCATATTATAAACCAAAAGAACAAATAAACCCAAGGGTTTAATATTATAAACCAAAGGAATTGGTGAACCCAAGGGAAAACCATTACCCAAAAAATTATAAACAAAAGGAATTGATGAACCCAAGGGAATTGATTTAAACATTGAGACAATTGTTGTCACAATGCGATGTTGGACCAGCTATGACCATGGTTGGACATGGGTCATTTCCATATTGAGACAATATTTGTCAGAATGTGCCATTTGATCATGTATGACATTGGTCGATTATTCATATTATAAACCAAAAGAACTTATAAACCCAAGGGTTTAATATTATAAACCAAATTTATTGGGAAACCCAAGGGAATTGATTTAAACATTGAGAAAATTGTTGTCACAATGCGACGTGGGACCAACTATGACCATGGTTGGCCATGGGTGATTTTCATATTGAGACAATATTTGTCAGAATGTGACATTTGATCATGGATGACATTGATCGATTATTCATATTATAAACCAAAAGAACTAATAAACCCAAGGGTTTAATATTATAAACCAAAGGAATTGGTGAACCCAAGGGAATTGCTTTAAAAATTGAGACAATTGTTGTCACAATGTGGCGTTGGACCAACTATGACCATGGTTGGCCATGGGTGATTTTCATATTCAGACAATATTTGTCAGAATGTGACATATGATTGTGGATGACGTTGATCGATTATTCATATTCTAAACCAAAATAACTAAAAAACCAAGGGTTTAATATTATAAACCAAAGGAATTGGTGAACCCAAGGGAAAACCATTACCCAACAAATTATAAACAAAAGGAATTGGTGAACCCAAGGGAATTGATTTAAACGTCGAGAAAATTTTTGTGACAATGCGACGTTGGACGAACTATGAGCATGGTTGGCCATGGGTGATTTTCATATTGAGACAATATTTGTCAGAATGTGACATATGATCATGGATGACGTTGATCGATTATTCATATTATAAACCAAAGGAATTGGTGAACCCAACAAAAAACCATTACCCAACAAATTATAAACCAAAGGAATTTGTGAACCCAAGGGAATTGATTTAAACATCGAGACAATTTTTTCCAGAATGCGACGTTGGACCAACTATGACCATGGTTGCCCATGGGTGATTTTCATATTGAGACAATATTTGTCAGAATGTGGCATTTGATCACGTATGACATTGATCGATTATTCATATTATAACCCAAAAGAACTAATAAACTCAAAGGGTTTAATATTATAAACTAAATGAATTGGTGAACCCAAGGGAATTGATTTAAACATTGAGAAAATTGTTGTCACAATGCGACATTGGACCAAATATGACCATGGTTGGCCATGGGTGATTTTCGTATTGAGACAATATTTGTCAGAATGTGACATATGATCATGGATGACGTTGATCGATTATTGATATTATAAACCGAAAGAACTAATAAACCCAAGGGTTTAATATTATAAACCAAAGGAATTGGTGAACCCAAGGGAAAACCATTACCCAACAAAATATCAACCAAAGGAATTGGTGAGCCCAAGGGAATTGATTTAAACATCGAGAAAATTTTTGTCACAATGCGACGTTGGACCAACTATGATCATGGTTGGCCATCGGTGATTTTCATATTGAGACAATATTTGTCAGAATGTGACATTTGATCATGGATGACATTGATCGATTATTCATATTATAAACCAAAATAACTAATAAACCCAAGGGTTTAATATTATAAACCAGAGGAATTTGTGAACCCAAGTGAATTGATTTAAACATTGAGACAATTGTTCTGACAATGCGACATTGGACCAACTATGACCATCGTTGGCCATGGGTGATTTTCATATTGAGACAATGTTTGTCAAAATGTGACATATAATCATGGATGACGTTGATCGATTATTCATACTATAAACTAAAAGAACTAATAACCCCAAGGGTTTAATATTATAAACCAAAGGAACTGGTGAACCTAAGGGAAAACCATTACCCAAAAAATTATAAACCAAGGGAATTGGTGAACCCAAGGGAAAATCGTTACCCAACAAACTATAAACCAAAGGAATTGGTGAACCCAAGGGAATTGATTTAAACAATGAGACAACTGTTGTCACAATGCGACGCTGGACCAACTATGACCATGGTTCGCCATGGGTGATTTTCATATCAACCATTGGGTTTATTTTATTGTTTATAATATTTATCTTAGGGTTTATATACTTTCTCTTTATAATACTAGTTCTTTGGGTTTAATATTATTCAACCATGGTCAACCATATTTTATCAAATCAATTGTGGTCAACCATGGTCAAACGTCACATTGTGACAAAGATTGTCTCAATATGGAAATCAATCATCGTCTGAACCTTGGTCCAACGTCACAATATGACAAAGATTGTCTCAATATGATAATCATGGTCAATCATGGTCAAGAATTGTTAACAATGTTTTATAAAGTTAAACATGGTCAACTGTAGTGAATCATGGTCAACCTTGTGTATGCATGGTCAACCATGTTTTATAGGCTTAAACATGGTCAATCATTATCAACATTGGTTATCCATGATCAATCTTGTTCAACCATGATTGTCCATTGACAACCATATTTTATAAAGCCACACATGTTTTATTTTAAAATAATAATAATAATAATATTTATAATAATAATTTTATTGTAATAGTTGTTTTTAATATTTTTTTTTAAATTTATATTTAATATTATTATGAATTTTTTTTTATAAATTAGATTAATTAATTGAATTAATTATTCTATATTAAATTGAATCATTATTATTATGTTTAAATTATTAATTAATTAAAAGTATTATTAATAGTATTATTGTTACTATTATTATTTAATTAAATTATTGTATATTATTTAATTATTTAATAATTATTTAACATTTTAATCAATTAAAAATAAATAATTTAAATAAAAATAATATAAAAAATAAACTATTAGAATAAAATATGATCTCGAAAATGAATTATAAAACTCATGGATGATATTGTTTTGTATGTGATTATTACCAAAAGATTTTATTCATAAGTATTATTACTAAATAATTATGATGAACCACATTGGCTGGTTCGAAACGCGTCGACCAAATCTATTCTGATGTGATTTTTACCGAAAGATTTTAATTGCATTTTATGGATCACAGAAGCAAATTTCCTAATATGGTTATTAATTAATATTATTGCTATTGTCAATTAATAATATTATTAAGTAATTAACAATAATAGTAATAATTGATAATTAATAATATATTGAATTAAATAATATACCATAACTTTTATTATTATTATTATTTTATTAATATTGTTAATTAATATTAATAATATAAATAGTTTATAATAATAATAAAAATAATTTAATAAAATAAGCTATTTTTTAATATTATTATTATTTATTTATTATATATTTATTATTATGAGTTTAATATTACATCTATTACATCATAATATTTGTTGCAATACTGACCTTTCTAGCCTTTTAAGATGTCAAAATTATAGCGAGCTTGGGAGGCTTCTCTCCAAGCTTTTTGAGTATAGGAATAAAACCTTAAATCAAAATATATAACTCTTTTCTTTAGGACAGATAAACCAAAGATTAGTCTCAGTGGCCGTTAACCACTACCATCATCATCATCATCATCATTCATTTATGTATATTTCATTTATTATTATTATTATTAATTATAATTGAAATAGAATAATATTAATATATTTTTTAATGATAGTATTATTATTATTATATATTTAACAATATCGATATTTATTATTTATTTATTTATTAATTAATAATAATATTAATAATAATGAATTTGCAATAATAATAATTAATATTAAGTTGATTATAATAATAATAATAAATTAACTATAAAAATATATATTAATCACTATTATTATTTCTAATGATAATAATAATTTATTGTATTAATTTTTTTATATTATTATTATTATTTTTTATTATTAAATATTTATTATGATTAATATAGATTTATTTCATTTATGGCAATTTCAGTTATTATTAGTATTATTAATTATAATTGAAATACAATAATATTAGTATATTTTTTATAATAATAATATTATTATTATTATATATTTAACAATATAAATATTAATACTAATATTAAGTATGTATGATTAATGTTTATTCTAGTAATTAGGTTAACTAATGTGGTTGTGCATGTGATTGATATATGACCACATTTATTAATGTAATAATAGTTTATTAAATTAGTTATTTTTGTAATATTATTATTATTTATTTATTATATATTTATTATTACGAGTTTAATATTACATCTATTACATTATAATATTTGTTGCAATATTTACCTTCCTAGCCTTTTAAGATGTTAAAATTATAGTGAGCTTGGGAGGCTTCTCTCCAAGCTTTTTGAGCATAGGAATAAAACCTTAAATCAAACTAAATAACTCTTTTCTTTATGTATGATAAACCAAATATTGGTCTCAGTGGCTGTTAACTATTGATAATTTTTTTGTTCCAAAAACACTTATCAAATACACTTAATACACTTACACTGTCAAACATTTAATACATCAATTTTACTATTTTTTACTAAACCATAGAAAAAAGGTACTATATAGCACTACTTAAATAATATTTTCAATTTATCATTTATATGAGTTCTCCTAATCCCATATTATTTATAAACTACTAAATTTGACAAAACAAAAAACACAAGATTTAAAAAAAAAAAAAACCACACTAACACCTCAAAAAAACAAAAATCATCCATATAAAAAAATAAATAACAAACCCTAAAAGTGACACAACACCTCAATTTCAAGTTAATGAGCAAAAATTAGTCTCTCATTTAAAGTATTAAAAGTATTTTTTAACTTTTTCCCTTGTTTTTCTTAACACTATGATATTTATCTTTTCATCCAAACCGCTTCCCTTCGTCAAGTACGTTTTAGCTAATTCCCTCCGTGTTTCCTTCCCACCAATAGCAATTATGCAAGTGTCTTTACCATTGAATAGAAGAAACAAGAACGGGTAAAAATAAATAATACATGGACCATCATTACAGTACACTAATTCATAAGTACATATTTTCAAGTACGCTAATTGGGATTAGAATAATCCTAATGGGTACATTCTACATTAAAGCTCCTACGTTTCATGTTAAATATTTTTACAAACGTAATTTATGGGTTGAATATCGAAATGCACAAATGTCTCTCTGACATAGGGCCTAAAAATCAATATCCAAAATCACAAATAAACTTGAACTTGGGTTAAGAACTAACCACTAGCATATTACAACATTCGACCCATACAACATATAACTATATTTGGGCCCCAACACTAACATACCTTTCGCATCTACGGTTGTAGTCCTATCACGCTCCCACCAACGAATCCAACGACAGTCGCGTGATAACCTCGCTTGCCTTTTAACTTCTCAGCGTCGCATGATGAAATGGGTCCCAGCCTTTAACTTTCCCTCTACATCCAACGGCGGACGCATCGTAGCTTCAACCGTCACTGATCCAATGACCAAGATGGATATCGCATTTTTTTAATCTCTGAACCTTAACGTTTAGAAAAAACACGAAACTCACGTTATTAGAATACCACCACTTTGTGACATGTCGAATACTGACGCACCTCGCATTTTTTTTTAGCGGTCTCACTTACCATTTAAAAAAATGCGAACCCACTGGTTTTCTCTACAGAAACTGCCTTGGCATTTAATTAATTCAGGTTCCCAATAGAACTATGGTTCCATTTCTTTCACTCCGCTTCCGGTGACTTCAACAATGAAATTGGCTTTCGGGATATAATCCCTTGCCAACCAAGTTTAAAACAACAACTCTGGTCAAGGTTCCATTGAGCTTTCTTTACAAATTTTGGAGTTTTTTAATCGACTGTTTTGTGTTGGAATCTAATTTCCAACTGCGTGAATAAACCATACAGACAGCGTGATGAACGGTTGATCAGCGCACAGTTAAACCGGCAACAGGCGCAGAGGGTTATCGCGGCTGCATGTTGACAGAGATCGACGGTTTACCGGGGTACAAACCGCTCGACAGTTAACAAATGGGCACCCCCTGTAGTTGACCCGATGATCTGGGTTGACCAAGCAATCAACGACTCAAATTTAGTGCGGGGCTCACCCATTTGGTTTGTATGGGCAGAACCATACCCCCCATAACCACCAGCTTGTGGTGGCTCCGCCAGCGCGCCACCGTTCCGCCACCACCACCGCGGGAAAATCTGTCAAACAGCGCCACGTTCAAATTCGTCATAAATTTGATTTTGAAGCGGTGCTGACATAATTTATGGCACGATAATTTTTTTTTTAAGCGGTGATTGTAAAGTCAATGAATGACATTAAATGGAATTTAGATATTTTGTTTATATGTAATAGAACAGAATTGTAAATTTTTTTAGTTGTTGAATGCACAGCAGTGCAGTTGTTAAAAAAAAGACAGTGAGAGCAGAATTTAAAAATAATACACAACAGTGTATATTTTAGAAAAATATAGTGAGTTGTTTTTTTAATAGACAGAGACAGTGAATGGGAAATTCACAGCAGAGTTTTTTTTTTAGAGACAAAGAAGAGTTTTTTTTTTTGTTTTGGAGCTGTTTTTAGAAGCAGTCCAGCAATTGTAAATCCCTCTGTGATTGAGGAAGAACTTGTAAACAATTTTATGGAATAAAATTTGTTTTATAGAGTTGAAATTCTGTTTTCTGTAGAGTGAAATTTATTTCTCTGTGTTAAAGAGGGAGAATTCTGGAATTTTCAAATTTCAACATGGTATCGAAGCCAATTCAGGCTATTTGAAGGTCAAATAAGCTGGAAAAAAGGAATTCGTTTTTGCAGAAGCCTCTCCAACAGTGTGAAGGTTCAGACAAGAAGAATTTAAAGGTATTTATCTATACAGTTTTGTGTTACTGTTGCAGTACAGTTAGTTAAATTAAAACACACAGTCAAGTGTTTTGAATCATAGTTAAGAGTGCAGAATGGTTGGCTCCAGCACTGGTATGAGTTTGGGAAATATCCATCTCCCACAATTTAATGGGAAAAATTATGACTACTGGTCAATAACTATGAGAGCTTTATTTTTCTCTCAAGAATTATGGGAATTTGTTGAGGATGGCTTTGAAGAGCCAGCAAATGAAGCAAAGTTTTATGTCTTAACTCAGGCAGAAAGGGAGTCACTGAAGAACAATAAGAAGAGAGATGCCAAGGCTCTTTTATTTTTGTATCAAGCAGTGCATGAGAGTGTGTTTCCGAGGATAGAAGCAGCTAACAGATCCAAAGAAGCATGGGAAACTCTCAAGACAGCTTATCAGGGCATGGAGAAGGTGAAGACAACAAAACTTCAGTTGCTGAGGAGATACTTTGAGACTCTCTGTATGAAAGAGTCAGACACTATTGACTCATTCTTCACTCATGTGATTGGAATGGTCACACAAATAAGATCTCATGGAGAGACTCTTGAGGACAAGAGGATTGTTGAAAAAATCTTGAGGAGTCTACCCTCAAGATTTGATGTGATTGTAACCACCATAGAGGAGACTAAGGATCTCACAAAGTTTTCAGTTGATGAGCTACATGCATCACTAATGACCCATGAACAGAGATTGAGTAGGAGTGAAAACTCATCTCTTGAGCATGCTTTTAAGACCCAGATGTCTTTCGGAAGAGGAAGAGGGCAAGACAAAGGAAGAGGAAGAGGCAGAAGCCATAACAGAGGTGGAAGGAACAGTTCAGCAAATGCTCAAGGAAGGGGCAGCAATCCAAATCAGCGTCAAGGCCAAGGCAGCCAGCAAAGTGGTTAGCAGAATGATCAAGGACAAAGGTATGATAAATCCAATGTCCAATGTTACAATTGTAAAAAATATGGTCATTATGCTAATGAATGTAGAAAGAAGAAACAAGATATGAGAAGTGGAACTAGTGCAAATTTCACAAAAGAAAATAGCAGCCAAAACAATTTGTTTTTAGCTTGTAATATGGCTGAAGAAAAGAATGAGGATTTATGGTTTCTAGACTCCGGTTGTAGTAACCATATGACAAGAAACATAGCCATGTTTTCTATGTTAGATGAAAGTGTGCAGTCACAAGTCACACTAGGAACTGATAGCAAAGTTTCTGTTATGGGAAAAGGAGATGTAAATGTTTTAACAAGATTAGGAGCAAAGAAATCCATAGCAGATGTTTATTATGTTCCAGGAATGAAGTGTAATCTCTTAAGTATTGGACAACTTGTCCATAAGGGATATAATGTTTTCTTTGAGGATGATGTTTGTACCATCATGGACAAACCACCTAGCAACCAGTGTATTGTTGAAGTGAAGATGACAAGGAACATGATGTTCCCTCTCAGAATGAGAGCAGACTTGAAGAATGGTGAAGAGAAAGTAGCAGTTGCACAAGAGACTTACCAAAGCGAACCAAAGGATGATAATTGGTTATGGCACTTGAGATTTGGACATCTCAACTTTGGAGGTCTTAATTTTTTGAACAGAAAAGGAATGGTAAGTGGTTTACCATTGATAGAGAAACCGGACAGCCTTTGTGAAGGTTGTATTCTTGGGAAAGAACACAGAGAAATTTTTCCTTCCGGGAAAAGCATAAGGGCAAAAGCACCCTTAGATATTGTCCACTCAGATGTATGTGGACTGATGCAAACTCCATCACTTGCTAGCAGCCACTATGTGCTAACATTTATAGATGATTTTACAAGAAAAACTTGGGTTTACTTTTTGAAAAATAAAAGTGAAGTGTTTGAAAATTTTTGCAATTTCAAAGCACTTGTTGAGAACCAGAGTGGACTGCATATCAAAGTCTTAAGGACTGATAGAGGAGGTGAGTATATCTCTAAATATTTTCTACGTTTTTGTAGAGAAAATGGTATTCAAAAGTAGTTTACAACTAGATATACTCCACAACAAAATGGAGTAGCCGAAAGGAAGAACCGAACCATAATGGACATGGCGAGGAGTATGTTAAAGGCAAAGCATTTGCCTAATGATTATTGGGTTGAAGCTGTACATTGTGCAACATATATTTTGAACAGGTGCCCTACAAAAGTAGTAATGAACAAAGTGCCAGAAGAGGCATGGAGTGGCACAAAGCAGAGTGTCACACACATGAAGGTTTTTGGATGTGTAGCTTATTCACACATTCTGGATCAGCTAAGAAAGAAGTTGGACAGTAAGGGGGAGAAATTTATTTTCATTGGATACAGTGAGGAATCCAAGGCATACAGGTTATATAACCCATCCACCAAGAAATTCATTGTGAGCAGGGATGTTCAGTTCATTGAAGAGGAAGCTTGGGATGGAAGCATAGAGAAAATAGTGAATGTTAAACACTGTTTATCTCATAATGAAAATGATGATGAGTTGGCTGAAATACATCCCCAAACAGCAACACCAACAGAAGAGCAGCATAGCACACCCTTGAGGAGAAATGAAAGTGCTTCTCCAAGCACACCACAAGGAGGAAATTCAAGTGCTTCTTCAAGCATTTGTACACCTACAGAAAGAGGTAAGAAATTCAAAAGTTTGAGGGAAATTTATGAAAAAGATATTGCAAATGAAGGTATCAATTCTTTGTTTGCTTTATATTATCATGTTGATGATCTTGTTCATTTCGAGGAAGCTATCAAGGATAGGAAATGGATAGAAGCTATGGATGAGGAAATAAATGCCATAGAAAGGAACATAACTTGGGATTTGGTTGAACTCCCAAAAGGTAAAGATGTCATTGGTGTTAAATGGGTCTACAAGACCAAGAGTAATGCTGAAGGCAAGATAGAGAGACACAAGGCAAGGCTTGTCGTCAAAGGCTATAAGCAAAAGCATGGGATAGATTATGAGGAAACTTTCGCACTGGTTGCAAGAATGGAAACCGTGAGAGCAGTGTTGTGCATAGCAGCACAAAACAAGTGGAAAGTTTACCAAATGGACGTGAAGTCAGCATTTCTGAATGGAGTGTTAATGGAAGAGGTTTACATTGAACAACCTCTCGGTTATGAAAAGAAAGGCCAAGAGAACAAGGTATGCAAACTGAAGAAAGCTCTTTATGGGCTGAAGCAAGCGCCAAGAGCGTGGTACAGTAGGATAGATTCATATCTACTGGAAAATGGTTTTGAGAAGTGTGAGGGAGAACCCGCCCTCTACATCAAAGAAAAAGACGGTAAAATCTTGATTGTAGTATTATATGTTGATGATGTTATTTTTACAGGTAATGATGATTGCCTTATTGAACATTTCAAAACAGTCATGAAGGAAGAATTTGAAATGACTGATATGGGTTTGTTGAAATACTTCTTGGGAATAGAAGTAGAACAAGATGAAAATGGGATTTTTATCTCACAGGAAAAGTATGTTAATGAGGTACTTGAAAGATTTAACATGCAGGAATGCAAAGCAGCAATCAATCCCACAGTGATGGGATTAAAACTCAGCAGAGAGGACAGCAGCAGGGATTTTGATCCGAATTTATACAAGAGCATAGTTGGCAGCCTCATGTACTTGACTACAACTAGGCCGGACATTATGCATGTTGTTAGTTTGATTTCCAGATTCATGGAAAAACCAAAGGATGCACATTGGCAAGCAACAAAAAGAATTTTGAGGTATGTTAAAGGTACTAAAAGGTTTGGTATTTTTTATACTACTTCAGAATGTTCAGATTTAGTTGGATACATAGACAGTGATTGGGCTGGAAGTGTAGATGATCGGAAGAGCACTTCCGGTTATGTTTTTCACATGGGTTCAGGAGCCATTTCATGGGCTTCTAAGAAACAACCCATTGTAGCATTGTCTACGGCAGAAGCAGAGTATGTGGCAGCTACAGCAGCAGCGTGTCAAGCAGTTTGGATGCGGAAAATGTTGAGAAGCTTATGTCAAGAACAGGTAAAAGGGACAATGATCTTTTGTGACAATAGCTCAGCTATTGCATTGTCTAAAAATTCTGTTTTTCATAAAAGGAGAAAACACATTGACACCAAGTTTCACTTCATACGTGAATTGGTTAACAATGGCGAGATCGTTTTACAGCATTGTAGAACGGAGGATCAATTTACAGATATCCTCACAAAGCCACTTGCGCAGAAAAGCTTTGAACATTTTAGAAAATGCTTGGGTATGCAAGAAAACCCAGCAGTTGAAATTAAGGGGGAGTGTTGGAATCTAATTTCCAACAGCGTGAATAAACCATGCAGACGGCGTGATGAACGGTTGATCAGCGCACAGTTAAACCGGCAGCAGGCACAGAGGGTTATTGTGGCTGCATGTTGACGGAGATCGACGGTTTACGGGGGTACAAACCGCTCGACAGTTAACAAATGGGCACCCCTTGTAGTTGACCCGATGATCTTGGTTGACCAAGCAATCAACGGCTCAAATTTAGTGCGGGCGCTCACCCATTTGGTTTGTACGGGCAGAACCATACCCCTCGTAACCACCAGCTTGTGGTGGCTCCGCCAGGGCGCCACCGTTCCGCCACCACCATCGCGGGAAAATCTGTCAAACAGCGCCACGTTCAAATTCGTCATAAATTTGATTTTGAAGCGGTGCTGACAGAATTTATGGCACCATAAAAAAATTTTAAGCGGTGATTGTAAAGTCAATGAATGACATTAAATGGAATTTAGATATTTTGTTTATATGTAATAGAACATAATTGTAAATTTTTTTAGTTGTTGAATGCACAGCAGTGCAGTTGTTAAAAAAAAGACAGTGAGAGCAGAATTTAAAAATAATACACAGCAGTGTATATTTTAGAAAAAGACAGTGAGTTGTTTTTTTTAATAGACAGAGACAGTGAATGGGAAATTCACAGCAGAGTTTTTTTTTTACAGACAGAGAAGAGTTTTTTGTTTTGTTTTGGAGCTGTGCTTAGAAGCAGTCCACCAATTGTAAATCCCTCTGTGATTGAGGAAGAACTTGTAAACAATTTTATGGAATAAAATTTGTTTTATAGAGTTGAAATTCTGTTTTCTGTAGAGTGAAATTTATTTCTCTGTGTTAAAGAGGGAGAATTCTGGGATTTTCAAATTTCAACATTTTGAAATTTAAATTTCTAAAAATGCGATAATGATTGGTTATCACATGCGACACATCTTAAATTAAGTCAATTTACTCGATCGTATCGACTCTCATCCTTCAATTTTCAATATTAGTTTATATTTACGAGTGCATGTGCTTAAAACCATATGTTAATGTCTTACTTATTTTTCAATATTATTTTATATTTACAAGTGCATTTGCTTAAAACCATATTTTAATGTTTTATTATGTTTCACTTTTTAATGGCTTTTTTTTTAATATAGTTATAATTAAATATAGTAAAGCAATGTCATGGATTTCTATGAATTCCTCCTTAACATATTTTATTTCAGTTACGCATTTTAAATTTATCACTTCTAGAACACTAATATTCATTAAAGAACGAAATTACGGAGCGAAGGAACGATGAATATTATTTTAATTGTTAACCTCATCACTAAAAGCATAAATTGGAAAAACAATTTTATTGTTAATTTGTAATTTTTAATAATATTGTTAACTCACCTTCGCCATCCGATGGCTCCGAGCTTGTTGCGTTCTCAATCAATAATCCAACGACATATAATGAATATTGCATTTTCTCAGCCTCCAAGCTTTACCGCTAAAAAAAAACCCGATATAAATGGTTTTCCAATACAGCTTATGGACGCGTGTCCCGTCATCGCGTTTTTTTCAAAAAAACCAATTAGCACTTTTCAATCATGCGAAAACCACGAATGGTTTCTCCAACCACCTTTACTATGCAATAAAATGTGTTTAAAATAGAGTAAATAATTAAACGATCTACCTAACAAAATCTCATAATTAAATAAATCAATTTCCTATCACTTAAATTTTCATTCAAACTTTATTTGAGTAATCTCAGGAAACACAAATTACTTGCCAAAAAAAATTTAGATAAATAAATAAAACGATATGGCCACATGTATTTAAAAATATATCAACAGAAAAACAAAATATGTATATAACTATGTAACGATACCACGTGTATTTATCAATATATGAACAATACAATCTAATGTATGTTTCTAGCAGCGATACAATTTAGAGCACATTAGAAGCATCGCGAGTATAGAAGACAAACTAAGAACACATTGTACTACATAGCTGCGGTGAAAGTAAAGCACTTAAAAACCCAACTCTCAGTTCCAGAAGTATTATAGAGAGCAGCATTCACGTTATACGTTGTTGCTGAAGAAACAAAGTTCATCATGTGTGCTTCAGATTTCACCCACAGTGTTTAACGGAGTGCGTGGGCGAACTGATACCAGAAGGCCATGCTTCATCGAAAGTAGCAACCCAAGCTTGGGAACAACGGGGTGCCTCTCCACTACTCTCACCTCGTAACGGGCAAGAATGGAAGTCGTCGCCCACTTCATCTGCCAAAACGCAAATTCCTTGCTGGTACACCTTCTCGGCCCGCCATTGAAAACCGGGTACCTGAACTCCGATTCTCTCTTCACGGCCTTCTCGTCGTTGATCAACCTCTCTGGCTTGAATTCCCCACAATCCTCCCCCCACACACTCTTCAATCTGCACGGAGAGTAGATGAAATACATCACGATGGACCCCCTCGCTAACTTCATGCCGTTGGGCAACACGTAATCCTCCACCGCCTCTACCAGGTCTATCGGAGTACGCGGATAGAGCCGAAGAGATTTACTCAGCGCCGCCTGCAGATACTTCATCTCTCTTATTTCCTCCATTGAGAAAGGTGACAGATCGTTTCGATCTTGTGACATCGACCTTCGATTAACACCATGTCCAGAGCGTGCGTTCCACAACCGTAAAGCTTCTCAAAAGGATTTCTTACTTCGATCCAACCAGCCACAGTCTCGGTTCTCTGCATCCAAATATGTCTGCTACTCTAAACTAGGTGGCCTTATGGTCTGAAAGAAATTGAGCGTTACCATGCCAACCATCACAGCAGATAGGTGAAACAACTCCGTGGAACCACTCTGTTCAAACGTTTGGGCGACGCTCTGGTTCACCTTCCCGTAACGGTTCCCGCTTGTGCGATAGCTCTGTAGAATTCATTGCGCGTGGCACCATGTGAAGATAATGGCCATTAAAGAATTCGTTGTGCGTGGCACGCTGCTCCCATTGGAAGATGGATGGACATTGATATTTATTTTTGTTTGCATAGATGGCCGCCTCCATAAAAATCCCATGATTAAACCTGAAACGTTAAGCTAACCACATGCCATGCAGCTTCGACGATAAAAATTTCTCGTCCGAAACGTGTCCTTATTTCGCTCTAATCCCTCATACCCTCATATGTGTGTTGGAGATCAGAAGCATAGCAAATTATAAACAAATACTCAGCAAATAAATCAAGCACATAAGACACAGAGGTTTAACGTGGTTCACCCAACCAATCTGGGCTACGTCCACACAACATAGGCATCGGCAATTCTTTATTAATCAAACAGGAGATTACAAACTCTCACACTCAAACCATCCGTATGGATACCTGTTATATAGCAAAGAGAATCTAACTGCCTCATAAATCCTCTCACATCAAATTTAGGATGCATTAACTCCCTCCCAACAAACTGGAGCTAATCTAGGAACTAATTCCTATTGTTGTCATCTACTGAGATTTTGCCTATTTTATTCAAAAACAGAAAATCTCAACAATCTCCACCTTGACAACAATTAGCCTGATGCCCTGTTATTATTATTTTATCTCTTCTGCAAGCCAAGAGAAACCAAACACCAGCGTAGCTTCTCTAACAAAACTGGTTTCGTGAACATGTCTGCACAATTCTCCTTTGTATGCACCTTTTCAAGAGAGACTCCCCTTTCAGTGATAACTTGTCTTACAAAATGGTACTTGATCGGTATATGCTTTGATTTACTATGATAGGCCGGATTCTTAGCCAAATGTATTGCACTTTGACTGTCACAAAATAACTTGATGTTGTCCTGCAACCTACCAAATTCACCAAACAAACCTTTCAACCAAATCACTTCTTTGCAAGCATGAGAAGCAGCAATGTATTCTGCTTCAGTAGTGGATAAAGCAACAATGTTCTGTAGCTTTGACATCCAGCTGATAGCTCCACCTGCAAGAGTAAAGACGTACCCTGAAGTTGACCTTCTCTTATCCAAATCACCTGCAAAATCGGAATCAACATATCCACAAACAAATTCACTACTCTTATTGTAAGTAATACAATAGCTACTTGTGCCTCTCAAATACCGAAGCACCCATTTCACTGCTGACCAGTGTTCTTTACCCGGATTTTCCATATACCTGCTGACAACCCCAACTGCATGTGAAATATCTAGTCGAGTACAAACCATCGCATACATTAAACACCCTACTACATTGGCATATGGAATTCGAGACATATAATCCTTTTCTTCATCTGTATTAGGACATAAACTCGAAGAAAGCTTAAAATGGGAAGCTAAAGGGACTAACACAGGCTTCACATTATTCATACCAAATCTCAAAAGTATTTTCTCAATATACTTCTGTTGTGATAGCCATAGCTTACCATTGCTCTTGTCTCTGAAAATCTCCATGCCCAAAATCTGTCTTGCTGCTCCTAGATCTTTCATATCAAATGTCCTTGCCATCTGAGCCTTCAACCTGTTGAATTCTTCTATGCTTTTGCTTGCTAAAAGCATATCGTCAACATACAATACTAAGATAATGAATATGCCATTTTTCAATTGCTTAAAATAAACACAATGATCATATTCACTTCTAACATATTTCTGACTCAACATGAAAGAATCAAACTTCTTATACCACTGCCGAGGCGACTGCTTCAGGCCATATAATGACTTCTTGAGCATGCAGACAAATTTCTTATTGCGATGCTGAACAAACCCTTCCGGTTGTTCCATATATATTTCCTCATCTAAGTCTCCATGTAGAAATGCAGTCTTAACATCTAATTGCTGCAACTCTAAATCAAGCAAAGCCACTAATGCTAACACAATTCTAATTGAAACAATTTTAACCACTGGTGAAAAAATCTCATGAAAGTCAATACCGGCTTTCTGAGAAAACCCTTTTGCAACCAGCCTTGCTTTGTACCTGTCTTCCGTATCATTCACACCCCGTTTCAGCTTGAAAACCCATTTACACCCCACATTTTTCCTGTCTTTCGGAAGCTCAACCAGATCCCATGTGCCATTCTTACCTAAGGCCATCATTTCGTCCTTCATGGCTGCTTTCCACTTGTCACTTTTCGAACCTTCTATTGCTTCCTGATAGCACAGAGGTTCATTGTCATTAGCAGTAAATGCAACTGAAGTAACATAATCATCATACCTTCTCGGTGGTCGTTTGATTCTTGTCGACCTCCTTAAGGATGTTTCTGGCTAACTACCATCTGTAGGAACTTCTTGCCGATCAGTATCTGAGACGTGTTCATGATCTAAACCTGAACCCTGTTCATGTTCTGATTCTGAAACTTGTTCATGACTAGTATCTGAACTATGGTCATCATGACTATCATTAGAAGTGCTGTCAAACTGAATGTGCTGAAAATCAAATACATCATCCTGTTTCAATTTTCTATCTACATCTAACTGTACAAGAGAGGATTCATCAAACTTTACATATCTATTGATGACGATTTTGTGGGTAGTAGGATCCCACAATCTATATCCCTTTGTTCCAACACCATACCCAACAAAGATATACCTTTTAGACTTTGGATCTAACTTAGTTCGTTGATGTTTAGGCACTAGAGCATATGCATCACAACCAAACACTCTGAGTTTAGAATAGTCACAAGGGTGTCCTTTCCATACCTCTTGCGGAATCTTGCAGTCTATTGCCGTCGATGGAGATCGGTTTATCACATAACAAGCTGTTGCCACCGCTTCCATCCACAACTCCTTTTGCAACCCGGCGTTACTCAGCATACTCCTTGCTCTCTCCAAAAGAGTCCTGTTCATGCGTTCAACAACTCCATTTTTCTTAGGAGTATAAACCGTGGTCTTATGTCTCTCGATCCCTGCATCCTTGCAATAGCTGTCAAACTCCTTGGAAGTAAACTCACCACCATTGTCAGTTCTTAAACATTTTATTGTTCTACCAGTGATGTTTTCTACCAATGCTCTAAACTGTTTGAAAATTGTAAAAACATCAGACTTCTTTTTCATCATGTAGACCCACACTTTCCTAGAAAAATCATCAATAAACGACACAAAATATGATGAGCCACCATACGAGGTTGTAGGTGTTGGTCCCCAAACATCTGAATGGATATAATCAAGTATGCCTTTACTAGTATGTTTGCCTGTTTTAAACTTTTGCTTACTTTGTTTTCCAAACAGACAATGTTTACAGAAATCTAACTTTCCAGACTTCAGATTTGGAAGTAACTTGCGATCAGCCAAAATTTTCAACCCTCTTTCACTCATATGCCCCAATCTTTGATGCCATAAGTGAATGGAACTTCTGTCATGTTCAGACACAGTAGACACAAAATCTGACCCTGTACCTCCTTCTAACTGAAATAGATTTCCTACTTTCTTAGCTTTCATAACTAGTAAAATGCCTTTGTAAATTTTCATTACTCCACCTTGAATTACAGTTTTATATCCATTGGTGTCAAGAGCTCCCAGTGAAATTAGATTTTTCCTTAAGTCTGGAACATGTCTCACATCTGTTAACAATTTAGTTGTGCCATCAAACATTTGCAGTTGTATACTTCCTATCCCCACAATATTAGATGTGACATCATTACCCATGTACACGACTCCATCATTAATTGATCTATACGTCTTAAACCATTCTCTATGAATACACATGTGGTTTGATGCACCGGAATCTAACAACCAATGTTGATCATGATTTGACAAATTAACTGATAACACTTCGTCGCTCATACCTGAACCAGATGCCGAACCTGTATCTGTCGTGTTTGCTTCCTTCTTCTCTGTCGAAGAGTCTCCTTTCTTCTCTGTTTTCTGTCTCTTCCAGCAGTCTTTCTTCAAGTGCCCCGATTTGCCACAAAACCAGCACTTCACTTTGCTCTTCTTCCCTTTCGACTTTGAACGCGAATCGCTGCGCTTACCGGAGCGTCTTTCTCTAGAACGACCTCTAGCCATCATTGCCTCTGATGTAGAGGTGTCAGCATTCGACCGCTTCCTGGTCTCCTCGGACAACAAAGCTCCAACGACATCATCAAATTCAAGGATGTCTGCAGTACTAAAGCTTATGGAAGTAACAAAGTGATCCCACGATTCGAGCAATGAACACAATAGAGTTATTGCCTTATCCTCTGAATCAAATTTTACATCTAGACTTTGTAATTGTACCAATAGAGTATTGAAAACATTCAGATGGTCAGTAATCGTGGTACCTTCCTTCATCCGCAAACCATAAAGCTGTCGCTTCAGGAGAATCCGATTTGTCAAGGATTTCATCATGTAGAGCTTCTCAAGCTTCGACCACAGGCCTGCGGCGGTCTTCTCTGACACAATGTTGAACAGAACGTCATCCGCCAGACATAACCGAATTGCGCTCAGAGCTCTGTCATCCAACTCATCCCATTCATCCTCCGTCAAGGAAGAAGGCTTTTTGCTTTTCCCCAACAGTGCTTTCGCCACGCCTTGTTGAATCAACAGATCGTGCATCTTAACCTTCCAGATCTCGAAGTTGTTTTTTCCATTGAACTTCTCGATCTCAAAACGGGCACTTTGTGTTTTTGCCATATCGTGTCACAAGAAAACAACCTCCAATTGCAACTTTTAAATAAAGAATGCCCTTTTTAAAAGAATGCCCTTTAAAAAAAATATATATTTCCTTTCACTTCATACCATATGCAAATGGAAAAAATAAACAATATTCAAAACTATTTATAAATGCCCTTCACCTTTCATACCATGTGTGAATGGAATTTAACACAAATCGATTTTCATTTAAACACCACTCATATCGATTTATTGTGACCACTTCATAAAATACCATGTGCAAATGGCATTATTAAATGTCAAATCGATTTTCGATTTATTCTAATGGGCCACCCTTAATATAATCTATTTATTGTTTTGAATTCACATTGACTTCAATGTAAAACATTTTTAGAGTCAATTCAATACAAATATAAATCGATTTAAAAACAAAACGACTTCTTCATACCATGATCCATGATGTGAAAATCGACTTTTTTTTTGTTTTGTTCAAAGGCATAAACCAGCGCTATAAAGACTGCACGTCGACTTAACTTTGCATCAGCTTAAAACTTCAGTTCTGAATACCTCCACGCAGAGAAGAAAAAAGGCTCCACCACGTTGCTACGCACAGCACTTTCACGCATGGGCTTTGTTACGCACAGCATTTTCACGCATAGCAACACACAACACCACGCAGGTTGGACAGCACCTTCCAGGCAGTACCATTCAACGCACCTCCACACAGCACCAATGCAAAACAAACCTCCACCTCCAGTACGCGCTCCACCTCCAACTGCTCTGATACCACTTGTTGGAGATCAGAAGCACAGCAAATTATAAACAAATACTCAGCAAATAAATCAAGCACATAAGACACAGAGGTTTAACGTGGTTCACCCAACCAATCTGGGCTACGTCCACACAACATAGGCATCGGCAATTCTTTATTAATCAAACGGGGATTACAAACTCTGCACCTCAAACCATGCGTATGGATACTGTTATATAGAAAGAGAATCTAGCGCCTCATAAATCCTCTCACATCAAATTTAGGATGCATTAACTCCCTCCCAACAAACTGGAGCTAATCTAGGAACTAATTCCTATTGTTGTCATCTACTGAGATTTTGCCTATTTTATTCAGAACAGAAAATCTCAACAATGTGGAGATAAATAAGAGGAACAATAAATTTTTAATGATCATTTGGTAAAAAAATAATTTAAGTAGGGTTTAAACACTTGATTTAGACATGCAAGGAGGTTATGGCTTTTAATTTCATTCATTGATTGAGTGGCAACGACGAGAATATACCGGCATCTTTCAATCTAGACCATCGAATGAAATAGATTAATTAGCAAAATCATTAATGAAGCCAATTCCGATAAGGGGCTACGCCTATCGGCGTAATAATTCATTTCTTTAGGTCTGATAGACCAAAGCTTGATCTCAATGAATGTTATATATATATATATATATATATATATATATATATATATATATATATATATATATATAACCCAAACCTAAGCTTTCTACTATTAAATTTCAATATCTTTAATACCCAAATCTAAGCTTTCTAATTCTAATTTGTAATGGGTTGTGATATTTTTTACTTATAAAGAGTTTTCTCCTTGCATTCATTATTTCCAATTCTTTCATAATTTCAAATTCAAGGATGGATTCCTAATTTTCAAATTATTTCATCATTTCATTTTTATTTGTTATGAATAAAGAACAATGATGGATTCGTAATGGTTTGAAACCTAATTTACGATTTTAAACCTAAGCTCATCTCTATAATAGGTACCTCAAGATTATCAATTTCTTTAAGTGAATTATATTTAATAAAACATTCAAGATAATCTGCGATCTTCTAACAAAATTTCAATGTGGAAAAAAACAGGAAAAATGAAAAATTCCTTTAAGTTGACCTGTGTTTGGCTAATTTGCAATTTTAGCTCGTGCTTCTAGAATCATTTAACAATGACTTAAATATCGAGTCAATGTTAATCAACTTGAAATTATCATTCTTTAGTCTATTCATTTTAATTTGAAATATAACAGAGTAATAGATTATTGGATGAAGAAATTAATAAATTTCGTTAAATGAAAATCTTCATTGACCACTAAAATGATACCGAATCTCAATACATTTTTTTATTATGGATAAATGATGCCAAATTTAAAAGATTCTTTTGGATGGAGGTGAAGTCAATACTTCAACTTAGACGTGAGGTTGGTTACGTGCGTGCATAGGTTAAGGCAGGCGAATAAGAGGAATGAATGAAGTCTCTTTGACAACAGAGGCTGTGCATATCGACGGTGGGACGGCAGCGGAAGTATGATACACGTCAAAAATTGTGCTTTTACAAAAAATGTTAATCCGTTCTTGTTTGACTTTTTCAATCCATGCACATGACAACCCCACCTCCGTTAATGATAAAAAATAGTTTTTGACCAGATCTTCATTGTACACAACATTATGATCACTACAACACTATACGATACTAAGGAAAGACATGGAAAAGGGTTTCCCATGAAGGGTTGACTTTGTAGATTGAGTAAAAATAAGGAATCTTTCTCTCTTTTTTCTCAGAAATAGATTCGCTATCAGGGAACCCAAAATTTTGACATCTGTGTTTTCAAAAAAAAATTACTAAATTTTTTCAAAATCACATCTGAATTATGAAATATTTAAACTAAGCTTTTTAAAATTTATACATAAACCCGGCCGTGCATTCGGACCATTACAGTGCTAGCCATCTAACGTCTGATGTTGGTGGTGTTCCGTTATCCGTGCGGATGAAGAGATAGCGGAGTTTAGTAACGTTTTAAACTCGGATGGTAAGGTTCTCAGCCCGGTTGAGTTTTTCGACATTGATATTTGCAGCCCTAATAATGTGAATAGAAATATAAATAATAATTTAATCCGGAATAATAATAATATTTATAATATTATATATCAACAACAAAAACAATAATTTAATTAATCAAACCAACATTAGTAATAATAATAATTATGCTGCTAATAATAATATTATTAATCACCTAATAATAATTAGGTTCATAATAATAATAATAATAATAATACTATTAACAATATTAATATTACAAATAATTTTTCTTTTATGAAAAATGTCATTAACTTTTTTAGTTCCATTTTTTACTTTTTGTTTTAGTCTAGACTTAATTTCTCTTTTGCCTTGAAAAAGATTTTCATTGATAACATTATCTGTAACATTGAATATGGCATTAAGGATTTTCCGAAAAGTGTCAAAGAGGCTATTAGACAAGATTGTTCCATTGTTCTTAGGAAGGCTAAGCCTCCCAAAAAAACTTGAACAAGCCTCAGTTTCTTGCTCTTAAAATCCTGAGGGACAACCCTAACATTGTCAGCCTTAACACGGATAAGGGTGGTGCCATATTCATTATGGATAAATCTGACAATGTTAGCAAAATGAAAAACCATATTTCCAATAGTGGTTGTTACATTAAGCTTACAAAGAATCCCCTTAACTTCGTTTCTAAGGGGATTTCCCTCGTCATTAAGTCGGATCCCTCCCTTAATCCTCTCTCTAGAAAGCTTATTGGGAGCAATTCCCTCACCCCAAGGATTTATGACCTTCCGAAAATTCATAAATGTGGGGCCCCATTAAGATTTATTGTTAACACAATAGGTGGTCCCTCTTACCATCTTGCTAAATTCTTAGCCCAAAAGCTTAAATCCCTTGTGGGTCTCACCAACTTCTGTGTTAAGGACTCAACTTCCTTTATCAAAGAATGAAGGGACATAAGGTTGGATCTTGGGCAATTATTATTCAGCTTTGACGTTGTTTCCTTATTCACCAAAATCCACATCCAAGAAGCCATTGATGTCATTAAGCAGATCTGCGACCAAGACACTTCCAAATTAGTTGGCCTTTGCCTCACCTAGACTTTCTTCAGTTTCCAATGTGATTTCTATGGGAAAACTTGCAATGTTCCTATGGGTTCCCCTCCCTTTCCTATATTTTCTAACTTATTTATGGAGGATTTTGAAACGAAGACCTTGGCCTCAGCTCAATTTCTCCTGAGGAAGTGGAAGAGATTCATAGATGACACTCGTGTCATTTGGCCCCATGGCCGCGAGAAGTTAGATCTGTTCCTTGGGCACCTGAATTCTGAGTCAGACTGCATCAAATTCACAATGGAAGTGGAGTTGGATGACTGTCTGCACTTCTTGGACATCCTTCTCTCTAGAATGGATGATGGTACCATTTCTCACCAAGTTTTCGTAAGAAAACTCAGAAGGAACGATATCTTCATGTTGGTTCTCATCATTTTCTTGCTAAAAAAATTGGTGTTCTTTGCACTCTTTATACCCGTGCTCTATGAATCTCTGACGACAACCACTTGGAGTTAGAGAAATCTCATCTTCTTGAATTTCTTGAAAATAATGGGTATAGTAGAGCTCAAGGCCTTGAGGCCTTTCAAAAAGCCTATAAAGGATTAAAAGGAAAATCTAATCAGGTGGATCTTGTATCCAAGGTTCATCTCTCGCTTATATAAGGGACCACAGACAAAATTGGCCATGTTCTTAGAAATAATAATGTCTCCTCTTCGTTCAAGCCTCTGTATACTATTAGAAATTCTCCCCGATCTGACCAGGACCCTATTGACCCAAAGGACATGAAAGGTGTTTACATGGTTCCTTGTTCCTGTGACACTCCCTATATTGGAGAAACAATTCAATCGATTAGACAGAGAATCCAGGAGCATGTTGTAGACATTAGGCACAATCGGTCCTACACTTGGGCTCTTGCAGAACATGCGTAAAAATTGTGTCACCATGTATGCATTGAGGACTCCAAAGTCATTGCTAAGGTCGATCAATCCTATCATAGGAAGCTTAGGAAGGCTATTGAAATTGAAAGGCAAGCAAAGAATCTCAACAAAGATGATGGTTGGAAATTGAGTAAAAGATGGACTCTATCTCTCTCTAGGTGAAATTTCCCCCTTCCATTGGGTTTCTTTGGAATTTAATCTTTGGTTGTTATATATATATATATGGGTTTTATTTCCCCTCTTTCTTCTTTTTCTGTCTAGTGTATTTGATGATTTTCCCTTTAAACCTATTTCTTTATATCTTGATCTTATCTTTATTCTCCCCTTGATCTATATAGTTGTAATATATTATATATTATCTTATTATATAATATATATTATCCTATGTATTATATATTATCTCATGATATTTTGTATATTTTTCTATGTATTATATTAATAAAATAATCCCCTTGATTTATATAGTTGTAATATATTATATATTATCTTATTATATAATATATATTATCCTATGTATTATATATTATCTCATGATATATTGTATATTTTTCTATGTATTATATTAATAAAATAATAAAAATATATGTTAGTAAACTCTTTTAACATAATAAAATTTTAATCAATTGTATTAAAATATTTATTAAAAAAAATATATTATTAGTGGTTAACTCAATTAATAATAATTTTAATCAGTTTATTATAATATTTATCAATTAAAAATTTATTAAAAAAAATTTATTTTATTTTTTTTAATATTATTCCTTAATAATTAATTAACTAATTCATTAACGACTAAGTTTTAAATGACTAGTTTTCAACAACTAGTTTTTATATGGCTTGTTTTTAGTGACTAATTTCACGCAATGATGCATCATTCATCCACGCTATTTATTCAATAAGATCGATTGGCTTTTTCACCTTGTTCCAATTAATTGGCTTTAAAAGTCCACCAAATCCTAATAATGTGATTAATCCTAAAAACGTTTTTCTATTTATAAATCACAAAAATCTTAGATCTAATAATATTAATTGATTATTTTCTTAAAATAAATAATCTTACTTATAACCAAATCTAAAAATTAAAATATTAATTTTTATATACTTATATTTTATTAAAAATATATGATTAAAATTTAGAATTGATAATATTAAATTTTATAATTTATAATTAAAAAAAAACATATTCCTATTATCTAGAAATTTCAAACACAATTAATAAAATATAAATTTTCTATTATTTAATATTTGATTTAAATAATAAAATAAAATCTTTAACAACCTGTCCAAAATGTACTTTATTTTTACGAAGTTCGTGGCCATGTCATAAAACAATGTTTTGAGTAACTAATAGATTGGAATTTGAAAGATTAATGGATTGGAATTTCCGTCTAATAGTATCCTTCATTGCTGAATGGATAAAATGAATATATTTATGGATTGGAATTTCCGTCTAATAGCATTGTTCATTGCTGAAGGGTTAAAATGAATATATTTATGGATATGCTGATTTAGTGTATATAAAAATTGAGTAGTCTTTAGTGCAATTTTTTGAGGGTTTTTACGATGATTTTTTACGGAGTAATTTCTCTAAATTTCTGTAGGAATTTATTGAAAAGAGAAGTTTGATTGCTAAATTTGCACAATCGAAGTGCCCTAGAGGTTTTTGAGGGTGCTGAATCCATATATAGAGTCAAAAAACCAGTTTGAATAACAAAAACCAAGATTTTACCTCAAAAATTTTCACTGGATTCTAGCACCTGAAACTTCAAAAAGTCGCACTAAAGACAACTCCTTTAAAAATCACTTATTAATTAATGGTTAAAATGGGTATGGGAGGCAATAATGGGAGGAGGAACACCAACTCCGATGTTGCTCATTGCTGATGGTCGAATGGATGGTTGCCTCGTCTGTTGATGTCCTTTTTGTGAAATTTTGCTGATACATGATACAGAGTAAATATCTTCTAATGGTATCGAACTTTTGTAAAGTTTTAAGCAGATATATATTTAGAACTGGGAAGAAATACAGTGCCAAGGCTAGCATTGATTTTGTTTGGTCAGATGAATATCTAAGTTGTCTGAGAAACAAAAAATTATGTAAAGATTCTGGCCGATAATCCAGTCTTATTGATACAAACCCTCAATCTTATTAATACAAACCCTTACCTGTTTCTTTAAAAAAAAAATAAGTATAAAAAATACATCTAATAGATATATGAAAATTAACCAATTTTGTTTCTTTTAAAAATAAAATAGGTATAAAAAAATTAATACATCTAATGGTGTAATTTATGAATATTCCGAACACATAGGGAGAATAAAAATTCTCCTCTACCACAACACAGAGATTCAATATAAATTTTCGAACGCTGGACAAAGATGGCACAATTTTTCTATTTCATTAACAAAAAAAAAATATTACAAAATAAAAATTTCTTCCACTATGTGGGATTACAAAATGTGTCTGACTGCTACAAACGCAGTGCTCTCAAACCTTCTCTTTGTCTCTCAAAAACGCACAAATAGTGCTCTCTGGTTTTACTGTGTTTTTCTTTGCCTGCGGGCTTTTTTTTTCACTACACAACGTTCTCACTATTACAATAAGCCTTGGGGCTTTTCACTCTTTATATGGCGCGATATTAAAAAAATCATAAAACAAAATAAAATAAAAAATTTAATACTATGCTAGAACATAAAACTTTAAACCTGGACTTCAAATCTTTAAATCAATTTGATTGGATTATTTTCACGTTACAAAATGACCCTACGTCAGCGAGGCTGGAACCTGCGTGAACATATTTCTATTGGCCATTGCTGGGCCCCATCGGAATTCAAATCAAAACTGAACCCAAATTCATAAAATCTTCGCGTACCAAAAGTTGAATTTGACGTCATGCTAATAACGAACGTGAATCAACGCGATTGGTCCACGTGGCAGTGGGACCACATCGGCGCATCGACAATCAAAGGTTGCGGTGGAATGGAATTTAGCTTTGGCGATGAGCGATAAGCGATGGCAGGATGGTGCGATGAGCAATGTGGGGGACCACATCACATCGGCGGAAGACTTAAGCAGATGAGCGGACAAATGGAGATTTGTGATTGCGATGAGCGATTGCGCGATGTGCGATGAGCGACATCGGCATCGCCACATTGCATCGACGAAAAACCTCGGCACATAACATATATGGATGGGCGGACTGGCAGAATTGCAATGTGCGATGGTGGTAGGGACCACATCGCATCGCATCATCAGCAGTGAACATTGCTATGGTATGGAACACATGTCTGTTGTGATATGCGATGTGCGATATCGCAACATCGCATCGCTCCGGAACTTCATATCAACAAGACAATAACTCAAATATTTTCAATGGGCGATGAAGTGGGGACCACAGATGATGTGGCCCATTCAAAAGTTAAAAACTTGGCACGTTTAAAAAAAAAACTTTGTTTGTTGGTTGGTGAGGACTTTTATGGCCGAAAAGACTTTTCTTTAATAAAATTGTTGTTGCGTGGTTGAACCACGATTTTTCTTCAATTCCTCTGCAAAGTCGGCTACAGCCCATAAACAATAAAAACTTCCTTACAATTTCTCCATGCCTGTGTTAAATGCATAGTGTGCACACTCAACCTCTATTGCCCCTATAGTACTCTATTTCTACCTGCACGGGGTACGCATGTGGCTTTAATATTTTCAACACTCCCCCTTAAAGTCAGCTGCTGGGTTATCTGTCATACCCAAGCATTTTCTTAAGTATTCAAAACTCTTTTGCCCCAATGGCTTTTTCAGAATGTTTGCAAACTGCTCCTCTGTTCTACAATGCTGTAAAACAATTTCTCCATTGTTCATTAATTCTCTGATGTAGTGGTTAGTGTCAGTCTAGTCATACTGCCATCAGTGATCAAAACTTCTCTTTAGCATTTTCATATTTGATGTCTCATACCGAATAAAATTTCACCATTCCTCTAGGTCATGGATTCATTGATGGTAGTAATTTCTATCAGTTTTCCCTCATGAGGTACTTGCTGATTCTCCCCCTATGGTCTTCAGTCATTAGTCACTTTCATTCTCAAAATGATATCAGTAGGTCATAGGATGGGACTCATTAGTATCTAAGGTCTCACCACGGTCAAATTAATGAGTCAAGTGTCAATAAAGATCAGCAAGGTCATGAGGAAGTCAATAAACACAAGCACAAAAAACAGGAAAATCAGAGATATCATTTGTTCAGTTTGATGCAAGCTTCACCTCAAAACCATGTTTTGAGGTGAAGCATGATACGTTGCCTTTCAGTCACAATTCAGAAGATGTTATCTCCACAAAGTGATGTCCCTGCCTTCAGAGAATTTTTTCAGAGTGTTCTTTGCACCATATCATCTTCAAAGCAGATCCATCAGAAAGAGCCCGGAAAGAGCTTTCCAGCGGTATACTACACTCTCAAAACTGACTTCTGAATTGAATTTTATGCTTAAATGAAGTAAAAGCCCTCTATTCCCTGAGCCCCCCCCCCCCTTATTTTCCATTTTCTCTTTTAACTTTATGATCATTTCCCTTTGAAAACCCCTTTTTTTCCCCTTTCCGATCATAAAAATCGCATTACAAAACTTGGAATACATATGCAATTTAATTAAAACCACTTCCCCTTTTCCACACCCACAGACCTTGTAAGCAAAGTTATATCATATATAAACCCCCGTCGTATATATCACTTCCCCACCGTGCATATAATATAAACCTTATGATATAAAGTTTAAAGTCTTTGTTATAAATCGCAATCGCAAAAGTTGTTCAATCGCAAAATCGCAAGGTCCATTTGCATGCCCTGATGAGACAATCGCAAAGGTCTCCGATCCGATCAATCACAAGTCTCTTCCCCAATCCTCTGATCGCATTCCCCCCGATTGTGACCTCTGATTAAAAAAACCCGATTGGTCCAGCACCATTGATCTTCCCCACCGATCGGATGGCCCACAGCGAATCGAGCCATCGCAAATCGACATTCCCCGCATAGGTTAACTCTGCTTCCCTCTGATTTGTGATTGAGATTATGTCCCCGGGCCCACCAAATGGTACTTACTCCCATTATAATATAAATGCCCTTTGCCCTTTGTAAATCCAAAATTTCATTTTACTACGTTTATTAAAGGATTTCCCATGGTTTAATCTAATCACATCGGAACTTTTGTATGGTCCGTCCCAAATGCGTCCCACCTCCTGATCCCGATTGCGATTTTCATATGATTCCCGCCTCCATCTCCCTTACCTTCTCTCTTTTTAATACATTCTTTCCTTCACGAAAGCATAAATTCATTTTTTTCAGCATTCTATAGAAAGTCACAGAATAACGGTAGATGGAAAGTGAACAGTCAGAAGGCCGAGGGCCTAAAATAAAATAAAGATATCTACAACAGCAGGAAAATAGGATCGGATTGCCTATTGTGTCTTCAATTACAATTCAAAATATCTGCGTTACAATGTTTCGCCTTTTCGCTGACCAAATGTAACACAACGCTTCTTTTACGAAGAGATTGTTGGCTTTTGGCCTTCTATCTTCAGTTGTGATTTCTTCTCTTCCATCGATTTGTATTCCTATAAAATCCATCTATTTATTGTAAATTCTAATTATTTGAGAAGGGCTAGAGAGTTTGAGATCTGAAAACTCAAAAGTAGGGGAATAGTGCGGCAGTGAGTTTTAGGCTCCTTTTGTACAGTTTGGCGGGGAATTAATAAAGTGATGCAGCTCTGATTTGTGGGATTCATGTGGTATGAGTTTTAGCATATGTCTCTCTTTTGTGTTCATATGTACGTTGTTATGTTTCATCATTTATTTATAAACATTCCCGTTGAATGTTTCCAAGTTAGAAAGGTAGAATCCATCTTATATGCTCTGCCTTGGGGACTCATTCATACTCAGTGTGTTTTCTTCTCTTTGAAAAGGATCCATGTATTATGCCCTTTTCAGCTTCTCAACAGTCTTTCCACCTCACCTTATTTAAATTTGATTGCTAAACCTCCTCCCTACCTTGCCCCACAAAATATCCTATATCCTTGATTTAATTCCTCAGCTCAGGCTGTCCATTTGTCCCATTCATTCCTAAAAAATTTCAGTCATTTATTAAAGCCCCTTTTCACATTCATATATCTAGCCTAAAATCTTTTCATTATTGTGTTATTGAATATCTATTCTACGGAGAGAGCCCTCTCCTGTCCTTGTAGGGCTAGCTACAAGGCTGAGAGTGGTTTAGTTGTTACCCTAATTTGTATTTTTCAGCCTGAGGTTCAGATTGGGTGCTAACATATCTGGCGACCATACTGGGGAACACTAAAAAAATTTTGCACGGAAGATTCATCACCCCAGTAATATCTTTTTTATAAAGTCTTGATGATGATATTTCAGAGTCTTCTAGGCTGATGTAGATATTGTAGAGTAGTAAGTTGACCACACTGGCTTCAAGAAGATATACAAGGGCTAATCCTGATCCAAATCCTCCCCCTGTGTTTGAAAATCCAAATCTTATCCCCATAATAGTCAGAAGACAAGAGGAATCGCCAAGTCCTACACCTATTCTCAGGTCCCATACTTGGCCCAGTGAGTGGTTTCTTGTAGAAGAGCTTTCTTTTGACGAGAGTTTTGAGCTCTCTTTGTTTAGAAGTAAGTCTGAAAATGCACTTGAAAACACGGTTTTAGATCCGGAGTTTCTTGTAGATATCGAAGTTCAGAGAGCAAATTCTTCCATTGATGACTAAATTTTGAATTCTCCTTAGTCCATCACTGTAACCTATATTCTTGAGCCTTCAGAATCATCAACAGCAGCATTGCCTCCTCCTAATTCATCAGCATTCCCTTCAGTCAAATCCTGGTTATCATCTCCCCCAACAACACCTCCCTCAAATCCTGCAAATGTTGTAAACCCACCCAGAGTCATGGCTGCCCGCTATGCACCCTTGGTGTTACCTCAGGTTCTCAATGATATGCCTGCTAAATATTAGAGTAAAATTACTATCTTTGATGCCACTCAGGGCATTACAGCCCAACAACATGTTGACAAGATGAATGATTTTTTCGACTTGCATGAAGTAGAAGAAGAGAATATAGCTACTAGGTTGTTTGTTCAAAGCTTTGGAGGTGAAGTTAGAAAGTGGTTTAGAGCTTTACCAGCTGGCTCCATCCACACTTTACAAGAGTTGCACACACAATTCTTAGACTGGTGGGAGGTGAAAAGGAATCCACACCAAATTCTGTCTGAATATGAGAATATTAAAAGAAATGTGGGTGAAAAGATGCAAGACTATTGTTTTAGATTCAATGTGGTATACAATGCTATTCCGGCTAACCTCAAACCTCTCGTGGATTCAGCTATGCTGAAGTTTCCGGATGGTTTTGATGCCGATATGGTATAACAACTGCGTGAAAGAGATCCACCGTCACTTGAAGAAATGCAAAAGATAGTAGTAAGCGTTGAAGCTAATCTGCCGGCGAGAAGAACTCGAGCCAAAGTTGAAAAGAAAGTCGTGGTGAAAGAGGAAGCCTCTCCTTCGGACAACAAAATGGACACACTGATTCGTACAATGGAAAGGATGGTTGAGCGATTGACGATTTTCGACAGACCTGAAACTCAAATAAGAAATCCGAATTTTAGAGGACAGCAGCAGCCGCAATTCAGAATTAGACAGAGAGAACAGAGGGCGCAGGACCAAGCGGCACCACAACAGCAGATTAAAACACCATTACAGCAGAACTACGTGCAAGGGACTGACTCGGATGACGATGGTCCTCTGTTTGAAACCAATCATTTTTTCGCAGCTGATGGTGCACCCATTTTCCTCACAGAAGACGAAGAATACACAGTGGCGACTCCAGACATTCAAGGGGACGAATATTTCATTATGTCCAATGAAGTGGTGTTAGAAGAAGAATCTGATGACTACCAGAGAGGGTATATGAACGCTCTATCAACCCAGCAAAGGCAATATTCTCTGAGGAACAAAAACGTCACAATGAGTCCCATTCAAAAGAGAAAAGAACTCCAAATGAAGGACGAGGCACAGCGGAAAGGGACAGAGCCGATCAATCCTTCATCCAGCAAAGCACCTGCAGTTACTAATACATCAAATGGAAAAGGCCAGCAGAGCATAGCGAAGGAGCAAAGAGAGAAGAAAGACCCTCCCATTAAAGAGGTAGAAAAAGCTCCTTCCTTTAATTTAGAAAATGAAATTTCCAAACTCAAAATGTCTGTGCCCCTAACCGAGTTGGTGAAGAATAGTGTGTATAAAAGTCAGGTGTCTAAAATCTTGCAAATTGACCCTCTTTTGGATATGGTTAATGTGGAAGATGACTACCCTGAACTTATTTTTGGGCCAGCCACACAAGAGTCTGAAGAAAATGAAGTTCCTCCCTTTTACCTAAGTCTTAGGTTGCACGCGTTTGTCTTGCATAACGCCATGTTGGACTCCGGGGCCTCGCATAATTTGATGCCCAAAGCTGTCATGGAGAAGTTGGGCCTTGATGTTACTAGAAAATACCATGATTTGTAGTCTTTTGATTCAAGTAGGGTCCACTGCATTGGTCTCATCAAAGATTTAGTAGTGTCTTTAGATCAAATCCCAGCTAAAAATGTCCTGATGGATGTAGTTGTAGCTGATGTCCCACCACGGTTTGGAATGCTTCTATCTAGGTATTGGGGGGCAAAACTTAAGGGGACCATACAGCTTGATTTCTCCTATGCCACAATCCCTGTATTTGGCCAGTTGAGGAAGTTATATAGGGAAAAGAAAATGAAGTACATGATCACCAACAAAGACAAGCCAGTAAACCATCCCATCAATGCAGTCCACACAGATTTAGAGTCTTTCATCCTATATTCAGAGGGTGGTTTGAATGATGAGGATGTTTAGTTGGTACAAGTGGAGGAGATACCTGAGATTTCAGAAAATTTCAAAGAGGTCCTCAAACAGGAAAAGAACAAAGCAGCAAGTACTTCTGAGCCTCCTGCCTACCAGTAGAAAAAATACAGCGAATAGCCAGAAATCATCCAACGTGAAAAGAAGGAAGAAACCAAATTTCAACATCTACAAGAAGAAGAAGAAGGCCTCTGGGGTATGGAATTTGATGGAGCGGTTGGTAAGGATGGAGCAGGTATTGGAATATGGATTCGGAGCCCTGTTTTCCATCCTGAAAAGTCCCTAGTAATGTTAGAGTATGTGCGTATAAGTTGGCTTTTGACTGCTCCAACAATGAGGCAGAGTACGAAGCTCTGATTGTAGGCCTCAAAATCTTGAATAAGTTGAAGGCGAAAAGGATTTCTGTGTATGGTGACTCTGAGTTAATAATCAAGCAGGTGAAAGGAGAATACCAAGCTAAACATCCAAGACTGAGGGCATATAGAAATGCAGTTTTGGACATTTTGAAGACATTCCCAGAGTACACCTTGACAGCAGTACCCAGGATGCAGAATCTTATTGCTAATTCCCTTGCCACTACTGCAAGTAACTTGAAGATTATGATGAACTCCAGCAACAAATTTGAGATCCATGTAAAACATAGGCCTGTTGTTCTGGACAATTTAAGGTATTGGAAAGTATTTTGGGATGACAATGAGATAAATGCATTTTTGCAAGGTGATGGAAAATTCAAAGACACTCCCATAGAAGGTGAGTATGTGGTTGATGATCAAGAATTGGAAACAAACCAAATGGACATATTATAGCTGAAAGATAATGTAATTCCTAGAGGTCTCATACCTCTAGAGGAGTTGTTTGATCAGGATGATGTGGCAAAGAATCCAAGCTTGGTGCCCATAGAGAAAGGAGTTGAAGATGTGAATATTGGAACAACTAATCAGCCCAAGTTTGTCAAATTGTCAAAAACATTGTCCCCTGAAGTGAAGGAGAAATATGTGAAGTTGCTTTCCGAATTTTCTGATGTATTTGCATGGGATTATTCAGACTTGAAAGTGTATGATAAGAACATAATCTAGCATAATATTCCTATCAAGCCAGATCAAAAGCCATTCAGACAGAAGCTGAGAAGAATCAATCCAAAGCTGTTGCCATCAATTGAAAAGGAGGTAAACAGGTTGTACAAATAAGGAATCATAGTTCCTATTAGATTTTCTGATTGGATTTCGAATTTGGTCCCGGTGCGTAAGAAGACTGGAGAGATAAGGTTGTGTATACATTTTCGGAACTTGAATAAGGCCTCCTTAAAGGATAATTATCCACTTCCGAAGATGGACCATATTCTGTAGAGAGTAGTTGGAGCATCCAGGATGTCACTACTTGATGGCTACTCAGGCTACAACCAAATCTTGGTGCATGAGAAGGACCAAGATAAAACTGCCTTCATAACACCTTGGGGAACCTTCCAGTATGCCAAAATGCCTTTTGGATTGAAGAATGTAGGAGCTACTTTCCAGCGTGCAATGGACATCGCTTTTGCAAATGAAAAGGATGTTTTTTTGGTCGTTTATTTGGATGACTTGACAGTGTTTTCAAGATCATATGATGAGCATTTGCACCATTTGAGGGTTGTTTTTCAGCGATGCAGAAAATTTGGAATTTCTCTCAATCCCAAGAAGTGTCTCTTCGCCATGGATGAAGGCAAGCTGCTGGGGCACATCATCTCCAAAGATGGTATTCGCATTGACCCAGCTAGAGTGGAGGAAATTCAATGCATAGACCTGCCACGAAACAAAAAGGAGATCCAAGCATTCAATGGTAAGATGAACTTCTTACGTTGATTTATACCCAATCTGGCAGAACATTTGAGGGAAATGACTAATATGTTGAAGAAACACTGCACTGTTAAGTGGAGTGAGGAGGCTATCAAATCATTCAATCTGGTAAAGTTTGCTTTGTCCAACGCCCCAATTTTGATCAGTCCTGACTACACTCAAGACTTCATCATATTTTCGTTTGCATCAGAGCATACTTTAGCTGCTATTTTAATAAAAAAGAGAGACGAGATCGAAAAGCCAATTGCCTTTTTTAGTAGAACTATTAGAGATTTTTCTTTGAGGTATAACATTATTGAAAAACAGGCATTGGCTCTTATCAAGGCATTGAAGGATTTCAGCGTCTATATTCTGCATTCACACACTATAACTTACGTCCCTAACGCAACAGTGAAGGATGTGTTGACGCAAACTGATCCAGAAGGTCGAAGAGGTAAATGGATAGTGCCTATGTTAGAATACAATTTGGAGATCAAGCCCACGAAATTGATCAAAGGCCAAGGCTTGGCGAAATTGATGGCCCAATCAAACCTGCATGCTTTAGATATAAACCTCATAACAGCAGTGGCAGAAGATGAAAATGAAGGGTTGATGGTTCCAATTGCAGACATCTTTCTACAATCCCCATGGTATTTAGATATCGTCTATGTCCTTCAGCATTTTTCACCTCCTATAAGGTATGTCTAAGGGTAAAGGTAGATCTCTGAAGCTAAAATCTGCAAAATACTACATTTTAGACAGCGCTCTGTATCAGAAAGATCCAGGAGGCGTTCTGCTCAATTGTTTGGTTGAAGAAGAAGCACAGAAGGTAATGCACGAGTTTCATAAAGGCGACTGTGGTGGTCACTTGTTTTGGAAGACTACAGCTAACAAGATATTGAAAGCAGGATATTATTGGCCCACACTATTCTCTGATTTATATAAGACCGTGATGAAATGTCATGAGTGCCAAATCTTCCAAGGGAAGATTAAATTGCTTCCAATCCCTTTGAAATCAGTTTCAGTAAACGCACCCTTTCAGTAGTGGGGGCTCGATTTCATTGGAGAAATTCATCCCGCATCCTCAGCACAGCATCGATGGATATTGACAGGGACAAATTATTTTACGAAATGGATCGAGGCCATCCCAGCCAGGAAAGCAACAGACACGGTAATAATTCAATTCCTGGAATCGAATATTTTATCTCGTTTTGGCTGCCTGTGCAAAATCGTAACAGACAATGCAGCAGCGTTCAGATCCAAGAAAATGATTTTATTTTGGTGGAAAATAAATATGTATACTGGGCCATTCGAGAAGGATATTCATTAAGGAAACGTCTTTCATTGAAATCCTCCAACAAATCAATTGTATTATAATTAATAAAATGTCGAGGCAAACAAAAGAAAATGAATTGAAAGCTCATCAACGACTGCGGAAGACAGTTAGCAAGAAAAGATCAATAGGTATACAACATTTGAGCCGCCGGCGGGTAATCGATGTTGGGAGCCTTGGCATCCTCATGGCGTACCCCAGCTAGGTGATTGGTTGCAAGAAGTTGGTACAACAGAACATCGCATCGTGAGAAGAATCAATCAAATGATCCACCTTCAACAACAAGTACAGGAGCAGTGGCCAAGCAACACTTATTCAAATATGCAGAAAAATAAAGAAAATCTATGACATGAAAACAAAAGCGTAAAAATAAATGGATGATATAGTGTTGTTGGGATGCTTAAATGAAGACAAGTGAAGTATGAAGTTCAATAATCATGGGAGGACCAGAGATTTTCAGCTTACAGAGAGGACAAACTAATTTCTTTGCAGCCGAAATGGATGGCCGATTGCCTGAGGAGCAAAGAATGGTAGGCTTTAAGCACTACCATTGTCAAAACAAAAGATCGTAATCTATGCTTCATCATTTATATACCATGTTATGTTTATCAAAACAAAGTACACATTCATTTCCCCTGCTTTCAGTCCAGGTGAAGGCTATAAAACTTGGAATGTTATGTGTATAGTTTGGTTTTTATGTCGCCTTTAGTCTTGAGCTAGTGTGAGTTCCAGCATCGTGTTAGTTTTTCAAGAGCTTGACTCCATGCCCAATGAATAAAGCCATTTTGTCTACGTAGTTCTTGGCACTCCAAGGAGCTAGCCATCCTACTGAGCTGATGTTAGGGGCCGGGCCTAGTCATACGTCATCAAGATCAAAATCATTTTTAGCATTTAAAATATTTGGTACCATACCAAATAGAAAATTTCTACCCATTCACAGGTCATGATTCATTGATGGTAGTAATTTCTATCAGCTTTTAATTACAGAGGTACTAACATTCTCCCATGGTCTTCTAACATATTGTTACTACTTATTCTCTGCAAAATCATATCAGTAGGTCATAGGATGGCCTCATTAGTACGAAGGTCTCACCACTGTCAAATTAATGAGTCAAGTGTTTAATAAAGATCTTGAAGGTCATGAGGAAGTCAATAATAAACACAAGCAAAAAACAAATGTAGAAAACGTAGATATCATTTGTTCGGCTGATGCAGCCTACCTCAAAACCATGTTTTGAGGTGAAAGTATGATAAATGCTTTCCTTTCAAATACAATTCAAAAGTCATGTTTTCCACAAAGTGATGTCCCCGCCTTTCAGAGAAGTTTTTCCACAGCTGCAGCCTGATCAATAACACTTTAAAGGTATCCACTGCAGAGCTCTGAAATATATCTGGGCTGCATACTACACTCTCAAACCCGACTTGATTGAATTTTATGCTTAAATGAAGTGTACCCTCTATTCCCTAAGCCCCCTCTATTTCCCATTTTCCCCTTTAAATTTACATCATTTCCTTGAAAACCCCTTTTTTTCCCCTTTCCGATCATAAAAATCGCATTAAAAAACTTGGAATACATATGATTTAATAAAACCACTTCCCTTTTCCACACCCATAGACCTTGTAAGCAAAGTTATATCATATATAAACCCCGCCGTATAGTCAATTTCCCCACCGCGCATATAATATAAACTTATATAAAAGTTTAAAGTCTCATATAAATCGCAATCGCAAAAGTTGTTCAATCGCAAATTGTATGTCCATTTGTATTGCCCCATGAGCCAATCGAAGGTTCCGGACTGATTGAACGCAAGTCTCTTCCCCACAATCCTCCACTCATCTCCTCGATTGCACTGGAGCCACTGAACCCTGACACCGCACTGATCTTCCCGCCCATCTGACGCCCACGGGGCCGGGGACCGGGCCACTTGGGGACCCAGATTCCCGCAGGGTTAACTCGCTCCTTCGATTTATGACAAGCATTATATCCGGGCTCAAACGATACTTAGTCCCATTGTATAGTAAAGGCCCTTTCCCTTTGGAAAATCACAAATCGCATCTACTACATTTATTGGGGGCTGAGCTTCATGAGCCATCCAATCGCATCTGAACTTTTGTATGGTCCGTCCCAAATGCGTCCCACCTCCCAACTCTCGATTGCGATTTTCATATGATTCCCGCCTCCATCTCCCTTCCTTCTTCGTTTTGAATACATTCTTCCCTTCACAAAGCATAAATTCATTTTTCGTATCTCTATAGAAAGTCAAGGTATCAACTAGAGGATGGAAAGCTTAATAAATGGGGCGTCGAGGCCTAAATAAAATAAAGATATCAAATAATAAAATGTACAGAAAATAGGATCGGATTGCCTATTGTGTCTTCAATTGTGTTCAAAGATCTCATATATAATGCCTGACACTTTTCTTTAACCGAATGTAAATACGCTCGCTTGTTTTATGAAGGATCACCGTTGGCTTTTGGCCTCATCTCTCGCTGTTATTTCTTCTCTTCCCATCGATTTGTATTCTGAAAATCCATTCATTTAGCTGTACCCAATTACTTGAAAAAGGGTCAGAGAGTCCTGAGATTCAAAACTTAGAAGTAGGAAGAGTGGCAAAGGAGTTTCAGCTTCTTTGTATAGTTTGGCAGTGAAATTAATAAAGTGATGCAGCTCTCCGTATTTCAGGGATTCATGTGGTATGAGTTTTAGCATATAATTCTCTTTGTGTCTATATGTACGTTGTTATGTTTCACTATTCATTTATAACATTTAGTTGAATGTTTCCAAGTTAGAAGGGTAGAAATACATCTGAGGTGATACTTCATTTCTTGGGACTCATTCATCATACAGGTTTTCTTCTCGTTTGAAAAGGATCCATGTATTATGCCTCTTTCAGGGTTTCTGTTGTTTTTCTTCCACCTCACCTCCTATTTCATAATTTTGATGCTAAACTCTCATTACCTTCTGTTCTACTTAAATATCCTCGTATCCTTGATTTAATTCCTCACCAAATACCTTTGTCCCACATCCTACAAAATTTCTAATTTATTGCTCTTTTTCATTCATATATCTAGCCTAAAACTGCTCATTATTGTATGATGAATATCTATTCATGAGAGATTCTTCCTCTCATCTCAGAAAAATAGCTGCCAAAGGTCAGAAATACAGGTCAGTAGGCTATACTCGATTTGCCTCTTTTTCACCAAGGCTCAACAAAGCAATGCAGTAAAGGAAAATTTTCATCTATGGAAAGCAGTTTTTATGAAACATATAATTCTTTGACAATGCAAATATTATTGTCACAATAAATCACCTATCTCCTTTCAATTTTTTCTTGACATAAATTTTTAACATTCTTCATCCAAACTGTTTGATGTCAGAATGGCCATATACTTCATCAGATAATGCTATAATAGGCTGTTTTCTAGAACTGTTAATGGTCTTTAACTAATATAGAAAATGATAACTTAAGTATTTTTCCATTCATCTACACTTCTAAGCCCAATCACTCTGCTGATGATCCAATTAATCTTACCTTCTATAGTATATAAAATTCCATACCTTTTAGTTCTTTTCAATATTATCTTGAAATTCTTTTGTTGTTGTTTAATTGTGTTTAATTTCCATAAATCTGAATCAACTAAATTAACATGCATAATATTCAGCCTAGTTGAAATTAAATATATGAGGTCACAACTATGCTCTTATACAAACTAGACCAAAATCCTTGCCGACATCAACTGTCAGGAGTATCTACTTTTTGCAATCCTAAGAGATATTAAATTTTCAAAACCACAATATTTATTTGAGAGATAAAATCCCATTTTAATTTTTCTACTTTCTGTCTTTAGAAGTAGACTACAACCATGTTTCATTTTCAATTCAGTTCATATTTGCTTTAAATTTTCTATGAGAATGATATTCTGTATATATTTATCATCAAATATATGTCACAACAAATATATCTCACCATCTTTTTCTTTATTGTATAATGTGGGTTATCCTTTCAGTTAATTTTTTCAACTGTTTCCTGTGAGATAGGAATCTATCCTACTGTATTTGATAAGCTCTGAGTTTTCATTTCCAGTCATAAATATATTTTCTTCAATCAGCAACCATGGTTTTTTAACTTTTTTTCTTGGGGTAGGCCTATGAGGTTGTCTAACATAAACCTCTTTCCATTGAAACTCATTTAAAAATGTTTTATTTTACATCCATTCAAGAACCTTCCATTTGCTTCAGCTTGCAGGGATAAAGGCATCGCCTCACTGCTTCATCTAAAACCGGCGCAAAAAGTTTGAATTCCTCTTCCACATGCTAGTAGGCCTCAGAGCAAAAAGTCTGGCCTGTGTCTAATTTATTGCTTTTGGTCTTGTAACCATTTAACTCCAGCAATAATGACTTTGTCTCTCTTGTGAGATCTACCACTCCCATGTTTTGTTCTTCTCTAGCTATTAATTTTTCATCCATTGGCTTTATCCATTTTTGATCTTTATGTTTTCAAAATTAATAGGAGGTCATATCAACATGGAAAATATAAAGCAAATAAAGATTTCATAATTTCATTTTCTCATTTCTTGCTCATAGACTTCATTTTAAATTTCTAATTTTTGTCTCTTTCATTTTGGGTAGTTGTGTTTAAAGAAGTACTCAAATCATTTATATATGTGTTTGAGAAGCACTCTCATTTTCATGGTGTTCTTACCTGGGTTGAGGTGGCCCTTTGCTATCCTTGTGTTGGTGAGGTGTGCTACCGATGAGGTGTTATTTGCAACTACATGCTATTCTCTTAGCTTCATCAGTGAGACAACAACTTTTGACATTCACTGCCAATGCTTCCATCCCATGCTTCTTCTTCTGACCAGGCTAACCTTTATAAAAAGAATTTTCAGGGATGGGTTATATATCTATATCCTTTGGACTCTTCATATCCAAGGAAAATGCACTTCTCCCCCTTACTATCCAACTTCTTTCTCAAGATCTCATAAAAAATATAAGCCACAGAATTCAAAAAAATTCAGAGCCCCAGTTAATTCCCTATTTTCTTCGCCACTCCATGCTTCTGAACTGTCATCGTTGATTTTGCTGGGGTATCTATTTAAAAATATACACAACACAATTTGTAGTTTCTTCCCAATGTATCTTGTCAGCAAATGTTTTACTTTTAGTATACTTCTCTCACTCATATCCATATTGGTTGATTTTCCTTTTAGCAACACCATTTTGTTGTAACTTTATTGTAATTGTTTCAGTATGCTATTTTCTCCGCAAAACGTAGAAATCTTTTGAGATGTAATTTCACCTCCTCTTATCACTTTCTAGACTTTGATATTGCCCACTTTGCTTCTCCACAAGAGCTTTAAAGTGGCCAAATTTTCAAACACTTAATTTTTATATTTCAAGAAATAAACCCATAATTTCCTTGTGAAACTTGCAATTAACAATAACAACATGTAATTGATGTCATTGATACTAATGATGTTTTACTGGCCCATACAAATCAATCGATATTCTAAGAGTGTTTTTTTCCCTTTATGCTCTTCCAATGGAAAGTCTTCTCTCGTGTTGCTGGCCTAAGATGCACACAGTTGTCCGTTTCTTCACTGGTAGCCCTTCTACCATTCCTCCTTTTCCTCAGTAATTTAAATTTGTATCTTCAAATGAGATGTCCAAATCTTTGCGTTGGAGAACTAATTCTCATCTTTTCATCTTTCCGAAAGACCTTAGGTTACAAATGCTACATTTTCTCTTTCCTTTCTGTCTAGATATTTGAGGGAAATATTTATATTGTTTATTTATTGAATTTCTGTGAAATAATCATTTCTGCTGAGGTATCCATTATTAAAGGCATACATCATTTTTAAAAAATACATTAAAATCTTGTTAATATTTCAATAAAAGATTACATTTCAAGCCAGGAATATAGTATACATTCAAAATAAATTTTTTGCCTGTTTTATTTCTTGCACGGATATTTACTCTTGCCTTTTTCAATGATAGAAATCTTTAGTATTCTGCCTCCTATTGTTACTCGCATTTAACTTCTTCATCAAGATTGGCAAATACATACATATGTTTCCAAATATGTGACACTGCAACTAATCTAAGAAAACTATACATCATCTTTCCTATCTTGTGCTTACATTATATAAACATGTAAAGACTTTGGCTCTTTTCTTCTCTACATTACCACTGCCTATTATTCAGTGCTTTTCATTCGCTTTTCCTACATTCATTAAGTATAGTGCCCATATTTCTTGCAATAATGACATTAACATTCCGATTTTCTATATTCTGTTCCATATGTTGTTGTGTCCACCTTTATTTACACGTTGATTGGCTGATTTCATCACTGTCTTTCCATAGAATGTGAAGAGTTGTTTCTTCCTGTTGGCTGCCTTTCCTCTTCTCCGCCTACCTTCCTTCCTGTAAAAGGTATCCGTCTGTGACATGCTCCAAAGAGGTTGCCATGTGACTTCCAACTTCATTTCTATGAGTCAATGTGATGTACAGTTCATTCCACTTAAAATTTGAGAGATCCTTTGCTCCTTCAATATAGTTTACAATAACATCAAATCTGAGTAGGCCTCAATAGTTTTCCATGTTCTTCTTCTTCTAAGGTCTCACATATTCAATCAATTGTGTGTTGAATTTTTAAATTTAGACATTTGAACTTAAATCCATGTGAATCTCAAGGATAAAGTATGTAGCTGTATTTCTGCATATTTATTTGAGGAATAAATAAAATGATTGTGCATTTCAATTTTAAGATTAATTAGAGATCACTGGCCAAACTACGGAGGAGTTGATAAGGCAACAAATCCCCAAAATCTTTCAAAAAATCTTGAAAGAAATACCTGCATCTGAGGAGAATTCACTTCAACAAGATATAGTTGGGAAGAGGTGAGAAAAGTTTAGAAAAGCCTATAGTACATAAAAAGCTTTAAAAGAGTCCTGCAAACACAAACAAAGAAAGAGTTATCCACATTTCAGACTATAATTATAAATGATGGTTGGGAATTATGAGTTTAATGAGAAATGCCCAGGAAGACCTGAGGTTGAGATCCTGCTCCTAGGAGGTGATCTCATCTTCTGGGAAAGAACTGGGAGGATAAAGGAGAATTTGAAGGTCAGAGGTTGGTCATAATTGTAAGGTTTTTAAATTCTGTTATTTTGTCTTTATGATATATGAATTGCCAGTAATATAAAACTTAACTTAATGGTATGATTGATTTAGTGATTAATATTTATCCTATCCATCCTAGTGTTTTCACCTTCCTACATTCTAACATGAATCATAAATCCTCCATAGAATAGAACTCTGTAACCTTCAGTAAACCATACTGCATAAACTGTTACTTGGTTCCTCAGAGAGATTAAATATTTTGTTGTTTGTATGTGTATACAGACACAGGCGTTCATACGTATATGGTAGAAGACAGGAACAGAAACTTAGCTACATGAGGTAAAAACAAACATAAATATAAGATATTAGAATATGAAATTGAACTGAGACCCAGTATAATTCTACCTTAAGGCTATTATTATAAATGTATGATAAGCAATATTTCTTCAGCTTCACCTTAATCTTGAAAACAAGTATTGTAGCAAAGACTTGACTGATACTTTACAATTTCTCCTACCAACATGATGATGTCGATAGGTAATACATCAAAGAAATATAGGCTACAGAACAAGGATCTAGAGTATGTATTCCATTAAACCAAAGAGTAAAGTTATACCATAGAAGTTGTTACATTCATAGTAAATATATGGTACTGTATTTAATTCATTTAAACATTGAAATAAATGTTATGGTTTGACGACCTATGCTCAATGTATACTATCTTAATGAACTATTAATCCATGAATAAGCATTTAAACTTAAAAATAGCTTAACAATAAGCACCATAGGTCCTTTTACATATACTATGTTGATGAGCTATACATATCATGAACCATATATACAAAAATAAATAAAGGGAGATAAATACATCCATATATGCAATCTACATAAAATGTGTGAAATTATAAACAAAGACCTATTATAAGGAATCATATATGTGCAAAAAGTAAATGCAAATACAAATCGAAAGGGAGAAAGAAATGAGTAGACTGCATGAGTTCACGGCTAACCGACAAATGTATAAGAAAACTCAAACCACTAATTGACTAGCCATTTCAAACACAAGACGTCAACGTATTAATGGATAAAACTACTGCTGCACACTTGTAAATAAAGGGCTTCAAATCTAACACCATAGACTAATGGGAGATTTCACCGTTTAATAAAACAAGAAGAAAAACTATATAAATCCCAATCGTATAATAGTGACAAAGAATAATTTATTAAGGTAGCAAGAAGATATAGGGGTTACAAACACTACAGAGACTGAAATTGACCTCCGTTTCAGAGAACGCCACCCATAAGAAACCTATCCATTTCCTGGGTTAACAGATGAGATAAGAGATTGGCATCTAAGAGATATATTCAGGTCCACACAGCAAGTTGCCATAAAATTTGAACGAATTCAATTTTAAGTATACAACGAACTGTCTCTGCCATGGCGCCTTTACTCATATCCCAGGAGCCAGGTAATACAAAAAAAAGATTGTACATAATACAAGTTCGAATAGTTAGAGATATCAGAGTCAACGAAAGTACACTTCCGCAAGCCGATGCATCACCAAGAAATGGATGGAGGGGTAGCTACATCGTGTTGCAGACAATCATAACGAAGTCACGAGATATACACTCCTGGAATACCTGAACTGGGGATGTAAATAACTGGGTTGCCCAAGTATTTAAAACAAAAATAAAAGGACAAATTGTCACATTAATATCATGGCACAAAGGCCGGATATTTACCAAGAGGTAAGAGTCTCAGAACTCCTAGGGAATTTAATAGAGCAGTTAGAACAAAAAAAATCTGTTTATAAATCGAACTGTGAGGTTCCGACTGGAAAATAATGCAAGAAACAACTGAAATCAAGAGATACGGAAATTTAAATAACAAAGGAATAAAAGAAGTCCTCGGGATGAAAGGTATGGAATTGCTAAACAATGATACAACTTTCTCCTCAGTTGGCGTAGAATGACACTCCTTCATTGCTAAAGATCTGGCATCAAGACAGAGGTGTCCAGAAATGATCGTAAGTGGTGAAGAAAACCCTGCAGGAAGGAAAAAGAACTGAGAATATAAATGTGTTTGAAATCATCTGGGGCTTAACCATCCAACAGCTTCTGAAGGGAGGGTGGAAGTCATACGAGTTCCCCAGCCAAATGAATGGGAATGGTCAATCCAAGAAATCCGATCCCGAGCCTCAATAAAAGTAGCTCCGTAACTCCTAGTCTGACACTGTTCTGCAAAGTCACAAATCCCTATATTGATTTAGAAGCGCCGCCACGTCTATAGGTACCGTGTGATGTGGGAAGAAGCGGTGACTTCCTAGAGGCATGAGAGAGAGTATAACCCTAAGCGTAATAAGCTTCATGTTGAATGCCAGATACAAGATTTGCCGTATGAATGACAATCACTGTAAACCACCCGTCAAACTCTGTCAAGGGCTGGCCTAAACACATAGACAACAAATTTTTCCAAGTAGAGGGGAGTGCCTGCTCCTACCGCAACACCATCAAAGGTAATGAGCACTACATGGCATGACTATCTAATACCAGGCGGAGGCAAGAGAAAGAAAGTCCAAGAACTGGCCGCTGCTTGCGCTCTCCACGTATGAAGTGAAGACGACAGACTGGGTTTGAAGGTTACATTAATTAACTTAGGACGCTGTACCAACCTTGGAATTGTTTCAAGATTCAATCTCATTTCTATTGCTGCTATTTAATACTATGGAAACTAGACTTCCAAAAATTTCAAGGTTACAACAGCCCCGCAAGTAATAAATCAACGCATTGCCAAAACTGAGATTAGGTTAGAAAGTTCTGTAGAGATGACCTAGTACTGAGAATTATTTTATATGTATGTACCCGAATTTATTTATACATGAGTATAAATATTATGCACGTAGTTGCTACTCCAGTATCATCAAGGATATTCCTCGGTTTACCTGGATAAGAGCAACGACTACGTTGCAAAGGTATACGTGTTGGTTATTATATATGTGTATACCTATTTCATGCTATTGTGAAATATTCAAGAATAACTATAAGTGTTTAAATATATATGAACTATGTATATGATGCGTATCAAATAAATTTTTATATATTTATATATATATATATATATAGTTGTTTTATATATATATATATATATCTATGTGCACTCAAGAAATGTTGGAGACAAGGGATATCTATATCTATATATGTGCAATATATGTGTTAGAAGCAAGGGAGTGATATATGTAGGTATGATTCAGTTAGAAGAAGAAAAAGTATGAGATGAATGAACCTAGGTCTAAACTTATACTATGGTGTTTAATGGAAGAAATTCTGTGAATAGTATTAGGAAGATGTGGTGGAAAAGAGATCTGAGTTAATAGATAATTCAGAGGAGTCAGCAGATGGAACCCCAAGATAGGAAAAAAAAAAATTTCCTTTAAACTGAGGTGTTACAATGTACTGAGCCTAAGTGCAAAAAATCAATAAGAGTATTGTGCTCAACATTATTATATATTTGGTTTTTCAATTTCTTATGAAATTTTGCTAATCAGTATAGAGGGGAAGGCTGAAATGGTCAAGGTAAGAATTAGACTCGCATGATGAGTTTGCTATCTTATCCCAATGCCCTCTAATGGCTATGTTTCTAAGGGCTCTAACGAGAATTGGCTGAACTGAGGAAGCCGTAATGACATGTTGTCGTCACTTAGAGGAGGCAGTGCTCATCGTAGTTAACTTCCTAAATGCCAGAAGGCAGTTGTCTTAAAAAAGGAGGAAAAGGATGGACGGAGTCCTAGATGATGATGATGCCGCTAGGACAACATAAACGTAAAAAGAATTGCAAGGAGAATTTCAGAAAGGATCAAACCTCCCTCCTATGATGGGGAGAAGGAGGAGGATGCGGAAGTTTGTTGCCGAACATGATCAAGTATTTCCAAGTTTATGAATATGAGATCAATCAAGTTATTAGATGACATTTCAGAAAATTTGGGCCTACAAGGAAAATCTACGCTACTGTAGGAAGAGACAAAAATGGTGCAGATGCCATCGATGAAAAGACAAGCATTTGGGGGAAGATTTTCGACTGTGTCTGGCAAGTCGTTATTTGAATGAACGTTATTATGATGATAAAGAAAAGAATTCCATGAACTTAGACTAGGAAAGTTCACTATTGGATAGTCACTAAGTTTACCAATTTTACCGATGTTCCACATTAGGGAAGAAAAGCAAAGGTTCAAAGGTTTTAATTTACCTAATGTACAAAGAGAAAATTGATGACAACCCGAAGATTAATGATGGTCAGCAGGAAAAGCAAGATTATGCTATCAATGTTTGAAGGTAAAGTCAACAAAGAAGAGGCCGTCGAACAAGGGTGAGTTCAAAGGTAAAAGACCAAACCAAAGATAGAGCCCAGAAATTTTTGGTAGAGATCATCACGGAAAAATTCAACAAATCAGAGGAATGTCAAACCGCCGTCCCAAGTGGCTTCAAAACTAAGAGAAGGGAATAAAAATAAAGGGAAGGCTGAATTGTAAGAAATCTTTGAAATGTTGGGGCTGTGGAGAACCCCATATGATAAGGGACTGCCTCATCTAAATATTCATATGATCACAGAGAGCGAGAGGCAACAATGGGGCCCAACAGACATAGCCGTAAACATACCAACTACTGGGCAGCCCTGGTAACTAATAAAGGTAACATCAAGCAACGATAGTAAAATGGAGGTGTAAGATTTCCACCTTGGTCATTATTTTCAGATTGATCTGTGCCTTTGAGTTACATTAGTCCCGAATTGTGTTGTAAAATTAAACTCTAAAAATTTCAGTAAATTATGGTTAAAATAGTTTGCCACTGACTATAGAGAAAAGTCAAGGTATGTTGCCCAAAGAATACAATGTTGGCCTCAAATCTGTAAATCTAAACATATTGCCATTAGATCCTATGATCTCAATGGGATAGAATGGATTGAATAGAAAGAAGAAAGCTCAAGGAACTACTGGGATAAAACCTTGCATTGTGTGGATGAGGAAGGGAAACCTTTTAAGAACAAAAGGGAAACCAAATCCATTTCCATTAAAAGACAAATATCAAATTTACAACTAAAAATAATAAAGTAGAAAAAGGATACTGGGAAATTATAAAACAGTAAGGAAAAAATAGATCAACAACCGAGGAAGAGTTACCGGATGCTATACTTACCATCGTAGAATTTAAGGAAGTTCTTCCTTGTTTTTAAATCATTTTCATCTTCCCCAAAAGAGAGATTGATTTTTCTAATCGATTCAAAATGTGATAACACTGCTTCTGAAAATTAATTAATGAGTCTTCCTAATCAAGGGAGCCTAAGATGTACCAAGAATACTGAGTTGCATAAGACATTAGACCAAGTGTATTTTACCATAAGAGCACCAAGTAATGGTAGTAAGATGAACTTTAGGGTATTGATTATCACAACTAAAACAAGTTGACCATTAAGAATAGATATCCATCTCAGAATTGATGACTTTTTGGATCATGAGAATGGCCTTTTTCCAAGATTATTGACTTAAGAACTGTATCAACAAAATGTGAATCAAGGAAGAAGATATCAAAGAAATGTCTTCTGAACTGTATGGACACTACGAATTGTAGTCCACTTTTGGTCTCATGAATGTTCTCCACACCTTTATGTGTCTGTTGAATGAGGCAGAACAAATATTCTGATAACGTTTTATTTTCCTAGATGATATTTCATTCACTTCAAAAACAAGAAGAACTATCATGAACATTCCAGATAGTGTTGCAACCGGTGAAAATCAAAGGTATATGCCATCAAGAAGGGGAATTTTTTTTTTTTTTAATAAGGATACATTCAATATTTAAATACTATTTCTGAAAAGGCTCATTGCTGACCTCAAAAGATACATAATTAAGTTAAAATGGCTACTCCCAATGATGTTTCTAAATAATACCAATAATATTTAAGAAGCATTATCAGAGATTTAGAAATATTTTTCACTAATAGTAATATCCACTACCATTGCAAAGAGAAGGTCAAGTTTGTGTGATCAAAATGTCAACATAAGCTGAAGAAGCTAAACATATAAACCCATTGAAACTTTTACATTAAAATTAAGGATCCTATTATAAAGAGCTTGTGGTATGCATATGCTTGTATATAAGGTTTGAGAGTCCCTCGCTGCGGTGAAAATTCATTATTGTCTACAGAATTGTGGGAAATTGAAAATACATTAACGTAATTATAGTAAAGGATTTGGAATTTATGCTCATGAATCATGCTTTAAAACAGATAATATCTGTCAGAAGAAGTTCACATTGAGGACTATATCATATTAGTCTTAAATATTTTTTCAAACTGACTTAATAAAAGGTACAGACATTGTCTTTTTAAGTGAATTTGATGGCGATGGATAAAATACACTAAGTAAAGAAAATAAAGTTACAGGTATTGTTAGAAATGTCGCACAACATTAAATGATTGGGAGTAGTGCCCGATGAGATAGAGGAATTGCGGGGAAAGGATCAACTGAAGATCAACTGTGAAGTACCTTTATGAAACTTGGTAGTGAAAAATTGATTTACACAAATCGTATAAGCATTAGTATGTACACTGGATTGTATATTCAAATGTAGAGTCATTAAAAGAGAAATTGATGAATATCACAAACAAATTTTTGTGTGACATCCGTGGATACCTTTAAGATAAAGAATAAAATGAAAGAAGCTTTACTGCTTAGAATGAAGAGATGTGGCAGAGTATCTAAGTAGGTGTATGGAAATAACTGTCAAAGGAGTACATCAACATCCATGTTAGAATTTTCAACCTACATCAGAGAATGGAAATGGGATTGCACACAAATTTCCATGATTTTATAACAGACTACCTGAAATCCAAATATCAATATTATCTTCAGACAGTAGTAGTAGACATCTTTGAATCAGTCATTCACTTTATAATTTATTGAAATTCACTTTCTTAATGTCAAGTAAAGGCAAATGTTTTCCTAATAGATAGGTATTTCCAGGAGTCTCAAAGTAATTGAGCTTGACTAGATGGAAAGCTACAGATGGAAAGGATTACAGGATGGTACTTGCTAATTTCAGACTGCCTATCACTCCCTGCAAAACCAGCTAAGGTAGCAGGAAGGACTGAATCACCAGAGGATATGTTGACTAAAGGATGATGGACTAACAAGTAGAAGAGTATCCGCATCTAGCCTAGCTGCCTGGAAGAATAATAGCTACCAATCCTCTATTAATATGAGTCCGTTTAGTACCCAGAGAAGGCTGACTTCATTTGAGTCAACCAAGATAAACTATGTTGGGGACCATGCACTATAAGAGATGAGAGGAATGGTTAAACAGATACAAAGTTAGGACAAGATAGCATAAGATCACAAAAGCTATGCCGATAAGAAAAGAGTGCACCGTAACTAAAGTGGGGATCATGTATTTGCGCATCAACCCAAAAAGAGCACACTTTATAAAATAAAGTTAAAACTGTTCTAGATATTGTGGGCTCTTTGGAAATTTGTAGCAGTGGGACACAAGATGGCCTTAATAACTGTACATTTTTCAGAGTGTATGATGTTTGTATTTGCATAATAAAAAGATATGTAATGGATGCTTCTCACATGTTGATTGAATGTTGTAATGTAAACTGTATAGAAGCTGCCAGAACTGCCTAAATATTGAGCTGAAGAATGAATGAGAAATAGACTAGTGTCAGAGTAAAGTGTTGTTGACTTTTTATACCAGTTTTGCAGCTTACCCGGTGTGAAGTCAAATGATGAGAACATCCATTTTGCTACTAATGAACTTTGTAGTTGAATAACAACACCGAGGGATCTGTTGTTTTCGTAGGGAATATGTAACACCCCCAATTAAAGGACCAAAAGTTACATTTAATCAACCTAAGGTAGGACTCAAGGGATGGGTGCATGGTGGAATGTATTCATATTTATTTGAGGAAATGAAGAAATGATTATGCATTTTGACCAAGATGAGAATTAGAGATCACTTGCCAAATCCATGAGGATGGATAAGGCAAAAATCCCAAAATCTTTCAAAAAAATCCTTGAAAGAAATTAATTTAGATTTGAGGAGGAATCTAAATTTCCCCAATGAAGAGGAGTAGAAGTTGGAAAGAGGTGAGAAAAATGGAAAAGCCGAGGAAAAAGCATAAAACAACTTTAAAGAGTCCTAAAATGGGAAGCCTAGGCTAAACAAGAGAAAGCATCCCGCTATCTCAACGCAGCAGACTAGAAACATGTTTTGGGGAATTATGAGCTTAATAAGTCGCTCCTAGGAAGATCGAGGTTGATCCTGTTTGTGGAGGTATGATCTCCAATGGCAGTCCAGAGATGTTATGGACTCTAAGGTTGGGAGGTTATTTCAAGTGCAATTGTGGTATGTTTTACCCCTGCTATTTTGTCTATATGATAGTATGAACGAAGTAGATAGCACTGCAATGAATATGTGATTGATTTTAAAATACATTTATCCAATCCATCCTATATTTCTAAATCTTCCATCTGTTAGTTATAGACCATAACCATAGAATAGAAACCTAGAAAATCTAAAACTGTCGGTTTAAATCGGGGTTACTTAGTCTCTAAGGTAATTTAAACATTTATCAAGTCATATACACAGACATTATATACCATACGTAGGATACAGGGAGAATATTGTGTAATAACCGAAGTACATGATAAACAAACAAGGAAGAAAGTAAGATATTAGAGAGAATGAATTCAGACCGAAAGAGTAATTTACTCTATATTATTATTATATTTTTTACATATACTATACATGAGCTATAAATATATATCTAAGTGAACTATATATGTCAAAAAAAATATGTTAGTGATACAAATATGACTCCATGGTATGTGAATCCATATAAAATAACAACAATTATAAATAATGAATCTAGTTACATGAACTGATAAAGAAAAAAATGCAACACAACTATAATAGAAATGAGGTATAGGTATGAAATACTGGGTTGAATCAATAAATGTATACAACTTAAACCACTGACCACTGACAATGGAACCACTACGGCCAATGCAGAGGTGACGAGATAAAACACCAAGCAATGAATGGTAAATAGTGTGTTTAAATTCATCAACATTTTAGACTACTGAGATTTACATCATGACAACAAGAAAAGGTAAAACTAGTAATCCCACCAGAATAAGTAATGTAGTATGGTTGGGACTGTATTAATAAGAAGATGTAGGTTAAAACACTATAGATGACGTGAAGACCTCCTGATGAGAACGCCACCCAAGAAGAACTCCATTCCGATCTGCCACTCTGGGTGAGACATAGAGAGGATTACCCAAGGAGGAAACAGGCTCAAGTCATAGTTATTACATAACTTGCAACGAATCAATTGTGATAAAAATCTGTTCTGGACATGGCGCTTTATCACAGTTTCAGCGTGTTTCACATGCACAAAAAAAAAAAAAAAGATTTAGACATAATACAAGTCATTTAGTTAGAGATAATTGAAATAATCAGTACACTTCCGCAATGATGCATCAATTTCATAATTGGATGGAGGGGGTATGGTTGATTCGTAAGTAGACAATCATAAATCTAAGTCACTAGATATACACTTAATTACCCAACTCAAGATGCAAATAAATCTAAGCTATTCAAGATTGAACAAAATAAAAGGGATTGTGATTGCCTCACATAATACTGAAAATAAAGGCCATGGATATACCAAGATGGTTCACAACCTAGGAATTAATAGAGCAAAGAGAACAAAAAAATTGTGTTTATAAATCAACCAGAGCCTGATCAGAAAATAATGCAAGAAACAATTCCTGAATTGAAGAGATATGGAAATTTTTAACAACAAAGGAATAAAGAAGTCCCTGATGAAAAGGGAATTAGTTGCATCAGAAATCTTACGCTAAAATTGTTACAAAGAAATACACCTCTGTTTAAGACTTCATATGACGCATGTGATAGTCCAGAAATGATCTGGTGGTGGAAGAACCCCAGAAAAAAGAACGCAGAGATTATAAACAGTAGAAACAAACTCATCTTGGCTAAACCCATCCAACACACAAGGGAGGGTGGAAAGCCCACTTTATTTTGTCTAAAATGAAATTGGAATGGACAATCACAAATCGATCCTGAGTCAAATAAAGGGAAGCTCAGAATTCACTGCATAGACTTGTTTCCAAAGTCAGAATCCCTATATGATTAGGAAGCGCCACATCTATAGGGGTGGCCTTGTGATAAGAAGTGGGATCTTCTGGATAAAATGTGAGATAGAGTATAACTGGTTAACAAACTTCCTGCAGAAGAACGCATATAGCATTTCTGGCCAGATGAATTGACAACTACCAGAAACCACCCCGCTGCCTCTTTATTGGTATGGGATGAACACATGTAATAAATTTTGTACTTTTTTCTGCAGAGGGAGGGTTACCTAAACAATAATCACTGTACAAAATTCAGACTACACGCTTAACACCATTCGAATACTTACATGCAGGCTATGTCCAAGAACTGCCGCCTGTTGCGGTCACTGCATAGTTACAAAGAGGGATATGTACCTGGTTGAATAATAATAATCAACCGTAGGACGCAGAATTCAACTTGGAATTGAGTTTTTCACAGACTGAATCTTTGCTTCTATTAAGTTACCATTAATAATATAATGAATTAAAATAAGCCACGGCCCCATAATAAATTAAACTAATTCTAAAATGTGAGATTAGGTTAGAAAGTCTGTGATAACGCTATACTGCATATCGATCTATGTATAAATTGGAATATTTGAGATGAGTAAGAGAAATATTATACGTAGTTGCTACTCCCAAGATTATCATATTACTCCCTCGTCTGGATGTTGGGAGTGTACGACTACGGCATAAAGCATGATACATGTGTTGGTTATTGAGATATATTTACCTATTTCATACATAGGTGGAAATATTCAAGAATAACTCAAGGGTATAGTTTAAATATACAGAACTATGGAGAGATTATGACTAAATAAATTTTTATGTATTTATATATATATATATATATATATATATATATATAAAGGTTTTATATATATATATATATATTCTATAAAATCAAGAAATAAAAAGATTAAGATATCTATATATATATATAGATAGTAACATATGTGTTATAATTATATATATGTGTATGACCTTCTTCTATAAGTAATAAGTAAAAGCAAGAGATGAATGAACCTAGGGTCTAACCATAATTATATGGTGTTTAATGTGCAACAAGAAATTAAATATATTAGGAATAGGTAGCAAAGAGATTCCAGAGTTAATAGAATAATGAGAGGCCAGCAGATGGAACTCAAAGAGGAGAGAAAAAAAAAAATTCCCAACCGGAGGTGTTACAATGGTATCAGAGCCTCAAGTGCAAAATCATTGTTGTTATTGTAAAGTTTGCCTGATTATTAAGGGAGACAGTTTTTAAGAAATTTTTATAAAAATTATTAATCAGTTGTGAGTGCATGTTTTAGTTAAATAAGGTGAAGAATTATGTGGATCATACATGAGTTTGCTACCAGATCCTAATGCCCCTGGGGACAAGGAGAGGTTAAATAAGCAACTAGAATGTGGCATTAACTGAAGCCAATGGACATGTGTCAATGCTTTAAGGAGCAGAAAAGCCATCGTAGAGTTTAACTTCCTGAATGTTCTAAGAGAAGGTGAAGGTTCCTGAAAGAGAAAGATTGGATGAGTCCGATGATTTATTTAGATAGTCAAGTAGATGTTAAATATAAACAAAAAGATCAGGAGAATAGAAAGATCAAATCTCCTCCCATGATGTGGGGAGAAGAGGAGATGCTAGTTTATTGCTGAACATGATCAAGTATTTCCAATTTTATGAATATATATATAAATCAAGGCTAGATTTAAATGCAGAACAAATATAAGAAAGCATACTTGTAGGGAAGAGACAAATTTGTAATGCTGATGATGAAAGATTGCCATTTGGGAAGATTTTCACTAAGTTCAAAAGTCATATTTGAATGAATGGATATAGATGATAAAAGAAAAAGAATTCCATGAACTTGGGACTAGGATACTTCTAATTATCAAGGAGTTTGTCACTAAGTTTATCAATTTAATGAGATATACCTATGATGAGGGAAGAAAAGCAAAGGTTCAAAGGTTTTTGAATTGCTACCATCAAAATAAAGAGAAATCTGAGTTTGATAACCTCAAGACAATGGATGAATACTGCTAGAAAATACTATGCTACTGAAGGAAGGTAAGCCGAACAAGGTATTTTCATTGAATAAGCAAGGAGTTCAAAGGTAAAAGACCAAACCAAAGGAGATTCAAGAAATCTTGGTAGAGATCATCGTGGAAAAAAATTCAGAACTTAAGAGAATGGTTAACGCTGTTCAAGGGTTTCCAAAACCAGGTAGAATAAAAGAAGGACACAATAAGAACCTTTGAACAGCAATGTGGAGAACTCCATATGATGAGGGACTGCCCATCGAATATTCAGAAAGATCACAGAGAGCAGAGGTAAATAAATGAAGCAATGACATAGCCAGAATAATTAACTATCAAGGTAAAATGAAATCGAATAAAAGTAAATATCAAGTAACCATATGGAAATGAGGTAAGATTACATCTCCTCATTACTATTTTGATTGATCTGTGTTTTGATAATAGTCCCTGGAATGTAGAAAAATAAAATTAAACTGAAAATTTAGCAAATATGTATAGTAAGGCTCACAACAGAACTAAGAGAAAAGTCACACATAAGTTGCCCAAAATAAAGACTATAATGAAGGGTTCTAAATAAGTAAATTCAACATACTACAATAGACCTCATGATCTCATTGATAGGTTTGACTAGTCAGAAAAGAAATATGTTTCCATGAATCGCCTGACAAACCCTGCATTGTGTGGATGAGGAAGGGAAACCTTTACACTAAAAGGAAACCAAAAATCAATTTCAATAAGACAAATATCACTTCAACAACTAAAAAGAATAAATAAAAGGATACTAAGTCTATGCAAGGTATGTAGAAAGAAGGCAAACTCAGGAAGAGAATGGATGCTATACCAAATATCAGAGAATTTACAGTTTTTCCAAGGAGTCCCTCATCTTCCAAAGAGAGAGATTGATTTTTCATCCATCTGCACTGAACAACACCAAGCTCTGTTAACTTATCAGTTCTCAGAGCCCTCCTGAAATTATGGAGTCAAGATGTTCTACATCATCAGAGAAGGCTGTATTATACCAAGTGTGTCACCATGGGAGCACTGAAGTGATTTGTGAAAAAGAAGGATGAACTTTTAGATGTACTTGATTATCATCATCAATCCCACTAAAGCTAACTAGACAGAATGATATTCACTTCCTAGAATTTATGATCTTTAATTTAAGTGATAATTTCATTTTTTCCAAGATTGACTAAGAACTGGAAATGTACCTACTGTAATCACAAAGAAGATATCGAAAAAACAACCTTTCTGGAATGTGTATGGATGACAATGACTTCAGTCCTACCTTTAATCGACGAATGCCCCACCTCTAGAGGCCCATGAATATGTGTTGAACAACATTTGGACAAATTTGTTTTGGTGTTCATGTATTAGATATTTAGTTTGTCAGAAACAAAGAAGAACATACAACATTCATGATAGTGTTTAAACTCTGAAGAAAATCACATATGCCAGTCTAAGAATGTGAATTTACAAGGATAAGATTCAATATTTGGGTCATATTATTTCAAAAAGGGCTTCAGAAATGACCCTAAAGATAAGAGTAATATAAATGGCCAAATCAACTAGATAAGTCAGTAGAAGGGTCATTCATGGGGATGTATGTAAGCAATATCGTAGATTTCCATAGGAAATATTTTCCTCAATATACAAAGAATATCCCATCACTTCATTAAAATATGATGTCAAGTTTCAGTGGACCTAAAATGTCACATAGTTTCTAGCAATAAAATGATTAAACTTATTTCAGTCTCCTGATAAAAATTGTTGATCCTAATGCAGAGTTTATAGCAAAATGAATGCTTTCTATGTAGCATTTGGAGGAGTCCTTGCTATGTGAAAATTCCGCTCATTGCCTATGAATCTAGGAATCAAAGACATTAATGTAATTATAGGTAGCATATGACTGGAATTAAAATTATCCATGCTTTAAAAATGTGGAGGCATGATTGCCTGTAGTTATGTTCATTGATGACCCATCCATTACTTAAAATATTTTTCAAACTGATTCTAATAAAAGGCAGTTTTATACTGCCTATGAATTTGATATGGATTATAAAACATATCAAGGAAAGAAAATAAAGCACACATTATGAAATGTTGTCAACATTTAAATAGCACAGAGAAATGACAGATAGAGGAATTGGTGGGAAAGAATTCAACCAAGATCCTACCATGAAGCACTCTTAGTGAAACTATTTTAGAAAGGGAAAATCATTTACACAAAAATCAAAAAGGGCTACTATGTTATAAAAACATTGTGTATATTCCAAATGTAGAAATACAAAGAGAGAAATCTTATTGAATAGATCACAAAATCAGCCTTATGCAGAGATCCAGATACTGCAGATAATCAAACTTCTTGAAAGAGAGCTGTGCTTCCATGTAGAATGAAGAGAGATGGGGTATGAGTATCTAAGAGGTATGGAATGTTTAACTCTGTCAAAAGAGCATCACATCCGCCAGGGTCTTCTAACCCTTTAAGGACGTTGTTAATGGAATGGGATGGCATTTGTTTGATTTTATAGCAGGGACTACCTAAACCAAATATCAATAAGGATTCCGTAATGGTAGTAGAATACTCTAACCAAAGTCATTTAATTTTGCATTGTGAATTACTTTTAAATCACCAGGTAAAATAAATGTTTTCCTCAAGGAGATAGGTAAGGTCATGAGTCTCAGTAATTGTTTCAGACCGAGATGCTAAAATAGAAAGATTGGAAATAGATTGTTTGGAGATGTAATAATTAAGCTAATCTTTATTACCGCCTATCACCTCAAACCATGGAAGGTATTTAAAGGACTAATCAAATTTTGAGGAGAAGAGAAGGGGAAGGGGATGGACAGACCATCAAAGTGGGAAGAGTATCCGCATTCATTGAATATTTGTACAATAACCACCAATCCTCTATTAAGATGAGTCCAAGTGAGGTACCTATATAGCAGCTGCATCTCTTTGAGCTTGGAGCCAACTAGAATATAAACTGTGTTGGGGACCAGAGCACTAATAAGAGATGAGAATTGTTAAATGATACAAAGAATATCAAGATAGCAATAATATCTAGAAAAGCAATGGCCTGGACAAGAAAAGAGTGTCCGAGAATTCAAAGTGGGGGGATCATGTATTTTACAAAAGATCAAACCCAAAAGAGCATTAATTTATGCCGGAAGGCAAAACTTGCTCCTAGATATTGTGGGCCTTTGAATTTTAAAGGTAAATCAGTAATAGTTCTGCCTTACTGAATTCCCAGGTTAGAGTGCATGATGTGTGTTTCCGTATTTTATTACTAAAGATATGCATGATGTTTTCACATAGTTGATTGGGATGTTGTATGGTAGAGTCCGTGAGCTGTCAGAACTGCCTAAATATTGAGCGGAAGGTATTGAATTGAGAATGCATTTGGTCGAAAGTGTTGGAAGCCACCTTTACTTCACCGAAGAAGTACCTGAAAGCTGAAGCCTAAATGATGGAGAAATATCCATTTTTATTTAAATGAACTCTAGTAGTTGGAATAAAACACCGAGGATCGGGATGTTTTGTTTTCGCAGGGAATATGTAACACCTCCACTCTGTGTGTTGAATTTTTAAAGTTAGGACATTTGAACTTAAATCCTAAGGTGGATCTCATGATAAGTATGTAGTGATGTATTTGCATATTTTATTTGAGGAAATAAATAAAATATCAGGCATTTTGACTCAAGGATGAGAATTAGAGATCACTTGCCAAACCTGGAGAGAATGAAAACCAGGCACACAATCCCAGTATTCTTTTCAACACAAATCCCTGAAAGAAATTAATTTTGATTGAGGAGGAAACTAAATTCCCAATGAAGATGAGTAGTTAGAAGAGGGTGAGAAAACAGAGTGTCAGAGGGAAGGCAAAACAGGCTGAAAGAATCCCAAATGAAGCCTGAGAATGGGCCAGTGGAAGAGGAAGCATCTGCCATTCAGACAGAATTGGAACATGCTTTGGGAATTATGAGCTTAACAAGGCCGCTCTTCAGGAAGACGAGGCTGATCCTGTTTCAGAGGTGATCTCAGCCTGGGGTGAGTCCTGGAGATAAAGAGGACTCCATGGGTTGGGAGGTTGGTCAAGTGGAAGAAGGTTTTTAAATTCGGTTATTTTGTCTTTTATGATAGTAATAGTATTGAATACATATAAATCAAATTTACCATGATTGATTTATATATTTACCCGAATCCATCCTAAGGCTTTCACCTTCCGTATTCTCGGTTAGTTGTAGTAATCATAACCATGAAGGAAACCCCGTAAACTCTAAACCAAGTTCGGTTTAAATCAATATCATATCTCTACGGTACTTAAATATTTTGTTGTTTCATGTATACAAGGTGTGCATTACTTATATGCTCATACGTATGCTGTAGGAGAATATTGTAACAGAATCAAGTACATGATGCAAAACCAAATAAGGAAGAAAGTAAGATATTAGAATATGAAATTGAACTTGTAATCAGTATAATTCTACTTATATTACATAATAAGTGCAAAATATTCTCTCCTGATACCCTAATCCTGAAAACAAGGCTAGGAAAGCAAGACTGAATTGATACTTAAGGTTCTCCACAAATACTATTGAATGTCATAGGTATACATCAAAGAAATCAGAGTTTAAGAAACAAGGATCCTAGAGTATGTATTCATAACCAAAGAGTAAAGTTAAGACCATAGAAGTAAGTTACAAAGATTCATAGTAAATATATGGTATCTTGTATTTAATTCATTTTGCATATTTAAATAAAATGTTATATTTGATTTAATCATGCCTCCAATGTATACTATCTAATGAACTATTAATCCATGAATAAGCATTTAACCAAAAATAGTGCCATATATCAATAAATACTCCATAGGTCCTTTTACATATACTATACATATTGTTACATATATTTCAGGAAACTATATATGTCAAAAAAAATAAAGGGGAGATAATATTATGACTCAGTTATATGCGACCAATATAGGTCAACAAATAATTAAATACGAATCATAGTTATATGAACTATATATGTGCAAAAAAGTAATGCAAATACAAATCGGCATGTTGAAATGAGGTATATGTATGAGGTTTGTCACAATCAATAAAATGTATAAGCAACCTAACCAATACATCAGACGATGTATTCTAAAACTATCAAGACTTAAATAGAAAGTGACGGATAAAACGACGCTTACGACGTGTAAATAAAGTTTAAATCTAACTACCACGAGACCACGCGGAGATTTCACCGCGAATAAAAACAAGAAAAAAACCAGTATAAAATCCCACTATACTAGAAGTAGATGCAAAGTATTTGGACTGATTGGTTGCAAAGAAGATAGGGTTGTTAATCTACAGAGGATGAAATTGACCTCCGTTCGTGAGGACCCACCTACAAGAAACTCATTCCTGTTTCTCCTACGAAGTTAAATTTCGCCATATTACGTAGATTACCCAAGGGAGAAAGTCGAGGCTCCGGTCATGTTGCCATAACTTGCACCATTCACTGCAGATAATCCACCCTGCTCGCTGTATGGCGCCTTTTACCATAGCTCTGGGCGTGACAGTAATAAGTTAACAAAAAAGAAAAAGATTTAGACATAATACAAGTTCTAATAGTTAGAGACATGGTAGCTGAACGTAGTACACTTCACAAGCTACATCACTTCATACTGATGGAGGGGGTAGCTATATCCCAGGCGTAGAATGGCAACGAAGTCACGAGATACACCCTAATTTTTCGCCTAACCCAAGATGCAAATAAATCTAAGCTACTCAAGATGAACAAAATAAAGATTACATTTTCACATAATAATGCCAAGCAATAAAGCGCCGTGATATAAACAATATTTAGCCTCAGAACCCTTAGGAATGTATCAGAGCAAAGGAACAAAAAAAAATCTATGTTTATAAATCGAACCTAGCTGATCAAGAAAAAAAAAAAGAATCTTGAGTTCCCCATATAATAAAAAAAAAAAATATATAAAGTAAGTCTCTGATGAAAAGGAATGGTTACAAACAAATTCACGCCAAAATTGTCAAAAGAATACACTGCTACATCCTAATGATAGGAGGAACAGAAATGATCGCAAAGTGGTGAAGAAACTCCAGAAGGAAAAAAAGAACTTAATATATATTTAAACGATTCGGCTAACCATCCAACACAACAAGGAGTGGGCAGGAAAGCCCACGAGTCTCGTCGTAAATGAATGGGAAATGGTCAATCAAGAAACGATCCCAGAGCCTCAATTAAAGAAGTTCAGAATCCCAATTACACGCTGCCCCAAATGAACTTATATTGAGGAAAGGCCGCCATCGCCCATAGGGGGTACCTGGTGATGGAAGAAGCGACTGATGTACGTAGATAGAAGTATAACCTAAGCTTGACAACTTCCGGCAGTTGAATGTAAGCATACGATTTGGCCGATGAATTGACAACTAATACTTAAACCACCGTCAAACGACAAGTGACTAAATAATGCATACCGGGTACTCTTTTCCGCAGTATAGTAACCGTCTGCAAATTTGGTACACCATCAGTTGCAATTGTAACTACACTTGAATGCCACCATTCAATACGGTGCTGCATGTAATATGTCCATAAGAACCGCCGCTGTTTCCTCCATCAGCATGAAGCAAGACGGATATGCACCGTCTTCAATGCCAATAATAATCAACTTAGGATCGCCGTAACTAACCTTGAATTGTTTCAGACCACTCATTTCATTAAGGTTTTCATTTAATAATTAAAAGAATCGTGACCGTGTTAAGCCACATCAACTTTAGTAAGAAATCAACGCAATGCCAAACCAAGAGATTGTATTAGAAAAGTCTGTGGTGAGGATCAATGATACTTCCATCTATAAAATTCAATTTATTTGAATATAGCAGCAGTAAATAGATATAATAGTTGCTACCTCCGGCATCATCAAGGATATTCCCTTGGTTTGTTTGGATGTTGGGATAAAATACCACGGTTAAAGTATATGGATACATAAGTGAGAGTTATATATGAGACATACCTATTTCAGATACAATAGGTGGAAATATTCAAGAATAACCTGGGGTGTATAGTTAAAATATATATGAACTATATATGGTGATGATCAAATACCTTTATATGTGGCTTTATATATATATATATATTTATATATATATATATATATATATATCTATAAAATTACAGAATAAAGAGTCAAGGATATCTATATATATATATAGATAAAAAGTATATATAAAGGAGAAGAAAGAGTGAGAATATGTAGGTATGACTTATATGAAGGTATAAAAAAAAGAGATGAATGAACCTAGGTCTAAACTTATACTATAAGGAAGTTTTAATGTACAAGAAATCTGAATAGGTATTAGGAAGGATGTGAAGAGATCCTGAGTTAATAGAGATGCAAGTAGAGGAGTCAAGCAAGATGGAACCCCAAGATATAGAAAAAAAAAAAAAAATTCCCTAACCGAGGTACAATGCATCGAGCCCAAGTGTAAAAATTAGTCATGTTATTGTGCTCACCGATTATTACATATTTTGTTTTCCATCTTTATAAAATTTTGTCTCCCAGGTTGGGGAGGCATGTTGAAAGGAATAAGGTGAAGGGAATTTATGTGGACTGCTATGATGAGTTTCATACTCCGCATCCCAATGCCCCTAGACACAGGTATTGTAAAGGTAACCAGAATTCATTAACTGATAGCTGAATGACATGTTGTCATCACGTTAGTTAAGGCAGTGTTCTATCAGAGAGCCAATTTAGAAGGTGTCAGGAAGGTGAAGGTTCCTAGCAGAGTGGATGAGTCCATGATGATGATGTCACAGATTGTCAACATAACAAAAGAATTATGAAGGAGAATTTAGAAAGATCAAACCTTCCCTCCTATGATAGGAGAAGAGGATGCTAGTTTCTAGTTGGCCAACATGGAACAAGTATTTGGAAACATGAATATGAGAGTGACCATACAGATTACTAGAACAATACAAGGAAAGCTACGTTGTGGTGGGAAGAGACAAAAATGGTGTGCATGCCATTGATGAAAAGACAAGCATTAGAAGATTTTCATGAATTAAGTTCAAAGTCGTTATTTGAATGAACGTTATTATGATGATAAAGAAAAAGAATTCCAACTGTATTCAGGGGACAAATTTCTCACTATTGATGAGCTGGTCACTAAGTTTACCACCATCGAGATATAGTTCCTGCATTAGGGAAGAAAAGCAAAATAAAGGTTTTGGAATTTCTTACCTACCTAGTACAAAGAGAAAATTGTTTGGAGCAACCTAAAGACAATGGATGAAGTCGTTAGAAAGCAAGATTATGCTATCACAGCTTAAAGGTAAAGCCGAACAAGGGAAGAGCCGGTCGAACAAGGGTGAGTTCAAAGGTAAAAGACCAAACCAAGATATCAAGAAATTTCGTAGAGATCATCAATGTGGAAAAATTCAATAAAACTAAGAGAAATAAATTGTTACCCCAAGTGGCTTCAAAACCAGAGGAAGGGAATAAAAAGGAAGGGACGGTCAAGGAAGGAACCTTGAAATGTACAATGGGAGAACCCCATATGATGGTGGACTGCCCATCAGTATTCATGATCGCCAGAGCGAGAGGCAAATACAAATGACATAGAAATGTAAAACATACCAACTATCGGGCAAAATTTCTGAAAATCGACAAAGTAATGACTGCTAACTATGGTGGAAAATGGAGGTAAGATTTCGACCTCCCCTATTACTATTTTGATTTATCCAGTGTTATTTGTTACATTAACTGAATTCATGTAGAAATGCAAAATTAAACTAAAATTTTCAGTACTATGGTTGAAATAGAAGGCCGGTCACTGAACTAAGAGAAAGTCAAGCACATAAGTTGCCCAAAAAAGCAATACAATTAAATGGGTCTCAACAAGGGAATCTGAAATATATTGCCACTAGGATCCAGATCTGAGATAGGAATGGATTGGCTGAAAAGAAGAAAGCTCATGAACTCACTGGATAAAACTCAGATTGTGGGATGAGGAAGGGAAACCTTTTACACTAAAAGGAAACCAAAATCCATTTTAATAAGAGACAAATATCACTTTACAACTAAAAGAACAAATAGAAAAGGATACTCAAGCCTATGTATGTATGTAGAAAAAATAGAATGTACAACCGAGGAAAGTATTACTCTGATGGCACTGTCAGTCAAAGAATTTACAAGTCTTTTCCAAGGAAATCCTCATCTTCCCCAGAGATTGATTTTTCACCGATTCAGTACTAAGACAACACTGCTTCCCGAGCACCTTATCGAATGAGCCTTCCTATATGGAGTACAAGATGTACCAGAATTACCGATAAAGGTTAGATGAGACCAAGTGTGCCGCCCACATGGGAGCACCTGCTTTATTTGTGAAAAGAAGTTGATGATGGAACTTTAGGATGTATTGATTATACGTCATCGAACAAGTTGACCATTACATAGATATCTGGCCATTGATGATCTTTTTGATCAAGTGAGAGGGGCCTCATTTTCCAAGATTGACTTAAGAAATCAGTATCATCAAATTTAATCTGCTACAGAAGAAGATTAGCAAAATTGTACTTTTCGAACCGTCAGTATGGACACTGTAATGCATTTGTAGTCCTACCTTTTTGTCCTACTAATGCCCTGCATCTTTATGTGCCTCGATGAATAGTGTGTTGAAATGTAAATATTTGATAAATTTTTTTGTGTTCATAGATGATATTTTAGTCTACTCTAAAAACAAAGCATAGCAACACAAGGAACATCTGCTGATAGTGCTAAAACTCAAAGAAAATCGCCTATGCTACCCAAAGAGAAATGTGATTTTACAAGGATAAGATTCAATATTTGGGTCATATTATTTCTAAAAAGGGCTGTCATTAATTTAAAAGATAAGAGAAATTAAGGAATGGCCAAATTTAACCGATGTTTCAAAGAAGAAGGTCATTCATGGGATATGTGCTACTATATCGTAGATTTTGTAGATTTTCATAGCACATCCCATCAATTAAAAGAAGAAATGCTTTCTAGGATCAAAATGTCACATAGTTTTGAGTGGTGTTAAAACACAAAACTGTATTTCACCAGGTTAAAATTATTGATCCTCGGAGCAAGAGTTTGTGGTATGTAATGTGATGTTGCAGAGAAGGGAATGAGAGTCCCAGGTAGAAAAATTCAGCCATTGCCTATGAATCTAGGAAACTCAAAATAATAATAACAGTGAAGCAGATTTGCTTGCAGTCATATCCATGCTTTAAAATGTGGAGGCATTACTGCCTGGGAAGAAGTTCAGCATTGATGACTTGTCATATTAGTCTTAAATATTTTTCAACCGACTGAATAAAGGCAAGCCAGATGGTTATCCTTTAAGGAATTTGATATGGACATGTAACATATCAAGGGGAGCAGGAAGTTGGCGATGTGATTAAGTAGAATGATAACATTTAAACAAGATTGGGAGTAGTGCCTGCATGTAGAGAGGAATTGTGGGGTACATCAAATCAATTCCAACTATGAAGCACTTGTAAAACTATTTAAAAGGGAAAAAAATGATTTTACACAAATCAAAAGGGCTACTATGCTTTATAAAACAGATTGTATATTCAAGTAGAGTCATCTTTCAAAAGAGAAATCTTGATGAATATCACAACAAATTTCTATGCAGGACATCCAGATACTTAAGATGTTTTTTTTAAAAGCCTGGAAAAGAAGCCTGCTTCTGTTTGAATAAGAGAGATGTGCGAGTATCTAAGTAGGGTATGGAATGTCAACTGTCAAAGTTGAGCACAACATCAACAGGTCTCTAAACCCCTTGCCAATCAGAATGTGGAAATGGGAAGGGCCTATGGATTCTATAATGATTCACCTAAACCAAATGACAACATGATTCTGTAATGGTGCAGTAGACACTTCTAACCAAAGTCGCCCACTTTATACTGAAATCTACTTTCTAATGCCTCAAGTAGCAAATGTTTTCCAAGGAGACAGGTAAGGCTTTCCAGTGAGTTCCCAGTAATTGAGCTGTGATCAGAGATGCTAAGTTTATAGCAGCATTTTGGAAAGGATTGTTTGGAGGGATGGGTACTAAGCTAAATTTTAGTACTCAATAATCTCAAACCGATGTGTTTACGTAAAGGGTTCTAATCAAATTTTGGAGGATATGTTGCGAATGTATGTGATGGATGGGGACATCAAAGTGGGGTAGTGGTATCTCGTGATCTAGCTTCAGTTTTGTTTATAATAATAGCTACCAATCCTTATTAAGATGAGTCCGTTTTGAGGCACTCTAAGGGAGAAGGTGCCGTACTCCCTTGAGCCGGAGTCAACCGTAAGAGAATGTCAGTGTTGGTACCAGATGTGAATTTACAAGAGATGGAGAGAATTGTCAAAACGTATACAAAGAAAGTATCAAGATATGCCAAGATCGCTATAAAAGCAGGCCGGAGAAGAAAGAGTGCACCGAGAATTCAAAGTGGGATCATGTGTATTTGCGCATCAAACCCAAAAGAGTACACTTTATGCTAAAATTGTGCAAAAACTTGCTCCTAGATATTGTGGGCCTTTTGAAATTTTAGAAAGGTGGGAATCAAGGTTTACAAGCTTAGCCTTTTACCACCCTATATTAGGAGGCATGATGTGTTTTATATTTCATTACTGTGCAGATATGTGCATGATGCTTCTCACATAGTTGATTGGAATGTTACAAAAAAACCAGGAGTTTCATTTAACCCGTGGTTGGAGCGGGAAGAAATTGAATTGAGAAACAGAGAATGGTCGAGTAAAAGTGCAATGGAAGCACTTTATCATTGGGCTAGCTTTCACCAAAAAGGGAAGTCAAATGATGAGAAATATCCATTTTTGTTTAAATGAACTCTAGTATTGAACAACACCGAGGACTCGTGTTTGGTTTTCTGTGAGGGGAATATGTAACACCTCTAAATTTGCAGGTTGAATTTTAAAGTAGACATTTGAACTTAAATCCTGTAGACCCAAAGGGATAAGTATGGTGTGAATGTAATTGCATATTTTAATTTGAGGAAATAAATAAAATGATTGTGCATTTTGACCAAGATGAGAATTAGAGATCACTTGCCAAATCCATGAGGATGGATAAGGCAACAAATCCCCCCCAATCTTTCAAAAATCCTTGAAAGAAATTAATTTAGATTTTGAGGAGGAATCTAAATTTCCCCAATGATGAGGAAAGTAATTGGGAAGAGGTAAGAAAAGCTAGAAAAGCTGAGGAAAAGCATAAAACAGCTTTAAAGATTCCCAAAATGGGAAGCCTAGGCTAAACAGGAAAGAAAGCATCCTGCTATTCTGGACGCAGAATTAGAAACATGCTTTGGGGAATTATGAGCTTAAATAAGCTGCTCCTAGGAAGATCAGAGGTTGATCCGTTCTAGGAGGTGATCTCTGCTTGGGGGTGAGTCCTGGGAGACAAAGAGGACTCTAAGGTTGGGAGGTTGGTCATTTGCAAGTGTGGTATGTTCTGAAATTCTTGTTACTTGTTTTATGACAGTGTGAATTGGCTACATATAAAATCAAATTTTACTGATATCAGTGATTTTTAGTACTACATTTACCAGAATCCATCCTAAGGCTCTCACCTTCCAGATTCCGGTTAGTTGTAGAACATAAATCCATAGAGTAGGAACCCCAGAGTTTCTAAACCGAAGTTGGTTTAAATCTGAAGTTACTTTGTCTCCATAGATAATTAAATGTTTTCTTATCTTATGTAGATACAAGGTGATATTTTATGCTCATAAGTATAGTAGAAAATATTGTAGCAGAACTGTGGTAAATAAAGGAAAGACATTAGAACATGAAACTCAAAATTTTTCTAGATCAAAAGTAATTCTACTCTACAGTACTATTATAGCATTCAGAGCAATTATATGGGAGTATTCTAGCATCTATAGCCTTTATGGAGTTTATTGAAATTTAAATCCACCTCTAGATCATGAAATAAATATTATGGTTATGGATGAAATCTATGCTATATGTATATCACCAAATGCACTATCGAATACATGTATAGGAAATTAAAAAAAAAAATTATACATCTATTACCAAGTGTCAATAACTAGTACAATTAGAACCCTTTATACCTTGACTACAAAGGAGTTATATACATAAATGAAACATATATGACAAAAAGGGAAATCGGATTCCGATTTATAAATATATAACCATACACGTTGAAAAGGAGACTTAAATACGAATTATATATATGAACCATGTATGTAAAAAGGGTGATCAAATTTCAAACCAATTAAGTTACAACGAAATACATATATGATCTTTATAACTAATTGCACTAGCGAAGAGTCAAACTACGTTAAGGTGCATTAATTAAATAAACTAATAGGCCTTTGACTTATGTCAAACGAGTCCCCCGGACTGTACCGACAGTTCTAAACCACGGCACGACGGGGATCGTTTCATGTTCATGATACGAACAGAGTGGAGGATAAAAATGATAACATGATGTGTAAGTAGCAGTTCTAACCCTAACTATCATGCGACCACGTGGAGATTTCACATTTTAACAAAAAAAAACTATTACGAGACAGCGTGTATTGGTTAAAGGGATGTCTATATAGATCACACTGTATATTAAAATTGATGCAAAATAGTTGGACTCCCTTGCTATGCAGTAAGAGATAGAGTTAAAACACCACAAGGGACGTAATTTGACCTCTGTTCGTGAGGAACGCCACCAACCGTAAACATATCTGATTGCAGAACTTAAATTTTAGTTAACGCACAGAGTTTACCCGAGTGGGCGTCGTGACTCTGGTCATGTTGCCATAACTTAAAACGAAGCCACTCAGCATATAATGAGCCGGTCTGGCCATGGCGCCTTTGACCATAGCCGGGCATGAGCCTATTAATAAACAAAAAAGAACAAAAGATGTAGCCATAATACAAGTGTGAATAGCTAATGATACCAAATCTGAACGATAGTACAAACCCGCAAGTTGATGCATCGCTCCTGCAGCCGGATGGAGAAATGTTCAATTACCTGTAGGTAGACAATTTCTTCCTAACTGCGCGTTACAAGGGTATTTATAAGAGTAAAACCAATAAAAATAGTACGCTATGTACAGAGTTATGAACGCCTATTTATTTAAACTGAAATGCAAATAAATCTAAGGAGCTCCAAGAATCGAAACAAAAATAAAAGGACAGATTTCTTCACATAAAACGCGCGCTGAAAGAGGCTGGGACATACCGCGAATTAGCCTGCAACCATTTAGGATGTTATTAGAGCACGTTAGAAAAAAATCGGTGTTTACAAATCAAACGAGAGTACCCACTGGAAAATAATGCGAAAGACAATCTAAATCTGAGGAGACGCAATGTTCTTTAACAACAAGGGAATAAAATAGGTCTCTGGACGAAAAGAGAAATGAACACAGTTGAAACCTTACGCTGAACTTCTCTGGTTGGCAGTAGCCGACACCTCTGCTAAGACCCCGCGTCCCTGCACAGGTGGTAAGCCAGAAAATAAATCGCAAGCAGGTGTAGAGACCCTGCAGGAAGAAAAAAAAACAAAAACCAGAGAATATAAACAGTAAGCCGAAAACTGATTCGACTGGACCATCCAACACAGGCGAGGGTAGTGATGAAAGACAACGATTCTCTATTTCAGAAAATGAATGGGAATGGCCGAATGAAGAAGTCGGGCCCGAGAGTCTCAATTAAAAAGGAGGCCACAACCCTAATTACTCTACCCCAGAAGTCAGTAAATCCCTATATTGATTTAGGAAGCTCCGCCATGTTCATATGTGGTTACCTGGTGATGTAAGAAGCTACACCTCGTATGCACAGAGATAGGGTACAAACCCTAAGCTTAATAAATTTTCCGCGGCATCAAATGGCGCTTACAGTACTTGGCCAGATAAATTGACAACTATCAAAACCACCCGTCAAACTCCTGCTGGGCATGGGACGAAATACACAAATAGCTGGTACTTTTTCCTCATGAGTGAGGCGCCGTCCGAGTCTGCAACACCATCGAATGCCACAAAACCACATTTCCACGCTAAACCCAGTCGAATACGGTGCGATGCGTGTATTGTGACCAAGAACTGGCACGCCGGTTGTGCCCTCCACGTATGGGTCAGCACGGGTATGCACTTGCTCGGAATGCAGAAAATAATAAACCCGAGGACGTGGAAACACCTTTGGAGTTGTTACGCAGACTTAAACCTCATTTCATTAAGCGGTTATGGAATAAGTATGAACAAACTGCAAAATGATACGCCGCGAACCATCCTGCGAGTAATAGCACGAAAACCATACCAACACGGTTGCGAATTAGGGTTAGAAAAATTCTCTATGGTGGTTGACCTGCATGGTATATCGATTCTATGTATAAAAATTTGGAAATTATTTAATATGCGTGTTATATATATTATATACACAGTTCCTACTCCTATTTATTGTCAAGGTATATTCCATCGATGAAAATTGGATGTTGGGAGTATACGATAACCGTATAACAAGGCGTATACATGGGTTATATATGTTATATATGTATACACCTATTACATGCTTATATGTGGAAATACTCAAAAATAAAACCAAGGGGTATAGTATATATATATATATATATATATATATATATATATATATGTGTGTGTTTTATATATATATGTATATCTATGTGCACTCAAGAAATATTATCAAGGTTACATATATATATAGATAGAAGCAACATATGGGTTATATCTATAAGTGGTATATGCAGGTATGACTTATATGAAGGTATAAAAAAAAAATTGAATGAACCTAGGATCTAAACTTATACTATATGGTGTTTAATGTGCACAAGGAATATTGAATATTATTAGGAAGGTGTGGTGGAACAAAGATCTTGAGTTTAAATGAGACACTAGAGGAGTCAACGCAAAATGGAACCCCAGTATATATATGAAAAAAAAAAAAATTTTCCTTAAACTGGAGGTGTTACAAATGGTATCGGAGCCCAAGTGCAAAAATTGGGCTATTGTTATTGTGCTCACTGAATTCTGAATACTGTTGAACATTGTAGAGATTGTTTCTTTTGTCTTACTAATCAAATGTATGAGTGTGTACAGTGGTTCTAAAATGGCTGAAGAGGGAGGAATTTACGTGGATCTGCGAGATGAGTTTGCTACTCCAGATCCCAATGCCCCGGTAATGGCCATGTTGCACACGATGCAACGAGAATTGGCTAAACTAAGAAGCCAGAATGACATGTTGTCATCAGCCAGTAAGGAGGAGGAAAAGCTCATCAGAGAGCTAACTTCCCGGAACAGCCAGGAAGGCGAAGGCTCTGGAAAAAGAAAGATGGATGAGTCTGAGGATGAGGATGCAGCTAGACATCAACATAAGCAGAAAAGAGAATTGCAGGGAGAATTTAGAAAGATCAAACCTCCCTCCTATGATGGGGAGAAGGAAGAAGATGCTGAAGCTTGGCTGCTGAACATGATCATGTATTTCCAAGTTTATAAATATGAAAGCAATTTGAAGGCCAGATTAGCTGTGTATCAACTACAAGGAAAGGCTACACTGTGGTGGGAAGAGACAAAGATGGTGCATGCCATTGATGAAAAGACAGTTACTTGGGAAGATTTCCAGGTTAAGTTCAAAAATTGCTACTTGAATGAGCGGTACTATGACGATAAAGCTAAAGAATTCCATGAACTTAGACTGGGACAGCTCACCATCAATGAGTTTGTCACTAAGTTTACAAATTTACTGAGGTATGTCCCTTACATTAGGGAAGAAAAGGCAAAGGTGCAAAGGTTTTTAAATTGCTTACCTACTGTGTATAAGGAGAAAATTGAGTTTGACAACCCAAAGACAATGGATGAAGCTGTTAGGAAAGGCAGATTATGATATCAGCAGTTTAAAGGTAAGGCGGAACAAGGGAAGAGATGGCTGAACAAGGGTGAGTTCAAAGGTAAAAGACCAAAACCAACATATCTAAGAAATTTTGGTAGAGATCATCAGTGGAAAAAATTCAATAAACCAAAAGAAAGTCAAACTGCTCAGTCCCAAGTGGCTTCAAAACCAGTAGAAGGGAACAATCAAAAGGAAGGGACAGTCAGAATGAAGGAACCTCTGAAATGTTGGGGCTGTGGAGAACCGCATATGATGAGGGACTGCCCCCATCGAAATGTACACATGATCAGCAGAGAGCGAGAGGCAACAACAGTAAATGACATAGCTAGAAATATACCAACTATCAGTGCAGCATTGGAAAACCGGCAAGCAGAATATCAAGCAACCATGGTGGAAATGGAGGGTAAGATTTCTGACCTAACTATTACTGTTTTGACTGATCCAGGTGCTTCTTTGAGTTATATTAGTCCTGGAATTGTAGAAAAATGTAAAACCAAACCTGAAAAATTTCAGCAGTCATGGTTGGTACAGCTGGCCACTGGAACTAAGAGAAAAGTCACACATAAATAGCCCAAAACAACAATACAATTAAATGGCTTTCCAACAGAGGTAAAGTTGAACATATTTCCATTAGGATCCTATGACCTGCTAATAGGAATGGACTGGCTGGAAAAGAAAAAAGCTCTGATGAATTGCTAGGATAAAACACTGCATTGTGTGGATGAGGAAGGGAAACCTTTTACACTAAAAGGGAAACCAAAATCCATTTCAGTAAGACAAATATCAGCCTTACAATTGAAAAGAATAGCTAGAAAAGGATACCAAGTCTATGCAGTGCATGTAGAAGAAATAGAACAGAAAACTGAGGAAGAGTTACTGGATGCTATACCAGTCATTAGAGAATTTAAGGAAGTCTTTCCCAAGGAAATCCCTCATCTCCCCCCCAAAAGAGAGATTGATTTTTCTATAGATCTGGTGCCGAGAGCCACACCTATTTCCTGAGCCCCCTATCAGATGATTCCTCCAGAACTCATGGAACTAAAAGTGCAATTGCAGGAGTTGTTAGATAAAGGGTATATCAGACCCAGTGTGTCTCCTTGGGGAGCCCCGGTTCTATTTGTGAAAAAGAAGGATGGAACTTTTAGAATGTGCATTGACTATCGGCAATTGAACAAGTTAACCATTAAGAACAGATACCCTTTGCCTAGAATTGATGATCTTTTTGATCAAGTGAGAGGAGCTTCAATCTTTTCCAAGATTGATCTAAGGACTGGTTATCACCAGCTCAGAATCAAAGAAGAAGACATTAGCAAAACAGCTTCTCGAACCCGATATGGACACTACGAATTTGTAGTCCTACCTTTTGGACTGACAAATGCCCCTGCCACCTTTATGTGTCTGATGAATAGTGTGTTGAATAAATATTTGGATAAATTTGTTTTGGTGTTCATAGATGATATTTTAGTTTACTCCAAAAACAAAGAGGAACACAAGGAACATCTGCGGATAGTGTTGCAAACTCTGAAAGAAAACCAGCTATATGCCAAGTTCAGTAAATGTGAATTAAGATTCAATATTTGGGTCATATTATTTCTGAAAAAGGACTTGCAGTTGACCCTGAAAGATAAAAGAAATTAAGGAATGGCCAGTCCCAACTGATGTCTCAGCAGTAAGGTCATTCATGGGGATGGCAGGCTACTATCGTAGATTTGTGGAAAGATTTTCTGCCATAGCACATCCCATCACTTCATTGCAAAGAAAGGGGGTCAAGTTCGTGTGGAATGAGAAATGTCAAAACAGTTTCGAACAATTGAAACAAAAACTTATTTCAGCCCCTATACTAAAAATTGTTGATCCTGATAAAGAGTTGGTTGTATGTACAGATGCCTGCAGAGAGGGGCTAGGAGGAGTTCTATTGCAGGAAAATGCAGTTATTGCATATGAATCGAGGAAACTGAAAATACATGAACAGAATTATAGTGCATATGATTTGGAATTTGCAGCTGTTATCCATGCTTTAAAAATGTGGAGGCACTATCTTCTGGGAAAGAAATTCACATTGATGACTGATCATATTAGTCTTAAATATTTCTTTTCCCAAACTGATCTGAATGCAAGGCAAGCCAGATGGCTATCCTTTTTAAGTGAATTTGATATGGACACCAATCATATCAAGGGGAAAGAAAATAAAGTTGCTGATGCATTAAGTAGAAATGCTTGTCAACATTTAAACAACATTGGGAGTAGTGCTCAGATGGGGATAGAGGAATTGGTAGGAAAAGCAGCAAATCAAGATCCCCACTATGAAGCACTCTTGGTGAAAGTACAGAAAAAGGATAAAACTGATTTCACAAAAAACCAAAGAGGGCTACTCTATTACAAAAATAGGTTGTATATTCCAAATATAGAGTTATTGAAAAGAGAAATTCTAGATGAATACCACAAAAAGCCCTATGCAGGACATCCAGGATACCAAAAGATGTTAACAGCCTTGAAGAAGAAGTTGTTCTGGCCAGGAATGAAGAGAGATGTGGCAGAGTATTTAAATAGATGTATGGAATGTCAGCTAGTCAAAGTTGAGCACTAACATCCAGCAGGTCTTTTAAACCCTTTGCCAATTGCAGAATGGAAATGGGACACAGTTTCCATGGATTTTATAATAGGATTACCCAAGACTAAATATCAACATGATTCTGTGATGGTAGTAGTAGACACTCTCACAAAATATGCTCACTTTATACCAGTGAAATCTACTTTCGGAACAGCTCAAGTAGCAAATGTTTTCCTGAAGGAGATAGTAAGGCTTCATGGAGTTCCCAAAGTAATTGTTTCAGATCGAGATGCTAAGTTTACAGCAGCATTTTGGAAAGGATTGTTTGGAGGGATGGGTACTAAGCTGAATTTTACTACTGCCTATCACCCTCAAACAGATGGGCAGACAGAAAGGACAAATCAAATTTTGGAGGATATGTTGCGAATGTATGTGATGGATAGACCATCAAAGTGGGAAGAGTATCTGCATCTAGCTGAGTTTTCCTATAATAATAGCTACCAATCCTCTATTAAGATGAGTCCGTTTGAGGCACTCTATGGGAGAAAGTGCCGTACTCCCTTGAGCTGGAGTCAACCAGAAGATAAACTGGTGTTGGGACCAGATGCACTACAAGAGATGGAGAGAATTGTTAAACAGATAAAAAGAAATATCAAGATAGCACAAGATCGCCAGAAAAGCTATGCTGATAAGAGAAGAGTGCACCGAGAATTCAAAGTGGGGGATCATGTGTATTTACGCATCAAACCCAAAAAGAGCACACTTTATGCTGGAAGTTGTGCAAAACTTGGTCCTAGATATTGTGGGCCTTTTGAAGTTTTAGAAAGGGTGGGACCGGTGGCTTACAAGCTGGCCTTACCACCCCATGTTAAAGTACATGATGTGTTTCATATTTCATTATTAAAAAGATATGTGCATGATGCTTCTCACATAGTTGATTGGAATGTTGTACAGGTGGAACCAGAAGGGGAGTTTCTGCCAGAACCGCTTCAAAATTGGAGCGGGAAGAAATTGAATGAAATAGAAGAATTGCTGCAACTGAAAGGTGAAGCACGACCAAAGGGCCACTCGGGGAAAAGGAAGCTGAAATGATGGAGAAATATCCATTTTTGTTCAAATGAAACTCTAGTAGTTAAATAACAACACCGAGGACGGTGTTTATTTTGAGAGGGGGAATATGTAATACCCCCAATTTGTGTGTTGAATTTTAAAGTTAGACATTTGAACTTAAATCCTAAGGGGGTGGACCCCAAGGGATAAGTGTGGTGTGAATGTATTTGCATATTTTATTTGAGGAAATAAATAAAATGATTGTGCATTTTGACCAAGATGAGAATTAGAGATCACTTGCCAAATCCATGAGGATGGATAAGGCAACAAATCCCCAAAATCTTTCAAAAATCCTTGAAAGAAATTAATTTAGATTTGAGGAGGAATCTAAATTTCCCAAATGAAGAGGAGTAGTTGGGAAGAGGTAAGAAAAGCTGGAAAAGCTGAGGAAAAGCATAAAACAGCTTTAAAGATTCCCAAAATGGGAAGCCTAGGCTAAACAGGAAAGAAAGCATCCTGCTATTCTGGACGCAGAATTAGAAACATGCTTTGGGGAATTATGAGCTTAAATAAGCTGCTCCTAGGAAGATCAGAGGTTGATCTGTTCTAGGAGGTGATCTCTGCTCGGGGGTGAGTCCTGGGAGACAAAGAGGACTCTAAGGTTCGGAGGTTGGTCATTTGCAAGTGTGGTATGTTCCACCTCATATTGTTTTACGTACGCATGAACAAGCACATAAAACCACTTGCTGAATATGATATTTTTATATTAATAATAATAATCCCATCCTGTTATTTCACCTTCCATTCTGTTATCATAGAATACAATCATATAGAACTTAAAGTTGATCTAAACCAATGTTTGTAACTGCTTATTTTGTTCTACAGATAATTAAATGTTTTCTTTCTTATCTTATGTAGATACAAGGTGATATTCTATGCTCATAAGTATAGTAGAAAATATTGTAGCAGAACTGTGGTAAAGAAAGGAAAGACATTAGAACATGAAACTCAAAATTTTTCTAGATCAAAAGTAATTCTACTCTACAGTACTATTATAGCATTCAAAGCAATTATATGGGAGTATTCTAGCATCTATAGCCTTTATGGAGTTTATTGAAATTTAAATCCACCTCTATATCATGAAATTAATATTATGGTTATGGATGAAATCTATGCTATATGTATATCACCAAATGCACTATCGATTACATGTATAGGCAAAAAAAAAAAAAACATACATCTATTACCAAGTGTCAATAACTAGTACAATTAGAACCCTTTATACCTTGACTACAAAGGAGTTATATACATAAATGAAACATATATGACAAAAAGGGAAATCGGATTCCGATTTATAAATATATAACCATACACATTGAAAAGGAGACTTAAATACGAATTATATATATGAACCATGTATGTAAAAAGGGTGATCAAATTTCAAACCAATTAAGTTACAACGAAATACATATATGATCTTTATAACTAATTTCACTAGCGAAGAGTCAAACTACGTTAAGGTGCGTTAATTAAATAAACTAATAGGCCTTTGACTTATGTCAAATGAGTCCCCCGGACTGTACCGACAGTTCTAAACCACGGCACGACGGGGATCGTTTCATGTTCATGATACGAACAGAGTGGAGGATAAAAACGATAACACGATGTGTAAGTAGCAGTTCTAACCCTAACTATCATGCGACCACGTGGAGATTTCACAGTTTAACAAAAAAAAACTATTACGAGACATCGTGTATTGGTTAAAGGGCTATCTATATAGATCACACTGTATATTAAAATCGATGCAAAATAGTTGGACTCCCTTGCTATGGAGTAAGAGATAGAGTTAAAACACCACAAGGGACGTAATTTGACCTCTGTTCGTGAGGAACGCCGCCAACCGTAAACATATCTGATTGCAGAACTTAAATTTCAGTTAACGCATAGAGTTTACCCGAGTGGGCGTCGTGACTCTGGTCATGTTGCCATAACTTAAAGCGAAGCCACTCAGCATATAATGAGCCGGTCTGGCCATGGCGCCTTTGACCATAGCCGGGCATGAGCCTATTAATAAACAAAAACAAACAAAATATGTAGCCGTAATACAAGTGCGAATAGCTAACGATACCAAATCTGAACGATAGTACAAACCCGCAAGTTTATGCATCGCTCCTGCAGCCGGATGGAGAAATGTTGAATTACCTATAGGTAGACAATTTCTTCCTAACTGCGCGTTACAAGGGTATTTATAACAGTAAAACCAATAAAAATAGTACGCTATGTACAGAGCTATGAACGCCTATTTATTTAAATCGAAATGCAAATAAATCTAAGCGGCTCCAAGAATCGAAACAAAAATAAAAGGACAGATTTCTTCACATAAAACACGCGCTGAAAGAGGCCGGGACATACCGCGAATTAGACTGCAACCATTTAGGATGTTATTAGAGCAGGTTAGAAAAAAATCGGTGTTTACAAATCAAACGAGAGTACCCACTGGAAAATAATGTGAAAGACAATCTAAATCTGAGGAGACACAGTGTTGTTTAACAACAAGGGAATAAAATAGGTCTCTGGACGAAAAGAGAAATGAACACAGCTAAAACCTTACTCTGAACTTCTCTGGTTGGCAGTAGCCGACACCTCTGCTAAGACCCCGCGTCCCTGCACAGGTGGTAAGCCAGAAAATAAATCGCAAGCAGGTGTAGAGACCCTGCAGGAAGAAAAAAAAACAAAAACCAGAGAATATAAACAGTAAGCCGAAAACTGATTCGACTGGACCATCCAACACAGGCGAGGGGAGTGATGAAAGACAACGATTCTCTATTTCAGAAAATGAATGGGAATGGCCGAATGATGAAGTCGGGCCCGAGAGTCTCAATTAAAAACGAGGCCGCAACCCTAATTACTCTGCCCCAGAAGTCAGTAAATCCCTATATTGATTTAGGAAGCTCCGCCACGTTCATATGCGGTTACCTGGTGATGTAAGAAGCTACACCTCGTATGCACAAAGATAGGGTACAAACCCTAAGCTTAATAAATTTTCCGCGGCATCAAACGGCACTTACAGTACTTGGCCAGATAAATTGACAACTATCAAAACCACCCGTCAAACTCCTGCTTAGAATGGGACGAAATACACAAACAGCTGGTACTTTTTCCTCATGAGTGAGGCGCCGTCCCAGTCTGCAACACCATCGAATGCCACAAAACCACATTTCCACGCTAAACCCAGTTGAATACGGTGCAATGCGTGTATTGTGACCAAGGAATGGCACGCCGGTTGCACCCTCCACGTATGGGTCAGCACGGGTATGCACTGGCTCGGAATGCAGAAAATAATAAACCCGAGGACGTGGCAACACCTTTGGAGTTGTTACGCAGACTTAAACCTCATTTCATTAAGCGGTTATGGAATAAGTATGAACAGACTACAAAATGATACGCCGTGAACCATCCTGCGAGTAATAGCACGAAAACCATACCAACACGGTTGCGAATTACGGTTAGAAAAATTCTCTATGGTGGTTGACCTGCACGGTATATCGATTCTATGTATAAAAATTTGGAAATTATTTAATATGTGTGTTATATATATTATATACACAGTCGCTACTCCTATTTATTGTCAAGGTATATTCCATCGATGAAAATTGGATGTTGGGAGTATACGATAACCGTATAACAAGGCATATACATGGGTTATATATGTTATATATGTATACACCTATTACATGCTTATATGTGGAAATACTCAAAAATAAAACCAAGGGGTATAGTATATATATATATATATATATATATATATATATATATGTTTTATATATATATGTTTTATATATATATGTATATCTATGTGCACTCAAGAAATATTATCAAGGTTACATATATATATAGATAGAAGCAACATATGGGTTGTATCTATAAGTGGTATATGCAGGTATGACTTATATGAAGGTATAAAAAAAAAAGTTGAATGAACCTAGGATCTAAACTTATACTATATGGTGTTTAATGTGCACAAGGAATATTGAATATTATTAGGAAGGTGTGGTGGAACAGAGATCTTGAGTTTAAATGAGACACTAGAGGAGTCAATGCAAAATGGAACCCCAGTATATATATGAAAAAAAAATATATATATATTTCCTTAAACTGGAGGTGTTACACTTATTAATATTAATTTACATGTATAGCGTTGAAATAATTTACATTTTTTTACAGGTTATAGTTGTTTTAACTTAAGCTTGAGTGTTATTAAGATTTGAAACTCTGGTGTAGTGATGGAATTATTTGACAAAAAAGAAATCATTTATGGATTTTATAAAAAAAATTGAAGCTTGACGAAGTTGTACTGATGGGTCTTTTAGCGAAAAGGATTTATTCATGGAATTTAGTGTAGATATTTGAAGTGCAAAAAATAAGTCGAGGAAGAGATTTGTGGTCATTCATGGAGTTTAAAGGTTGAATCCAAAATGTAATTTATGGGGTAAATAGGCAATCTTGGCATCTTCACTATAAATTTTATAAATTTTATCTTGATGAATACTGTTAGCAAATTAAGGAATGTCTACAAGAAGGAAAAAAAGGCTTGGATTGTGTGGGATATCAACTAACAAAAGATGGGTTGTACGGAAATGATATTCCAAACACTTTGGATATCATAAAATGATAAGAATAGTAAGAAACCATTTTTATTATCTTGGAATGAAGAAATAGATTGATAAGTACATTTCTATATGCTTGGAATATGAAAAAGTCAAGGCTAAACATAAACGTCTAGAATCGGCCATTTACATCAGTTATCCTTTCCCTCAAAAAAGTCAAGGCTAAACATAAAAATATGGAATTACCATTTACATCCGTTATCCTTTCCCTCAAAAAATCAAGTTGGTCAAAAATTTGGGTAAATAGATTTGTAAAGGGCATCAAACTCGATGCTTCACTTTAACTAGAAAATAACGTTCACAAGGACAAAACCAAATCAAATTTCTATTCATGGAACCCAAGTTGATGTATGTTTGTGCAAGAAACCTCATTGGGGATATCAATTTTCAATCCCAGATGTAGGATTTGAGCACAAAACCAAATCAAATTTCTATTCATGGCACCCAAGCTGATGTAGGTTTTTTGCAAGAAACCTCATTGGGGATATCAACTTGCAATCCAAGATGTAGGATTTTTGCACAGAACCTTAGTGGGATATCAACCTACAAAAGGTTCTATGGGTTTAAATATACCTTCCTTGATGTCTCATTTCTTTCAATATTTCTACTTAAAATTAATGATTTAACCTCTGTAATTTCAGAAAATACAACAACAAAACCTCATGGCATCATTCGGAGCATTCTCTTTTTGAAATCCTTTATCACCTTATGTTCTACCTAAAATATTGGGGGTTTGAAGTAGAGACAACTTAAAATAGAAGTTCAAATACATAAATGTATGAAATAATATTACCTATATATGGAGAAAATTAAGAAAATGTTGATTATATTGAGCTCCCTAGGGAGAAAAACTCTCTTAATGTGAAGTTGTTAAAATCCACTATATATGGAATTGTTAAAAATTAAGAAAATGTTAATTATAATAAGATCGTGATCGTGAGGGAGAAAAACTATCTTAATGTGAACTTTTTAACAGACTTCACACTTGTTAACATCCACTAGATTTGGAATTCAGAAATAAATCCAATGTCCACAAAAGAATGAAGAAGCTTTGTCTTGATAGCTCCGCAAAAATTTTAGGAGGAAAATGCAAAAAAACACAATTTATCAATTGTTTTAAATGATAAAAAATAAGGATTTTAAATTTGGAAGTACATTCATAAAATGTGTAAGGGTTTGCATTAAAATTTTCACTAAAGAAGCATGATTATGAGTTTCTAGTCTAGTATGGTGTAGATATCAAGTAAAAATGTAAAAACTTAAACACCTAAATATTTAACATTTTTAATTAATGTAATTATTATTATGTATAAACACACTATAAATTTAAAATATAGAGAGCTACGAACACTCAAAAAAGAGGTATTGAAAATAAATAAAAATAAAAATAAATGGAGGTATGGTAAATGAATAAAACCTATTTTAATAATTACTGCAAAAGTATGGAAAATAAATACAAAAAAAGTATGGTAAATAAATAAAATCTCATTTTATATTTACTCCATAAACTTCTTTATATTTAAGGAAACTCAAACAAGAGATTTTATATAGGTGAAGCCTATGGGAAAAATATCATTTTAATACCATGGGACAACTATCATATTTATAAAAGATGTATGATAAATAAATAAATATAAAAGAGGTATAAAGAAGTATGGTAAATAAATAAAAATATATCAAATAGGATTAGAAATAAAATAAATAAAATATAAGTAAACGAGAAATATGGTAAATAAATAAAACATCTATTTATATTTACTCCATAATCCTCTTATGAACACTGAAAAAAGAGGTCTTATTTAGGTGAAGCTTGTGAACCAAATATAATTATTCAAATTATTATTAATACCATGGAAAAAAACATTATTAACCCTAATATGAATATTAAAATATTATTATTATTACTATTATTAATTCTAATATTCATTTTAATATATTGTAATATTAATATTATTAAATTTAATAAATTTGGATTAATACAATATTAACTTTTTTATATTATCATATATATTAATATATGATGATATATATCAACTCGATATATATGAGAAGGAAGAACAAAAACGTAGAGTGATAGAGGTTGTCACGTCTCCCATACCGAGCTTCCTATTAACTCAGATATACTTTACTTTTATGCACCTGATACCATTCAATTTTTTTTCTGTTTCATCATCTATACATTAATATTTTTTTTCAGGTCTTTAATTTCTCTTTGGTAATTACAAGCACTCTTTTTTCATTATAAAATTTCCCATGAAAATTTTGGCTTGACCTCAATTCCTATGAGTGAACCCAGTAGACTGATATTTATATGTCTATAGATAAACATATTCTCAATTGTATTTTGCAGATCTGTTTTTCAGAGTTTTGTCCAACTCTAACAGATCAATATGCCCCTTTCTCTAAATTTTTCAGTTAGCAAGCTTTATAGACTTTCTAACCTCTATAATTATAAAATTTCAGCGTCTATGTATAGATATCTACATATACATCTATCTATATTCAGTTAACCTTCTTTGCTTCAACTACTTTTACAGTAGTTTATATTGAAAGTAGATAGACGCTCTTGTCCCAGTATTTTAAATATGTTTACAATCTTCCTTTACCTATACTTTTACCACATATAACAATAGGGCTATTCTCTTATGTTATTGTTAAGATTATTCAGCATACTTGTAATTCTGGTGCATATTACAACTCTTCCCTTGGATTGTACTTGCTGTTCCTGTTTACCGTTTTGTTAAAATTCTCAGTTTATACACACAACAACTCCATTTTCATTTTAAAAGACAGCAAGCTACACCTGTACATTTGTTATTAGATTTGGCATTCAGGTAATCTATCATCTCTAACTTTATTACTACAGGGTATTTATCCCGGGAATCCAACCATTTGTCCCTGCTATTAACCTACTGGATTTTCAGCTAATAGCTCTAATTTGCAATTGCATGAGGTACTGAACAAACAGTCAATCTAAACTTTGCATAAGAAATCATAACATAATGATTCATATAAACTTTGCATAAGAAATCATAACATAACAATTCATATAACCTTATATAAAAATTCATAGATAAATCTCCAAATTTATGCATGCATACCGATACTATGACCAATCCTCCCAACCTTAGAGTTCGTCTATCTCCCGAACTCACCCCCGAGCTGAGATCCTCCAAGAACAGACTAACCTCAATATGTTCTGGAGCAGCTATTTAAGCTATGCTCTCCCCAAAGCCTGTTTCCAATTCTGCATCCAGAATTTCAGGATGCTTTTATTCCTGTTTGCCTAGGCTTCCCTTATTTAGGGATTTTTAAAGCTGCTTTCTACTTTTCCAGCTTTTCCAGCTTTTTACCTCTTCCCAACTACTTTCCTCATCATTGGAGAATTTAGATTTTTCCTCAAAAATCTAAATTAGAAATAATTTTTTTCAAGGATTTTTGAAAGATTTTGGGGAAAGTCTTTACCTTTTCCATAACCTCATGGAT
>JAXQQM020091119.1:0-392018 GCA_034641835.2 Pinus albicaulis | reverse complement strand
ATCCCTCTGAGTATGAACTTCATTTCCCCTTGAGACATCTCCTTGCAAAAATCCATGAAAAACAACTCTTTTTGCATTGGCGCGGGTAGACAGTTCAGTGCTCGCGCCAATCAGGGAAATCATGTAAAGAGGTCGCGCCACTTGGCGCTCTGTCATAGAGCAGCAATCGCGCCACCCATTTTAGGGACTGTTTTTTAAATATGGATGGCGGAAGTTGAGTTCAAACAAACTCACAACCATTGCCTATCTTGAGTTGGGAGGTTTGGCTGCGGGATTTCTATGGAAGGGAAGTGGTTTTGCCACCTTCTATGGAACCTTCCTTGTTGATAGGGCCAATCCCATAATAATAGGGATCCCAACTCCCTCCTTCCCCATCTATAAAAGCTTGCTCATATCCATGGCAAGCTAGTCTTGAAGTGCTGAAGCTTTGCATCTCCCTATTCCCAAGTGCCTTTGTGCTGTAAAGAATCCCTTCTTTCCCTTAAGGCCCATTCAAGCGAGGAGACCATTGTTACGAGACTCGGGAGAGGTTTCCCTTTCCTTGGCGAGCTTTGCGAGACGTGGACAACCGGAGACCCGTTCGAAGGAAGCTGCGACGTCAGAACTTGGTTGTAACTTCTATTCGTTTATCACTTTAATAGATGACTATGATTATGGTTCCACTCTTTTTCTATCATGTTAATGCGAGTAATATCTTTTCTGACCGATGTTTAGTTACGTATGCTGGTTCCTATGCATGTATCTGTTCGTTTCTTCTGCGTGCAGGTGTTCATCCACGGAGATCGTGGAAGGATTGTGATCCTCAGCACGGGAGGACCGTGACATCTTCTTCTTCAGATCTAGCGTTGGAATCCAGGTAGGCTCTTATCCCAAGTCTTTCATTTCGTAACTAGGAGCTTGCGTCATAGCACTGTTTGTTTGTTGCTAGACCCCTGCTGGGCTAGTAGGGATCGCCTCTGTCCGCAGAGGGGATTTACCTCCTCAACAAATTGGCGACTCCGCTGGGGATCGGCCGGTTTTCCTTGTCCCATTTATGATTGGTTCGCTTTGATTGTTTCTCCTTGCTTGATGAACCTTCTGGGTTGGATTCTTTCATTATTTTAGCCTCTTGGTTTGCTTAGCTTGTATTGGTCTCTTTTCAGATTAGCTTGTTTTTTAATTTTTATTGAAGAACTCGACTGGCGCGGGTTTTAACCCGACAGTCGCGCCACTTGGCGCTTGTTGCATTTGTCTGTCTCGCGCCAATCGGCCTCTGGCGCTAGTTTCAAGGCCACAGTCGCGCCACCCCTGTGACTTTTTTGAGTTTCTTCATTTTTTGGCTTTCTGAGCTTGACCAGTACTTTTCTTCTTGATTTCCTGATTGTCTGAGTGTGTTGGAGTCTTGTTTGACCGGAATTCACCGCTATCCTTTGGTTGTTTGCCTTTGTCTATCGATTTCACGATTTGAGCCCTAGGGCATCTAGTGGCATAGTGAATCGAGCCCTCCTTGGGAGTTTTGGTGTCTTGATTGTCCTGTCAACTTGTTGATTGATTCTCCATGCTCTCTTAACAGTCTTTGATCGTTTTGCTGCGTCTTTTGAGTGATTGTTCATTCCTTCATTCAGAATTCGTTTGCCTTTGCTGTGGACCTAGATCACACGGTCCATCGGAAGTTTTCAAGTCTTTCTTTGCTTTGAGGGACTTTGGGTCGATTTAGAGATTTGGTTGCTTGCTTCGTTGAGTGAATATTGTTTGCTTCGCTCTCTTAGATATCATTTCTCAAATTGTTCCTTTTGTTTTCAGTGCACATTAGCCATTAAACATTGAAAATCAAAAAATATATATATATAATCTCTTTTGCTTTTGTTAAATTAGTGCAAATTGTGATCTTTTCCATATTGCTAGTGATTAGTGTTTGAATGAAAAGTGTGCAATTGCATTAGTTGCATTAGAGATATTCTTGTTTGTATTCCGTTCATTCCATTTGTATAAAAGCTCTCAACCCTCATTTAACTAGTTTTCATCGAACGAAATGTTGCACCGTGGCATATAGCTTGCATTTAGGAGACACTACATACGATAGGGCCTGGAAATTGAAACTTAATTGAAGATCAACTGTAAAATTTATTCAATTAACCTAAGGAAACATTGGAACTTAACGCAACATATTTAGAAGGTCTAGGCTAGAGACGTGTTCCGGCGTCGTTAAACCTAGCAGCTGTCGTTCGCCTGTTGGCTTTAGACAGCGCTAGTACGGACTTGCGCTCCCCGCACCGTCGCGTATATAAAGGGAGACCCCTCTAGGTTTTCAATCCTTTATCCACAGGAAGCCGAGTCTGCCGCCCTATACCCGTGATACACCGAACACAGCATTCGGGGAGACTACCTGCACGTACGGAAAGTCCTTGGTCGATTTCTGTTTTATTTTTGAAACCAAGGTGTATATTGCAGTTCACGGATATTTGGTACACCCTTTGTGCCTAGTTTTTCCTGAGCAGTCATTTGGTCTTTTCTGACTCCCCAAACTTGAAAAGACCGTCAAGCGCTTGTCCTTTCACGCTTGTGTCAACTCTGAAAGAGATAGAGTCATCTTTTTATCGTTTCTCGACTCTTAAAACATGAAACGGTAGAATTTCTTACTTTCCAATGTGGTAAAATTAATCGCCCACGATTACACACCTGTTTAGACATTGCTTGTTGACTGTTTGATCGTGTGTCTTACTCGTTTTCAGCCCGTGTGTGTGTTTGCTCTTTTTCTCTGGTCTTTTGCCACAGTGGCGGAACCTTCGGTTTCGTCTACTAGTAGTCCTTACACAGACGATTCTTTAGAAGATTCTCAGTCTTCTGTTGAACCACAGTAGCCTGTTGTTTCCGAGTTTCCTGACGGGGGACCAGTTCTCGCTGAGCAACCCTTTGGAGGACCAGTTGAGTTCAATTGGCCCTTTTCGGACCCTGTGTCTGAATTGAGATTAGGAGCTGATTTCCTTTCTCTTACCTCGGGTTCGCCCTTTGTTGCTGCTGTCTTTCCTCCTAGTCCTCGCTCGTCGCGTGACGGCCACAGGATCAACCATGATGATTCTCCGTGAGGAAATTTCGGTACTGGATGACTACCGCATCCCTCGTACTGTTCGAAGGGAGACGAGTCCGAGCCGGCTACCACAGCCGCGACCGGTCTCGTTGTCAGGACACAGACCCTCTCGGTCGACACTCAGCCGTCGCTCTATGGGAATATCATCTCCTGCTTCGAGGCCAGCTGCCACTACACCCGGGGTGTCTCCTTCGACGCCCGTCACTTCTGTTCCCATGCGACCCACTGTTTGTGTGGCTGCCTCTTCTGCTGTTGCCTCAGCATCTGCTACTAGATCTGGGCCAACTCCAGAGGAAATTTATCTAGCTACTGTTATACCGGAGAATATCTCTCCGAAGGAGTATCGGTTGTTTTTACAGCAGCCGAACGCCGGAGCTGGACAGCTCCCCCAAGATCCTTACCGATCTTTCTTTTCGCACTATGCACAAGACGGCACTCCCGTGTATGGTTTTCCGGGTCAGATTGACGAGCATGGGGACATTTTGCGTCTTCCTGCTCCTGAGGCTTATCTTTATGTTCAAGGTTTACCGTACAACCAGGCTCAGAACTTGCAGGCACAGCCTTTCCAAGGCCAACCTGCAGGCCAACCTAGCTATCAGTACGACCCACAGGGACAGCCCAATCAAGGCTACTCTGCGGGCCAGCAAGGGCCATTCTATAATCCGCAAGGACCACATTATAACCCTGCTGGTCAACCTGCTCAGCCTCAACCGGGGTATCAACAGGGACCGGCCTATGGACCTGGGGGGCAAATCCAGCCTTCTTTACTGATGCAACCGCAGTATCCTGTTGTCTCTAACGTTGCATATCAGCCAGGACCACTTTATGGTTCTGCTTCAGGTCAAACTGGTTTCCAGCAAGCACCTGGTCCTGTTCCACCACCAGGCCAACCGGGTCATCCGGCACAACCTGGTGTCCCGCCTCCAGGCCAACCGGCTTATTCGGTGCAACCTGGGGCTCACTTACAACCAGGTCAGCCTGCGCAACCAGCGCCGCCTGTCTATCCGGGCCAACCTGTTCATTTAGGGCCACCCCCTCACTCGGGCCAACCTGTTCATTCAGGGCCGCCCCCTCACTCGGGTCAACCTGTTCATTCAGGGCAGCACTCTCATTCGGTTCACTCTGCTCAGCAGCCTGCTCATTCAATGCCGCAGCCAAATCAACAGCTGCGCCCTACGTACCAGGCTCCACAGGGTTCCACCTATCAGCAGTCTACTCATCCTCAGAGTGGTTATTATCCTCATGGTCAATCTCAACCGAACTATAACCACTCTGGAGGCTCTCAGTATCAACCTCCTCCACCCGGTTCTAACTATGCTCAGCAGCCAAATCCAAATGCTGCTTATCCGGGGAAAACGCCTAATCAGGGCCCGAACCCTGGTTATCAGGCCCCACACAATGGTTACCAGCAACCAAATCAGTCTGGCTATACGAATTATGCCCCTCACGGTCAGAATCCTACGGGACAGAACCCATGGGGGCAGGGATATTCATGGGTACCGGACCTTATTCTGGGACTGGCATGGGAATTAACCCTCCATTGCCATTCCTGGCTACCTTGGATCTGCCGGACGTTTCAAAATTGACCAATGATCCGATTTCTCATAATCCATATTGGCCTCCGGTTCCAACCAAGATACCAGGAGATTGTCCCAAGTTTGAGGGCAAATCTGGCGAAGACCCCCAGGCGCATGTGATGACGTATCACCTCTGGTGTTCGTCTAACTCTTGGACTGACGATTCGGTCCGTCTGCGTCTTTTCCAGCGTACTTTAACAGGAGCTGCTGCTAAGTGGTACATAGAGTTATCCCGTGGTATTTTTCAGGATTTCAACTCGTTAGCTATGGCTTTCCTCACGCATTTCCAGTTGCCAGTCCGGTATGAGACTGGGACGCACCTCCTGTCTTCCCTGAAGCAGGACTCGGCCACTCACATCTCGGATCACATCCATGAGTGGCGGCGCCGTCGTCGACTGATTAAGTTTCACATACCCGATCAGATTTTGACTCACTGGTTCACCACCTCCTTTGTGAATAAAATCGCTCAGGATATCGCGATGGGAGCGTGTGTGACGGAGGAACAAGCTATCGCGCGTGCCCAGTACTTGGATCTTGTTTATTCGCAATCTGGCACGCTTTATGACATCCTGCCTGATGCTCCACGGCCCGGAGCCAAAAAGACCTCGCCTACCCCTACGGTGGATGGCGTCATTGGTTCCGTCTCTCAAAATTCGAAGAAGTCTTCGAATGGGAAGCAGAAGGCTAATTCTTCCAACAATACCTCTGCTAATCCCACCTCATCCGATTCTGGTAAATCCGCGGAGGTAAATGCTGTTCAGGCTCATCCTGCAGACAAATCCTCCAAGGGGAAGAAGAAGGGAAAAGGAAAATCAAAATCTGATGCCCCGAAACCGGAATCTAAAACTCGAACTGAGGATGGCTCCCAACGTAAGCCGAAATTTCCTTGCCTCATCTGTGAAGGTGACCATTACACTAAGGATTGTCCACGACGATCCGAAATCAGTCAACTTCTTAAAGGCTCAAAGGGAACTCCGGCTGTTTTAAAAGAGCCATTTCCATCTCAACAGACCCAGATGGTCGAACAAGGTTCATCATCTGCACCGTTTGGGTCTCAGGTTTTCATGATGAAGACTAATGCACCTATCACTATTGCTACGAGATCAAAGGATTACAATAGTCAGCAGCAGGCACCCGGGAAGGCAGTTGCGGATGGACCGCCTCCCCCACCTGTTTCTGGTCCATTGGAAATCGAGAAGCCGACTCTCGAACCCGTTGTGAAGCCACCTCCCAAGGGTGTTCTTCGGAGATCCTCTTATAATCCAAACGCTCGTGCCGCTCAACATTACAGTATTGTTGAGGATCTGGCACAGGTGCCATGTGCCATGTCTGCACTTGAGGTTCTTCAGAGTTGTCCTTCACAACGGAAGGCTTTATTGTCTGTCATCGGTGGTATTGATCCCGCCGATTCGAGCCTTCTCACCTTTGATCTGGAGAATTTTACTCCCCGGCTTCCACATCAAATCGCTTTGGTTATTCAAGTCGGGATTAACGGTCTGAACGTTCACAGAGCCGTCGTAGATGAGGGTGCATCTACTTGTGTTATTTCCTCCGCTTGTTGGAATGCCATCCGCTCTCCAACTTTGTCGTCATCTCCCAATGCCCTTGAGGCATTTGATGGTCGGGAATCTAAACCCCTGGGAGTTCTCGAGAGTCTTGCGATTACATTACAAGGAAAAACTGTCAACGTGGAAGTAGAAGTGGTTGACGCTAAACTCAACTACAATATACTTCTTGGCCGCAACTGGACCCATGCCATGCTCTGCGTGCCGTCTACTGTCTTTCGATTCATCAAGTTCCCTCACGAGGGCAAGATTGTCACGGTAGACCAGTTGTCGTTTTTTACCTCCAGCTCCGAGAACAACGTGCCGTATGTGGATCAAATTCTGAATCCCCCAGACAGCATAGGACCTGGTCTTTTTAAAGACCCAGTCCTCATGGGTATTTTCCCTGCGCCGCCACCGAATACCACTCAAGTCAACATGTTGTCCAGGACTGATGACCCCTGGCTGATCCCTACACCTGAGCAGGTATATGAGTTTGGAGAGTCCATGCCTTTAACGCCAGTAGAGATCAGCTACTGTGAGATCGTTGCTGCATCAGACCCTCCACCTCCTCAGCATGCTCCGATGAGCATGGCTCTTGACGTCTACTCACAATCCCCCTGGCTTGGTCAGGCTGATTCGCCTGATCCTCTTAGAGAGATTTTTCCCTCAGATGAGGCTATCATGGAAACTATGTCTCTGGAGGAGCTACCCTGGGGCGATGGGCATCATCGTTCCTCGTTTATGCCTAGCCTGGGGGCAATGACTGACTGTCTCGAGCGCTATGCTACTCAGGTTCCTTCCCCTCCTCTTCAAACACCGATCTTGACGCATGAGGTCTTTTCGGAAGGCAATCTGAGTAACATTACTCAAACGGTTCCTATCAACATCTCTCTCAAACCAGGGATTGTTGAGAACATTCATGTGGGTGTGACCTGTTCTCCTGAAGAGATCCAGGTCTATACGGAGCTTTTCAAAGAGTTCAGAGATGTCTTTGCATGGTCCTACGAGGAAATGCCGGGAATTGATCCTAGTATTGTCGTACACGAGATTCCAACCTATCCAGGTGCGAAACCCGTGCGCCAACGCTTGCGTCCCATGCATCCTCGGAAAGCCGCCGCTATCAAGGCAGAGGTTGAAAAACTTCTGAACGCCGGGTTTATTTATCCTATCCCCCTTACAGAATGGGTGTCCAATATCGTCCCTGTCGATAAAAAGCAGGGTACCATTCGAGTCTGTGTAGATTATCGCGATATCAATCGCGCCTGTCCTAAGGACAATTCTCCCACTCCGTTTATCGATCAGATTATCGACGATTGCGCCGGGAGTGAGATCTACTCCTTAATGGACGGTTTCTCAGGTTACAACCAGATTAACATTGCACCTGAGCATCAACATAAGACCACATTCATCTGTCCGTGGGGCACTTTTGCATATAAAAAACTCCCGTTCGGCTTAAAGAACGCTGGCGCCACGTTTCAGCGAGCGATGTCATATGCTTTTCATGATATTCGCCATATTGTCCCGCCCATCCGGACGACGGCCCGCCTATTCGGTAATAATTAGGATCATCTTAACATCTTCGCTAAATATAATCTTCGTTGCGTACGCTACAATATATATGGTCAACTCATAAGTGCGTTCCTTCGAAGCGTATCCGGCTGCCTTTTAGGCTTTATAGTCTCGAAAGACGGAATTCGCCTCGACCCTCTCAAGGCCAACATTAAACTTCCGTCAGCTCCTTTATCGCCGCAGTCCGTGGGAAAGCGAACTTTCTTAGGCGCTTCATCCCGAATTACGCCGAGGTGGCCAAAGGATTCACTCGTTTGTTAAAGCAGAATGTTCCCTTTCATTGGGACGAAATCGCTCAAGAATCCTTTGAGAAGCTGAAGACATTGCTAGTCAACGCTCCGTTGCTTCGTCCTCCGGACTACCACCGCGACTTTACTTTGTATCTAGCCGCCGCATTAAGCACCATCGCCATGGTCTTGGTGCAGGATGACGAGTACGGTGATGAACATGTTGTTTATTACCTCTCTCGGAACCTTCTCGACCCGGAAACGCGTTACGCACATGTTGAGAAGTTGGCCTTAGCAGCCGTACACGCTGTACAGCGCTTTCACCATTACATCCTTTTGCGCACGATAACAGTGGTTTCAGACTGCAACCCCATGACATATATTCTTTCTAGACAATTGCTGGGGGGCAAGTACTCCAAATGGATCGTCATCCTGCAGGAGTTTGATTTGGAGTTCACCACTGCCAAGTCAACTAAATCACTGGTCTTCGCGGATTTGATTTGTTCTCTCCCTACAGACTCTCTTCCTGAACACTCTGAAGATCATATTCCGGACGAAACGTTGTTTCTTATCGATATTCGTGATCCTTGGTACGGGGACATCATAGTGTATCTTCAGACCGCGACATTCCGGTCTGAGTTGGATAAAGCTGCACGCCGTCGGATTCGGCACCAGTCCCAACCCTACCGCATAGTAGGAGATACCTTATATCGTATTGGAGTAGATTCGGTGCTCCGACGATGCCTTACCTTGGACGAGGTTGAGAAAGTCTTGAATGACTGCCACAGTGGCGCCTGTGGTGGACACATGTCCGGATATGCCACTGCCCAAAAGATTCTAAGGGCAGGTTACTTCTGGCCTTCTATATTCAAGGATTGTATCACTGCAGTCCGAAAATGCCATCCGTGCCAGATTTTTCAGCGCAAGATGCGCGCGCCGCTGTTGCCTTTGCATCCCGTTATTACCGTCGGCCCTTTCGCGAAATGGGGCATAGATTTTATGACGTGTAACCCTCACTCGGCCGGGGGGCATGCGTATATCATCGTCGCCGTCGACTACTTCACTAAGTGGGCCGAGGCGATGCCTACACTTGCTGCTGATGGAAGAACGACTGCTTCTTTTTTATTCAACCATGTTATTGCACGATTCGGGGTCCCTCAAGCTATCGTCACTGATCACGGTACTCATTTCCGTGATTACATGATGGCGGAGCTGACAGCTGCGTTGGGCCTGCGTCACGACAGCTCAACACCATACTACCCTCAAGCGAACGGTCAGGTTGAAGCGGTGAACAAAGTTTTGGTCACTATGCTTCAACGAACAGTTGGGATTCATAAATCCAGTTGGCATCTCCAACTGTTCTCAGCTCTCTGGGCGTACCGAACATCTGCTAAAAGTGCAACCCGATTCACACCATTCCAACTGGTGTACGGTCTGGAAGCTACTTTGCCGGTTGAATGCGAAATTCCTTCGCTTAAGTTAGCTGTGGAGCTCTTACCGGGTACTTCTCCTAAGGAAGAGCGTCTTCTGTATCTCGAACGGTTGGATGAAACCCGTCGTCTAGCTGCTTTGATCATCGAAGCACAAAAGAAGAGGGTCAAATCTAATTTTGATCAATCTGTTTCTCCCCGTTCTTTCATTGAAGGAGACCTAGTCCTCTTGTACGATCAGGCACATGATAAGCTTGGTGCCGGTAAACTCCAGCCCATGTGGCACGGTCCCTATATAGTAAAACGTGTTTTGAAAATGGGGCCTACGAGCTTATAGACTACGAAGGAGTTCCATTGGCGCAGCCCAGAAATGGGCTGTACCTTAAGAAGTACTACGCTTGAAATGATTTCTTGGTGTGGTGTGTGTACATAGGTGTGTGATTGTCATTTGTGTGCATGGTGTGGTGTGTGCTTTGTAAACATCTTTCCTACCGATTCGTTCGGTTGAACGCATGTCTATTCATCCATTTGTTGGCCCCGCGACGGTGCTTCCCGCGCACGTGAATCGTCGTAGTCCGGGTAATCTACGATCCCCGCTCGGGTGAGTTGATCGACCGTGTTGCAAGTTTTTTAAGATTTAATAACGAACAATATCGCGAATATAAAGCGCCCTTGTTGGAATTATTAAATTTATACAAGAACCTTGGTATCCTAGAATTGCTCGTGGTACCATCTCACAACCCAGAAGTTTTTTCTTGCAATCGAACGTACTATTCGGTAAGAAATCCGTCCATTTTACGATTGTATTTGCGTATTCGATTACCGGAAAGGAATTTTGAATATATTACATATCATCATATACCCAGACATTTGAATGCATTAGCAGATACAGTAGCAAATTTGGTGTTAGATAGACATTTGCGCAATTTATAAATCATCATCACATGTAAAGAAGACTCATCCAGAAATAGATATGCATATATATAGATATCGAAATGTTTACATAGAAGTGTGTCACATAAAACTCAAAAAATATACATAAGTGTCTTAATACATCCGGAGACACTGTGTCTCTCAAAAAATAGGTGTGGCTAAACCCTAGAGACTAATCAGCATGGTGCTCATGATAGCACGTCACCGCACGCACTAGCCGCCTCAGGATTCGGTGGAGCCGGTTTGGGACTCCCACCATATGGCGCTGGTACTCCATCGGTACATCTGACAGTTGGGCATAGTCTGGGATCCCATGGACGATCCCCTCGAGGTTCTGAACCAGTGCCTCTCCTCCGGTACCTTCCCCCTGGATCTCAGGGGCGAGTTGTGTCCTCCGGAATATAGGAGACATCCCGGCTGGTCTCTCAGGTCCTACATCTGCATGCATATATAATTGTGTTAAGACAAGTGTGTATTAACAAAAAAAAAACATATAAACATAAAATCAAAAATATGAGGTCTTACCCAGCTCTTCGTCCCAGTCATCTCCTTCTGGTAGCGGGAGATCTGGGTCCCCTGTAAAGTCAGTTCCCACATAGGGCCAATCTTCCACAACGATCAGTTGGCGCCGTAACCACCTGAAGAACTCGGGCTTCCAGGACATCTGTTGCCCGCCTCCAGATCTGGGCATCAGTGCTGCCCAGCGAGCCATTCTCGGCTCTCGTGGTACGGGACTCGCCACATGGGCCTCTTGGCCCTGGAAGGTTGGTATGCGTTCCAGAATGAATGATACCAAGATGGAACCATACCCAAACTGCTTCAGTTTGCCCTTTTTGCACTTTGTGAGCTGCCTTTTCATGTTGATCGTGACAGCTGTTGCCCAGTCATACAGTCGGGGACCCATGCACTCTGAGGCCAGTAAGAGTTGAGTCTTTGTAGCCTCGTGCGGTGCCTGCGATCCAGCAGCCTGCGTAATGGTGTGGAGTACAACTCTCAGTGCTAGGTCAGGGATGGTTGAGATGTATACCTTCTTACTCCCTGTTCCTGTTTGTGCCCCACGGCACACCCGCGCCATTACTTCTTCCATCTTTTCCCCTGATGGTCTGCTCCCACTCAGTACAGGGATTGGACCCCTGCGGGACAATCCAGTAATGAAATAAATGTCAGTAACCTCCAATTCCAACACCTGGTCTCGTATTCTGAATACTTGGTCATTTTCATTCCAGATGTTGATCAGATATTGGAGGAGCTCAGGCTGAGCTCGTAAGCATGGCGTGAGGAAGAACTTTTTTAAGCCACAGTCTCTCAGAGCATTCATACATGCTTGGCTTTGCATGGCCTCTTCGTCCTCATCTCCGTGTTCTCGTTCCTTCCATTCGATTGCCATTCTGACTATTTATCTGCATTCACATGGTCCAAAACCCCTTATTAGATCTTTTGTGAGCCTCAAAATTCAAGAAATTTGGTATAAATAGTAGAATTTTAGGCGGAAATTTGGGTTCCGCCGCTGGCGCGACTGTTTTGCTGACAGTCGCGCCATGTGGCGCGGGCCCTTTGGTAAAAAGAGCTCAGTGGCGCGGGTCCGTGCCCGATACCCGCGCCACTTAGCCCGACCCTAAAATTTCAAAGGTGCCCTTACAGAGCTGATTTCTAAGGGGAAATCATTAAAAATGCATGGAAAGAAAGAGAAAAGGAGCGCCTCTTACCTGTCACAGACGAGACGCTGAATGGTTGTCTGGATTGGTCGCAATCGCCGTCAGAAGATTCTGCTCCAAATGGACCACTGTTGCTCTCCACAAGGTAAATAGTAAAAATTAATTTCATTTTTTACCATTGGACATATTTATAACTTTTCGACGTTAAAATGAGTTTTAAAAGTTATTTCTTGTCAAATATTTGCATGTATTATGTCGAAAATGGATTTTATGCTTGTTGGGTATGTGCAGTGACAGGTATTTGCGACTTAAAAGGTGGAAACGAGTTGTATTTTATACTTTTTCGGACTCGGTAAATACACGAAAAAGTCACTCTGGAGTCATCTTTCAGCTCTTTTCTGACTCTCTAAATATGAAAAGATTGCCGAGGCCCTTGTCGTTTCGATCTCGTTAAAATGGACACGAATCGATATTCACCCGGTATAAGTTTAACCCTTTTTCGGGCCGGGATGGATTGATTACGAAAAAGGAATACCCTAGCCTATCGCGACTAGGAGGTTTTCCCGGATATTGTTTTCTACCTTTTCGGATCTGGGGAACTATTTACGAAAAGGGACCTGTGGAGTTTTCTTTTCTGCTGTCTTTTCAAACTCTCTAAACATGAAAAGAGGTCGAGTTCTTCCTTTGTCAGACTCGTTAAACCCTGATGACATCGGATCTAGTCGAAATGACGTTCTCCGAGTTCCTCCTTCCTAGGACTCGTTAAATGCACTAGGATGGATTCGCCCGAAGGGCGGACTTATATCGCAAGCATATGTTATCCCCTTCAAGCTTGTTATCAAAAATAATTGGGGTACTCGCCAGAAATGGTGGGGGAAAAATGGAACCATTGTCGTTGTCATCGGCAGTATGTCGCTCTTGAACATGGCACTTGTCTGCATTCGTGTCGGGTTGGGGACATCTCATCTCGCTGCTTCACTTTGCTTCCATTGGTTTGGGTAATCTCTTTTGACCTCTCATCTGTTCACTGCCTCGTCGCCATGACCTTTGATCCGTTGATGTCAAATACTGCCAAGTCCATTGTCGTGTCGTTCATATGTTCAAGAGAAGTTGGCCTCTGCAAATATCAACCTTCCTCTGTTTCTCATATGATCCTAATTCACAACAAACATTATGTTCCTCTGTCTCGTGTCGATGATGTGGGAATCATTATGGCCCACCTTCGCTCAAGGTCACTTCCTGTCGACTTCAACTCATTATCCAGGAAGTTGGTCTAGAGACTCCTGATGGTACCTTGGAGCCTGCATGCCTTAATGGCAGGTTCGTTGCATTCGACGTGAGGTTTTCATCATTGGCCTCCGATCGGATGATTCTGCGGGTGTTCGACGTCAGCTCATTTATTCACACGCCGTGGATTGTACCTGTAGTACCTTGAGGACCATCGTCATTATTGGTGGTTTCTCTCGCGTCTGTTAACAGCTTTCATCATTGGCTGGTAATCAGACGATGTTCCTGCATGTTCGACATCAGCTCACACATTCGCATGCTAGAACTTGTACTTGTTTGGGTCGAGATGGAGCGCAAGACCCTGGATTGTGTCTGTTGTAATCCAGGCTGTGATTGTGGATTATTGTTGACCCAAAAGGTGCAGATGATGAACCTTGTTCGACCATCTGGGTCTGCTGAGATGGAAATGGCTCGGTCATTTTCACACGCCGTAGATTGTACCTGTAGTACCTTGAGGACCATCGTCATTATTGGTGGTTTCTCTCGCGTCCGTTAACGGCTTTCATCATTGGCTGGTAATCAGACGATGTTCTTGCATGTTCGACATCAGCTCACACATTCGCATGCTAGAACTTGTACTTGTTTGGGTCGAGATGGAGCGCAAGACCCTGGATTATGTCTGTTGTAATCCAGGCTGCGATTGTGGATTATTATCATTATGTACATGACTCACCGATTGGATGGCTGCGACCATACCTGAGTCTATTTTTTTGATCTTAGTTGGATGGCTATGCCCATACCCTGGATCCGGATTATAGCATACTCTGTTCGGATGGCTGCGTCCATACCATAGATATACATCATGTACTTGAGATATCAGTTGTATCTTTCTGTGCAGGTTTTCCGACGGCGGGCCTTCAGTTGGACATGTTCTCGTAAAGCATTTCACCCCTCTATCTCTTGGGCCTCATGCTTTAGGGGGCATCTGTTACACAGTAATTTGTCACCGTCCCTACCATTCCCCGTCCCGCACAATGGAGGACCCATTATGTGACCTGTGAACACTGTCATGCCTTGAAAACATCATCAATGCATCCTTCTGAGTATGAGCTTCATTTCCCCTTGAGACATCTCCTTGCAAAATCCATGAAAAACAACTCTTTTTGCATTGGCGCGGGTAGACAGTTCAGTGCTCGCGCCAATCAGGGAAATCCTGTAAAGAGGTCGCGCCACTTGGCGCTCTGTCATAGAGCAACAATCGCGCCACCCATTTTAGGGACTGTTTTTTAAATATGGATGGCGGAAGTTGAGTTCAAACAAACTCACAACCATTGCCTATCTTGAGTTGGGAGGTTTGGCTGCGGGAGTTCTATGGAAGGGAAGTGGTTTTGCCACCTTCTATGGAACCTTCCTTGTTGATAGGGCCAATCCCATAATAATGGGATCCCAACTCCCTCCTTCCCCATCTATAAAAGCTTGCTCAGATCCATGGCAAGCTAGTCTTGAAGTGCTGAAGCTTTGCATCTCCCTATTCCCAAGTGCCTTTGTGTTGTAAAGAATCCTTTCTTTCCCTTAAGGCCCATTCAAGCGAGGAGACCATTGTTACGAGACTCAGGAGAGGTTTCCCTTTCCCTTGGCGAGCTTTGCGAGACGTGGACGACCGGAGACCCGTTCGAAGGAAGCTGCGACATCAGAACTTGGTTGTAACTTCTATTCGTTTATCATTTTAATAGATGACTATGATTATGGTTCCACTCCTTTTTCCATCATGTTAATGCGAGTAATATCTTTTCTGACCGATGTTTAGTTACGTATGCTGGTTCCTATGCTTGTATCTGTTCGTTTCTTCTGTGTGCAGGTGTTCATCCGCGGAGATCGCGGAAGGATTGTGATCTGCCAGGGCTGAAGGACGGGGACATCTCTTCTTCCGATCTAGCGTTGGAATCCAGGTAGGCTCTTATCCCAAGTCTTTCATTCGTAACTAGGAGCTTGCGTCATAGCATTGTTTGTTTGTTGCTAGACCCCTGCCGGGCTAGTAGGGATCGCCTCTGTCCGCAGAGGGGATTTACCTCCTCAAAAAATCTTCATGAGTCATAGTAGAGCCTTCTGAAGGCTTAATGGGTGTTGAATTCTTTTAGGGGCCATTTTAGAACCCAATACTGATATCTATTCCTCAATATGCCCTTGGAATAAATTCCAACTATTTTTTTTTTCAAACGAGACTTATGTAATTTGAAAAAAATACGCACCTTTTTCTTAATTTTGAGGAGCACGATATTCAAACCCCAATTATTCTATGAAATCCCGTATCTTCAATATCCGAAATTTGGGTACTAAAGTAGCCCTTCGAATTTTAGCAGAGGAAATTCATGATGAGAATAAAAATAAATGTTAATCATGATTTCATAAACTCTCTAATGTTGGACGGAAGAAGCACCATATTCAAAAAAGATGGATATGAGGAAGTTTGATGGTAAGGATCCTGTAACATGGATACTACAGATGGAGCAATATTTTGATCTCAATAATGTGCAAAACACACAAAAGGTACACGTTGCAACTTTACATTTAGAACAAAATACATTTGTATGGTATCGATGGCTTTGCTCCCGTAAAAAAATTGTCACTTGGTCAATTTTTACGGAGGAAATGATAGCACATTATGAGGATACAAAGAGCAACACTTTCTTTAGCCAATTGATGAATCTCAAACAAAAGGGTTTAGTGGGGCAGCACATTGAGGACTTCCAAAAATTGAATATAAGGGTAACTGATATTCCAGAGGAACACAGGATTGATCTCTTCATAGGTACTCTAAAGGATAACATCCAACATGAAGTTCGTGTTTTGGAACCTGATTCAATGGAGAAGGCATTCAGGTTGGCAAGAAAAGTTGAATGTAAAATTATGGCGACAAGGAAGCCTACCACTCAATTCTATAAAGAAGGAAGTGTTGCTACCCCTAGATTTCCACAACCTACAAGGTTGACACCACAACAATTGGAAGAAAAAAGAGCAAAAGGGCTTTGCTACAGTTGTGATAGCAAATACACTAAAGGTCATAAGTGTGCTGAGAAGAAATTATTTTACATAGATTGTGAAGAGGAAGAAGAAAATGAACAAGAAGAGGATATACACCAGGAACCAACCCCAGAAGAGGAAGAAATGAATCTGACCATATCGCGTAATGCACTGGAAGGAATTACCACTCCTCAAACTCTCAAGATAAAAGGAAAAATCAAGAAGAAAAGGTAATAGTGTTGATTGATTCAGGTAGCACCCATAATTTTATTCATTGTAAGGTAGCCAAGGAATTAAATTGTTTCCTATACCCAGCACCAGAATGTCAAGTGATGGCTGCAAATGGAGGAACTATAAATTGCTCTGGAAAATGCCATAATATCAAGCTAACCATGGGGGAATATGTATTGACTAGTCCAATGCTTTCCATTCCCATGGGAGGTGCTGATGTTGTACTAGGAGTACAATGGTTACAATCTTTGGGGACGGTAGCTTTTAATTTTCAAGAACTTTTCTTGAAATTTTTTTCAGAAGGAAAGGAAGTCGAATTACGGGGTATTGCGGGGAAGCCAGGAAGGATAATAAGCTCTTATGTCATGACAAAGCTTCTAAAGAAAGAACAGCGAGGCGTAATTGCACAATTATGCTCACTAGAAGTTCCAACATCAAAATCATCTATTTCTGCAGATCTCCAACAAGTCTTGGACAATCATTCCAAGGTGTTTGAAACTCCCAAAGGACTCCCACTGATTCGTGATCATGATCATGCTATTCATTTGATTCCAGGAAGTGTTCCTCCAAACATCAGGCCTTATAGATATCCTTACTTCCAAAAGAGCAAAATTGAACATATGATTGCAGAAATGTTAGAGGCGGGTATAATTCAACCTAGTCAAAGTTCTTTCTCTGCTCCTGTAGTATTGGTACACAAGAAGGATGGATCATGGTGAATGTGTCCGGATTATAGGGAGCTCAATAAGCTCACCATTAAAAATAAATTTCCCATTCCTGTGATTGATGAATTATTGGATGAATTACATGGAGCAATTTATTTTACCAAGTTGGATCTTCGTTCAGGATATCATCAAATTAAAATGAAGATTGAAGATATTCCAAAAATAGCATTTCGAACTCATGAGGGTCATTATGAATTTTTGGTCATGCCTTTTGGCCTTACCAATGCACCTTCTACATTTCAAGGGTTGATGAATTCCATTTTCAAACCCTTCCTTAAAAAAATTGTGCTAGTATTTTTTGATGATATACTAATCTACAGCAGGTCTTGGAAGGATCATGTTGAACATGTTGACAGGGTGCTCAAACTATTGCAGGAGAAACAATTATATGAAAAATCATCCAAATGTTTCTTTGGAGTACAAGAGGTGGAATATCTGGGTCATATTGTATCTCACGAGGGTGTTAAGGTAGACCCTAACAAAATTAAATCCATTAAGGAATGGAAAGTCCCCACAACTATAAAGCAGTTGCGAGGATTTCTCGGTTTAACAGGGTATTATCGCAAGTTTGTTAAGAATTATGGGAGAATAGCAGCACCTCTAACAACATTATTGAAGAAAGATGCATTTTCATGGACTCCTGAAGCAACTAAGGCCTTTGAACGTCTTAAAGAGGCAATGTGCCTACCACCGGTCTTAGCTACACCAGACTTCACAAAAACCTTTATTGTGGAATGTGATGCCTCAGGAAATGGAATTGGTGCAGTTTTAATGCAGGAAGGAAGACCCATTGCTTTTGAAAGTCGTCCAATCAAAGGAAAGTATTTACAGAAACCTATTTATGAGAAGGAAATGTTAGCAATAATACATGCACTAAAGAAATGGCGAACTTACCTAATGGGAAGACACTTCAAGGTAAAAACTGATCATGATAGTCTTAAACACTTTTTGGAACAAAGACTATCTTCAGAAGAGCAGCAAAAATGGGTCACAAAGATGTTGGGTTATGACTTTGAAATAATCTACAAAAAGGGAAGCTAAATGTTGTTGCAGATGCACTCTCAAGAAAGAATGAAGAGGTGGAAGCATTGCTTTGTGCCATTTCTATTATCCAACCAGATTGGATAACCGAAGCAAGAGATGAATGGAAGAAGGACAAAGATGTATGGACACTCATTCGAAAGTTGCAGCAAGATCCTAGTACATCTGATACATTTAGTTGGAAAAATGATTCCTTATGGTACAAAGATCGCTTATATCTTTGTAAGAATTACCAACTAAAACAAAATATTCTTCTGGAATTGCACACTTCTCCTTTAGGAGGACACTCAGGATTTTTAAAAACTTACCACAGGGTGAAGAAAGAATTTTTTTGGGATGGCCTTAAATCTGATTTTCAAAAGTTTGTGGCGGAATGTTTGGTTTGCCAGCAGAATAAAGTGGAGACAATTAAGACCCCGGGACTTCTACAACCTTTATCCATTCCAAGTCAGCGTTGGGAGGAGATTTCAATGGATTTTATCACAGGTTTACCTAAGTCTGAAGGAAAGAATGTCATCATGGTGGTAGTTGATAGACTTACCAAGTATGCACACTTTTGTTCATTATCTCATCCATTTAAAGCAAGTACAGTTGCTACTACATTTGTGGACAGAATTCAAAAGCTACATGGAAGCCCAAGGGTTATTGTGAGCGACAGAGATCCCATTTTTACGGGAAATTTTTGGACAGAGTTAGTTTCTTGTTTGGGTACTAAATTAGCTCATAGCTCATCTTATCATCCTCAATCTGATGGTCAAACTGAGATAGTAAATAAATGTTTGGAAGGATATCTTCGTTGTTTTGTATCTGATAAACAAACACAATGGGTCAAGTGGTTACCTCTCGCCGAATGGTGGTATAACACTTCCTTCCATACTGCAGCAAAAATGACCCCATTTATGGCACTTTATGGATATCATCCACCATCCATCACATCATATTTAAGGGAAAATTCGAAGGTTCAAGCAGTGGAAGATCACATCGAGCATCAACAAGAAGTTCTCCAACTCTTAAAGAATAACCTAAATTTGGCACAAAATCGAACGAAACAACAGGAAGATCAACATCGCAGCGAGAGAAGTTTTGATGTAGGAGATTGGGTATTTTTACGGCTACAACCATACAAACAAATGTCCCTCAAGCAAGCAAAGAAGGATAATAAATTATCGCCAAAGTACTATGGTCCTTACAAGGTGTTGCAAAAGATTCGTACTATGGCATACAAATTGGAGCTTCCTGCTTCTTCGCGAGTACATCCAGTTTTCCATGTTTCATGCTTAAAGAAGGTTATAGGTGAAAATCTTCCAGTTCAAACAGTATTGCCAGAACTTGATGGGGAAAGGAAAATCATATTGGAACCTGAAGCAGTCATGGAAAAAAGAACTCGACAACTACGGAATCGATCAATTTCAGAGTATCTCATCAAGTGGAAGAACTTACCCACTGAAGATTCTACATGGGAGGATGAGAATTTTATACGGAAGCACCCGGAGCTACTCAAGTGTTGAGGACAACACTTTTTTGAAGGAGAGGGGCATGTTAGGTCCCTATATTACTAGTATAGTCCCTTATTGTTGTTAGTGTAAGCCCCTTATTGTTATTATTGTACCCTTGTAACCCCCATATTGTTATTATTGTGCCCTTAAATTATTATTGTTAGGTCGGCTAGGATTACATTGTGGCCCCACTAGGATTACATTGTGGCCCCATGGACTCCTATATATAGAAATGAGGTTTGTCATTTGTATCATCCAAGAATTGTTCATTCATGTAATGTATTGGATGCTGCCCCCTCGAAATGGCTTATTTCTAAGGCATTGATATCTCTTTTCTTCTATTTTTGGAGCTGGTTTCCCAACACACCAACAGGTTAAAGCCTGTGAAAAATTTAGGGTGGTAGGGTGGTGCTAGGGTGAGTTGTAGCTCATTGGGTGTTGGGGCATCCGTTCAGTTGACTACTAAAGAATCTCAGGCGTTGGAACATCCATCCAGTGGGAGCTGGAGAAGAATTCTTTTCTATATTCTAGGAATTTGTAGCTTTATTTTCAATTAGAGTTTAATATTAAATAATTATTAGAAAATCATTTAGGTGGTTTTCGTCCCGAAGAGCTTTTCCACCTTAAAAACTGCGTGCAGTTGTGTTCCTTTTGTTTACTTCTATCATTGTAAAAAAACTGATAATAATTGAAGATTAAATAATGCTCTGAAATATTAATAATAATACTAATTGAAAGGAATATTGATTCACCCCCCCTTTTAGTATTTCCAACTATTGGTATAAGATCTTGGTTCCTTCAATAGCAGTTTAACAACTGGAAGGAGGTCATAGGGCATACCAAGAATGGTGTACCTATGTTCAATGAAAATAATTATGCACTCTAGAAAGGAAGAATGGAGGTCTATCTCTTGGCGCAAGGTTACGAAGTATGGGACATTATTCAAAATGGATTTACATCAACCGTGGATGAACAAGGTAAGAAGGATTTGGTAAATGATGGAAAAGTAAAGAATATTATTATCAATGGACTTATTGATTCTTCTTATCATAAGGTGTTGGGTTGTAAAACCACCAAAAATGTATGGGAGAAGCTTAATAATATATATGCAGGTGACTCAAATGTCAAAGAAGCAAAGCTTCAAATATATAGAGCAAAATTTGAGCAACTCAAAATGCAAGAAGATAACAACATTGTTGCATACTTCCAACACGTTGATGAAATAATCGACATTATGGAAGGATTGGGAAAGCCTGTTGACTATAAGACTATTATATAAAATATTCTTAGAACGTTACCAGGGAATTTCAACCAAAAGGTATCAATCATAGAATATATTGCAAATCTGGAAAAACTCAGCAAAGAGGAACTACATGGAGTTCTCATAGCATATGAAATGAGACTTGATGAAGAAGAGGGTACTTCGCATTTATAAAATGTGTTCACTTCATATAAGAAAACCAATAAGGAGAAACAACCTTCAAAGGCACAGACCTACACCTGCAAGTGTGAAGAAAAGGAAGATGATGAAGAAGGTCTTTCAGATGGAGAATATGCTTACTTTATGAGAAAACTAAAAATTGGTAAGGGAAAATTCAAGGGTAAACATCCATTGATATATTTGAGTTGTGGTGAGGTTGGGCATTTCACAAAAAAATGTCTGAACATAAGTGATGGAAACTCAAAAGAAAAGAAAGGCTTTAAGAAATTCAACAAGAAAAGGAAAAAGAAAGGATTCAAAAGGAACTTTCTCTCTAAAGAAGATAGTTCATCATCTGATTAAGACAATGACAATGAAGAAGAAGCCAATGAGAGAGTATTGTTTATGGCCAAGGACATTAAACAGGAAGTATCAAACAATGAAGAATAAGGTTTGACCATAGAAGAATTTTCTACGGAGGCAATCAAGCTTATAATAGAGCTCAAGGCTGAGAATATTCATTCCAATAATCTTGAAGAACAAGTTCAAGGTCTGAAAATTGAACTTGAATAACACAAATGTATTGAAGAGTCACTTCAAAAGAAGTTGGAAGAAAGAAACCAAGAAAGGGAAGCATTAGAAGTCGAAGTAGTCTCGTTGTGTAAGGAAGTGAAGGGAAAAACTATCCAAAACTATGCCAACAACTCAAGGGCTTTAGAAGAACTCATCAAAAATCAATGATCTTAAAATGACAGAACTGGCCTTGGTTACAAAGAAGAAGAAGTATGACCTTCTACAACAAAATACAATGAACCTATGATATCCTACATGCATGTGACTTCATTGGACAATATTCAGAAGAACAACCTTGGAAGAAAATTCCTCGATAAATATTTCCATCTAGGTACCAACATATTTTTTATGGCTATTGTTATTCATGTGGAAATTTTTTTCATAAAGTTGTAGAATGTTGCATGTACCCTAGGAACTAATACAATTCCAGGAGATATGTCAAATATGAACCTCCCAGGGCTCAACGAAACATCAATAGATTTGAACATTTAATAAATAATATTGAATGTTACAAATGTCAAAAATTTGGACACATAGCCAAAGACTACAGACTTGGAAATCCTCTAGAAAAATATTTGAAGCTACAGAATGAATGAACATGGAAGAAGAGTAATACTGATAATCATTCTCTCACTCTCAAGGCTCAAAACAACAAATATGTGTGGTATGTTGATAGCAGTTGCTCAACGCATATGACTGGAGATAGAAATAAATTTGTATCTATGAAAGCGAAGAAGGATGGAACCGTGTCCTTTGGAAATGATGGATCTTCAAATGCTATAGGATCAGGTACCGTCACTCTTGGAAGCAAATATGCTCTAGCCAAGAATGTTTTATTGGTTGAAAACATCAATCACAGTCTACTCAGTGTTGTACAAATGTGTGATCAAGGACACACAATACTATTCAACTCCACAAAATGTGAAATCAGGTTAGGTAGGTATGGTGAAATTGTGGCTACAACAACTCAAGTTCCAAACAACATATATATTATGGATGAAGCAACTAAAGCATGTCTAATAGCTAAAAAGGATGATATAATATTTGGTAGAAATGATGATTGACTAAGTAAGAACCTTTCTACAAATATGTAAAGTGAGTTCGAGATGTCTTTACTTGGTGAGCTAACATACTTCTTATGGCTTCAAATATCTCATGAAGAAAAAGGAATATTTATATGTCAAGCCAAGTACATAAAGGAAATTCTCAAGAAATTCAAAATGGAAGATTTCAAATCCATCCTTACTCCGATGGTAACATGTTGCAATTGAACATAGACGACTCATCTAAGGATGTGGATCAACGGTTGTAGAGATTTATGATTGGTAGTCTTTTATATGTAACAACCTCCCAACCATATGTTATGCAAGAAGTTGGACAAGTAGCAAGATTTCAAGCAACACCAAAATAATCACATATTATTGTCATGAAAAGAATTCTTCGATATCTAAAGGGAACAACAGAATATGGCTTTTGGTATCCCAAATGTAAAAATCTCATTATTCAAGCCTTTATAGATGCAGATTGGGCAGGAAGTCTTGATGATCGTAAGAGTACTCATGAATCATTTGAATATCTTCGCCATAAGCTTAGGATTTTCTCAAGTTCTGATTATATTTTCCTTATTCAGAATATAAAGGGGGAGTGAAAGTGTGTACAGGTTTGTAGGATGGTTGTGTGTCAGGGAGAGTTACCCTTTTCCATTGATGTCAAATGGGGAGAGAATTTTTTCGAAAGAGGTGTCATGATCGTAGGGGGAGCACTTGTCTTGCCATCAATGCTAAAGGGGGAGATTGTTGATTAGCGGTTGTCATTGATGTCAACCCAAGAAGCACCAGGGGCTACCCCTATCTTGCATGGTAATTTTGACCTACCAAATTACTATATTCTAGGTAAAGAATATTTTTGATGGTTTCTACTTGTCGAGATGTTTCCGTTGATATATGGCCATATAATTATTCATGGTTTGAGAGATATTCATTTTTGAAGTTTGTAACTCCAGTTAGTGGGCTAAAACCCCATGGGGTTGTGGAATGGGTCATTGAAAATTCAATAATTAATCATTTTTAAGCTCCTAAAATCCCTCCCATATTCACTTGTTGAAGACCCTCTCAAACTAAGTATTTATATAAATTGTGATCCTCAAACCCTCCTGATGTAGGGATTTCGCTACCTGAAACAGGTCATCGTGGAATTTATGCTATAAAAAAATTTCTACGAAGGTTAAAAATCTGAATTTATTATGAGACGAAGCTGAAATCCTAAGGAAGGACTTGTAAAAATTTCAGATCAAGGTGTGCCATATTGTGGGAGATATGATCTATGGAAGTCAACGTTTTTGCAGGCTCCTGAACTTCATCTCAAAGAAGTGACCTTGGGAAAATAATAATAAATCTCTCTTTGAGTATCAAATTGGAATTTTGTAAAAATTGGTGGATATTTCATGGACTATAGTTTTCTATGTATCAATTTCAGAGCCGAATGAAGAAGAAGTGACACGTGGCACGTTGTACAAGTTCCCTCTACTGAATAAGTCCATAATTAGGTCATTGTGAGAGATTGGGCATAACTTTTCCTTGGAGAATCCAAATTGGGTCAGACCTATGGCATTGAAAAGAAGCCTCAAAGGAATACTACAAGACCAAAAATCACATATTGGGGGTCTGAAATAATAGAGATACACTAGATTCAATATCGAGCTCCTAGAAGGCAAGAAAAAGCTAGATCATGAGTTGTCAAGGGCTGCAAAGGACCAGAATTTCTAGGGCAACAAAGCAAATCAAGGTGCAGTAGAGGTAAGCTCCAAGTAAGTATATTCTATACATGCATGTTCATATCTTAATTGCATTTGGATATTTGTATTCTAATTTCCTTTTTTTGTTTATCACTGACATATGCTCTGCAGGATGAGGTAAGTTTTGATATTATCATGTCATGGGTATTTCTTTCAAGAATTTTTTCAGGTATTATATATTCATAAAAATAAGAATCAATGCATGATATAAGTTTTTGAAGAGTGAGAAAGGTTAGCATGACAAGAGCAACAATCTAGGTGTAGAACAACAGCAAGAAGCTCACCACATGAAGTCTTCAAGTGGGCAACACTGCCTACAGTCATTGTAAAGGTATCATTGTACTAAGTCACTTTAAATGCATCATTGTAAAAAATTTTACAAGTGTCTATCTGCCAAGAGTTGAAGAGGCAATGTCGGGAGGTCTAGGATCATCATTAGGTGGTTGTGTCATATTTGGGGTTATGGTCTAGTGTGTCTCTTCTTCTACATCATTTTATATCATTGTAAAGTGGACCATTTTCCCGGTACGAATCCATTATTCTTTTATTCTTCAGGGTGGCAGGGGTGGTGCCAGGTCGGGTGCATGAAGTCACCAAAAGATTCAAGCCTATGAAATCTTCAGGGTGGTATGGTGGTGCTTAGAGTAGTGGTAGCTTCTTTGGGTGTTGGGGCATATATTCGCTTTGTTCCATATCGAATCTAAGCGTTGGTTTTTCTCCATCTTAAGTGTGAGTTAGAGAAGAATGCTTTCAGATTCTAGGAAGTTGGAGCTTTATTTTCAATTGGAGTTGAATATTAAATAATTATTAGAAAATCATTCAGGTGGTTTTTGTCCCGGATAGGGTTTCCACCTTAAAAATTGTGTGCAGTTGTGTTCCTTTTGTTTACTGCTATCATTGTACAAACAATGATAATAATTGAAGATTAAATAATGCTCTAAAAGATTAACAATCATACTAATTGAAAGGAATACTAATTCACCCCCCTTCTTAGTATTTCCAACATTCTATTCCAACATCCCCGAGATTTGAGCCACCTTTTCAGGATTCGAACCCAGTGCTTTTCCCAAAACTTCTTGAAAATATCAGAGATGATAAATGACAATAGAAAAATGGTTCAGAATAAATCAAATCAATAATAACCCATCTGGACTCCTCCTATCCATGACAGGAATTTTGTGAAACATGTCACAAACATGAAAGCTACAGGTATAAACAACAAAAAAAAGCAAAGGGCTCTCATACTTATCTGAGAATCTGTAAGAAACATTTCTCCCCTACATCATTAATTAAAATACAATCTATTTTACCATAGCTACATTGTGCATTCATTTAAAAGTAAAAACATGGGGAGATCCATACATCATCACTGTTAAAATGCATGCTTATAACCAACATAATAAAAAAAAAATACCATGGATACAACAACAATAGAATCCACATATAAATCAGAAAATTTGAATAACAAATACCAAGGGAATTAATTTCTCATTAATGAATGTAGAAACCAACAAGATATGGGACTACCATGTTCCACCCGACCATATATTGGCTGAGCAAAATCTCTCTTCAGCCAATCACCCCCATGCCATATTCCAAGCATGATTGTGGGATCTCATAAAACAGATCAATCAAAACCAATCCAGGGATTCTAGAGGCCAAATGACCTCAACCCTCAACCAATGATTCCACCTCACAGTTAGAAATCACAACCTTAACCATATCCATATGGTTATGACGCAGATGTTATCCTTTGATGAACCACTTGATAAAGATGATGGCAATCCCATTTGATGAAAGTTGTACTTGAGTAGTGAAACCGCCTTGATATACTACTCCAATGATGTAAATCATGTGCTCCACAGAAAGTGTACCTGGGGATGTAATGATGAAAGGAATTCCAGTATGTGCTAGACCAGTGATGAAAAGTGTGTGTCTCAAGGCATACGCAGGTTTGTCTAGTAGAATTAGTGTATGCACGCGGGAAAGTACGTGCCAAGTCGCGTATGCTCAATTGCGCTCTAAAAGTGTAAAACTAGGGGTTACTACCATGGTATTGACCCATTGTATTAAGCGCTGGGTTGTCTATTTGATCTCGTCCAGGAATACCATCGGAAGAGGTGTGGTTTTGGCTCATGGTATTGATAAAGGGTAAACCTATATAAGGAGAAGAAAATCATTGTGCAAAGGGTGTGCATGTGTCCGGGCTTTAAATGAATACTTCACTCTGAATTTTATCTGTATGGTTGAACTCGGTTCTTAATCGAGCAGATTCAATCTGGCGACAATCATAATATGGATGTGAAGGCTGCTTAAAATCTCTGGAATGGAAGTAATGAATCTCCCAGGAAGACTCTGGCAACACAAATTGATGCTGAAGATAAAGAAACTGGGGTAAGTCCATAGATCTGATCTCTGCTCGGCAGTTTATTCTTTACATCATGCACGATTCACTTTCATAAAAGCGATATACATGATATGTTTAAACAAAGGAGCGTATGGACTGTTAGGGTTTTTCTGAAAAGTGAAAAGATGTATACGCGGGTTGTCTTTATTAAAAGCACGTATATACGCGAGTATGCTTGAAGAAAAGCGCATATGTAATTTGAACTGATGGTTGCTCAAAGCTAATTGAGATTCTGCATATCTATTCTGAAGTCTGGGTTATCTCTGATATTCTTTACGTGGTTTCACTGCTCTGCTGATGGATGAGAAAAGGAAATTCTCTGCTGATAAGTGCTGATTTGAGGTTTGAATGGTTGACCTGGGCTGGATGGCTGAATACGGGTCTCTGCAGTGGATCTCTGAGGGTTGAAGCCTTCCTGCCCAATAGTAGAAGCTCACAAGAGAGGTCGGGGTGTTAATATCGTGGGGGTAGATCCTTCCATTGAGAGGCTGCAAACAAGAGTAGGGTTGTTTTCCTTCCAGAAAGGGCCGGTAAATGAGAGAAGGTTGTATCTCTTTCTCGCAGTGTGCTCTATGCTGTATGAGTCTCTGCGCGCACATGTTGTGTGCCTTAATAATAAATATTGAAGACTGAGACGACGGCAGCGGTGGTTTTCTCCCAAATTGGGTTTCCACCTAAAAATCCTGGTGTTCATGTGTGATTGCTTGTGTGTGATGATTACTCTATTCTTTCTGCACCTGTTACTATTTTCTGAACATCTGATAAATGAGTAATGCAATGATCTAAGTCATGAATTAAATGCATAATTAATTCACTGGATATACGCGAGTTCTGTAAAGGATATCCGCGTATATACGCGAGTTTAATTCAGAAAAGTAGCGTATGGGTTTTTAAAAAGGAAATATCAAAGTTTTATTATCTGCACTAAATACTGATTCACCCCCCTCTCAAACATTTTCCAAACAATTGGTAATGAGCAGTCCTTCTGAAAAGCTATCCGCTAGAAGGAAGACTGCCACTATTAGGAAACTCAAGATGAACACATCTATCAAAGCTTCCACTCTTTAATTTGGGCACCCATTATTTCCGAAAATAAGGATGAGATCCTATCTTCAGTCTATGGGAGCAGATGTATGGGCCATTGTTGAACAAGGATATCAATATCCAACCGCAGTACCAACGGATCCGACAGAAAAAGAAGAATTATGAAACAAATGCAAAGGCAGTCAATGCACTATTGGGAAGTCTAACTGAATCAGAATTTGTCAAGGTTATGCAGCTGAATACAACAAAGGCAATATGGGACAAAATCATCCTAGGTTATGAAGGAGATGCAAAGGTAAAAAGTGCAAAACTCCAAACCCTCATAATTGAATATGAAAATTTGAAGATGCATAATGATAAGAGTGTTGCTAGTTTCTTCTTACGTCTTGATGATATTGTAAATCATATGAGAAAAATGGGAGAAACAATAGCAGAATCTACTTTGGCTGAAAAAATCTCAAGATCACTAACGGAAAAATTTGAGTCAAAATTTTCCGCTCTTGAAAAAAAACAGGATCTTCACAATCTTAATGTCGTACAACTCCATGGCATACTAACTGCTTATGAAATGAGAATAGGAGGACCATCTGAAGTCAAAGAAGCCGTCTTTAGAGCTTCTAAAAAAGGGAAGGAAGTACAAGAGGCAGAAGGATCAGGATATATCTCAGAAGAAGATGAGGTAAATTTTGTAAAGAAACTTCAACTTGGCATAGGACGGTTCATAGGTAAGCTTCCTTTCAAATGTTTTGATTGTGGAAGAGTTGATCATTATGTTGCTAAGTTTCCTTATAAAGAAACATCTGCAAAAGGGAAAGAAGTAGCAATAAGGAATAAGAACCGGTCTAGCACTAAGAAAAGTTACTACACTCATGAAGACAGTGATGGGTTCTCTGATAGTGAGGAAGAATGTGAACAAGATCTTAGACTTCTCATGGCATTTGAATCTAAAGATGAAAAGGATACTTTTGTGGATGCTCTAGAGGACAATGATTTTCTTGAAGAAAAAAATCAACTCAAAATTCGCTTAGAAGAATGTAAAATTCTCTTAGAAGAAAGGAAAATTACCATAGAGACTCTGAAAAAGTAGAATGAAGAAGCGAAGAAACACAATGAGAATTTAGAATGTGAAGTAGTAAGTCTAAGAAAAGAACTTGAGAAAGAAAAGATTCTGAATCTTAGATTTGCTAAAGGATATGAAACCTTAGATGAGATTATCAAGGTACAACGTTCTCCTCTTATAAAGATAGGTCTTGGATATACCGGAGAATCCTCTCAGGCTTCAGCACCAAATTATCTAAAAGCAGCTACAGCTGGTTTACTACATTCAGCCACTCAACAAGGGAATAAAGAATCTTTACAGGTAAAGCATGATCATCACAATTCAAGGAACACTAATAGGAATGTCTTTCAAAGAAGCTACAACCAACAGGTAAATTCAAATAGAAGATTTCATGATCGCAAAAATTTCTACTTCAATGGACAATGTTTCTCATGTCACAATTTTGGTCATAAAGCTGTTCAATGTGTTGCCTATAAAACCATCATGACAAGAGAAGCAAGAAAGAAAAGGATGGATATTGAACCAAAGAAGAACACCTATAACAACTTTTCTCCTCTTCAAAATGAATTTGAATGTACTTATTGCAATAACTTTGGCTATTTAGAATCTGAATGCAGGAACAAAGTCCAACCAAAACAGGATTTTCCTTCAAGTTCCAAAGTATGGAAAAAGAAGGAATTACAGGTTGAAAATTGTGGGATAGCGTTATTTGCAGAAGGTGAAGAAAATCAATGGTACATTGATAGTGGGTGCTCTAGACACATGACAGGTGACAAAAGAAAAATTCTTTCATATAATGCTCTAGAAAAGGAAAAGAAAGCTACATTTGGAAATGATAATCCTGCTGTAATTAAAGGAAAAGGGTCTGTGTTTCTAAAAGAAAAGGTGAAGGCTAATGATGTCATGTATGTGGATGGATTAAGGCATAACTTGTTAAGTGTTTCAAATGTGATCAAGGAACTGAAGTTGTCTTTAGTTCAAAAGAATGTGTGTTTCGTGATCTTGATACAGGTAAAACAATTATAAAAGGAAAAAGAACTCCAAGCAACCTGTATGTATTGAAGAATTGCAAAGAACAATGTTACTTGAGTAAATCTTCAGAAAACTGGCTATGGCATAGAAGGTTGGGGCATCTAAGCTTCTCTCAAATCAACAAATCAAACAAACTTAATGTTGTTCGTGGTCTTCCCAATATTTCTCTACCTGAAAGTATCATATGCAAATCCTGTCAATTGCAAGTGGTGACTGAGTACACTTGCTCGCCAATAAGGATCATCATGTTTCTGAACTCATTCATACCGACATATGTGGACCTATGAGGAAAAAGTCACCACGTGGGGAAGAATACTGTATCTTATTTATTGATGGTTTCTCTAGAATGTGTTGGATCGGGTTGATTAAACACAAAGATGAAGCATTTGAAAAATTTTAGATCTTCAAAGCATTGGTGGAAAATGAATTAGATCTAAAAATCAAGTGTCTTAGATCTGATCGAGGAGGAGAATATACATCAAATGAATTCCTTGAATTTTGTGAACAACATGGCATAAAAAGACAGTTCTCTGTAGCTGGCACCCCACAACAAAATGGCGTAGCAGAAAGAATGAATAGAACAATTCAACAAATGGCTAGAGCTATGCTTGATGATTCTGGAACACCTGACATTTTCTGGGGAGAAGCAGCACATACAGCAGCAAACATTCTGAACAAGGCACATGTTCGGGTAAATAGTGACAAAACTCCATATGAACTATGGTATGGTAATTCTCCCTCTGTGAAGCATTTTAGAGTTTTTGGAAGTAAATGCTTTATAAAAAATAATGATGAAAAGCTTGGCAAGTTTGAACCTAGATCAGATGAAGGGATACTTCTTGGTTACTCATCTACAAGCTGAGCATACAAATGTTACAATAAAAGGCTTCGAAAGATTGTTTAATGTATTGATGTTGTCATTGATGAGTCTCCTGCAGCCCCTAAAGAAGAAAAACAAACTACAGAAGAAGATGATGGTGACTATTGTCCTTCTACATCAAATAGGAATGATATAAACAGTGGATCCAATGAAGAACTTGAAGATGATTTATCTGAAAAGGCTCCTTCCAGATATGTTCAAAAGAATCATCCAGAATCTCAGATTTTGGGAGATAAGGCATCAGGTGTACAAACAAGAAGGACTCTTGTAGGATCCTCTAGCTATCTGGCATTTCTTTCCACCATTGAACCACACAATGTCAATCAAGCTAGCAAAGATGAATGTTGGGTTCAAGCCATGAATGAAGAGCTTGATCAAATTGGAAAAAATGACACTTGGGAATTAGTACCAAGACCTCATAACAAAAATATCATTGGAACTAAATGGATATTCAAAAACAAGTTAAATGAAAATGGGGATGTCATAAGAAATAAAGCTAGACTTGTTTGCAAAGGGTATACTCAACAAGAAGGTATAGACATTGAAGAAAATTTTGCTCCTGTAGCTAGACTTGAAGCCATAAGAATGTTTCTTGCTTTTTCAAATTTTCAACAAATCAAAGTTTATCAAATGGATGTTAAATCTGCATTTCTCAATGGTGATCTAGAAGAAGAAGTTTATATAGAACAACCAGAAGGATTCATTTTGGGAAATGATGAAAATCTTGTTTGTAGACTTAAAAAGGCTATATATGGTCTCAAACAAGCTCCAAGGGCATGGTATTATCGTCTTGACAAATATCTTCATCAACAAGGATTTTCAAAGGGGTCTGCTGATAGCAACTTATACACAAAAATTGAAAATGATAAACTTTTGATTGTGGTTGTATATGTTGATGATATCATTTTTGGAAGTAATGAAGAATCTATGAGTCAGAAATTTGCTTCTGTCATGCAGCAAGAATTTGAAATTTCTTTACTTGGGGAACTAACATTCTTTCTTGGCTTGCAAGTGGATCAAACTACAGATGGTATATTCTTATCACAAGAAAAATACCTTAAGAAAATTCTAAAGAAGTATGGCATGGAAGAGTGCAAACCTGTAAGTACACCAATGATAATCGGATGTAATCTCAGTTCTCATGATGATTCTCCCATGGTGAACCAACCAGATTACAGATCTATGATAGGAAGTCTACTTTATCTCACTGGGACTAGACCGGACATTATGCATGCAGTTGGGATTGTTGGACGATTCCAAGCTAATCCAAAAGAATCTCACCTTCAGGCTGTGAAAATAATATTCAAATATATGCAAGGAACTCAAGACTTTGGACTATGGTATCCAAAGAATGTTGATCTTACTCTTCATGCTTACACTGATGCAGATTGGGCTAGAAATGTTGATGATCGGAAAAGCACTAGTGGTGGTGCATTATATATGGGGCCCCGGTTAGTATCTTGGTTCAACAAGAAGCAAAGCTCTATTGCCTTATCTACAGAAGAAGCAGAGTATGTGGCTGCAGCATCATGTTGCACTCAACTTCTTTGGATGATGCAAACCTTACAAGATTTCCAAATCAAATGTTCACCTCCTATTTCCATTATGTGTGATAATACAAGTGCCATCAGTATCTCAAAGAATCCTTTTATGCATTCCAAGACCAAGCACATTCCCATCAAGTATCATTTCTTACGTGAACAAGTGCTTGAAAAAAAGGTGAATTTAGAGTATGTTCCCTCCAAAGAACAAGTTGCTGATATATTTACCAAACCTCTGCCCAGGGAAGCGTTTGAATATCTTAGATAGAAGCTGGGAGTAGTCTCTGCCATGCAGAGGATCAGATCTGATTAAAATTCTGAAGATTAATGTGGATACGCGGGTTTCCTGAACGACAGTCACGTATATACGCGAGTTCATACGCAGAAAACCGTGTATGTGTGGTTGCTGAAAATTTGTCTGGGTCAGCATTTATTCAACACAAGCTATGGTGCTGTTTGGTATCTCTGATGCTATTTGGAGTCTCTGGTGGTATTTCAGCTCTTATATTTCTGTTTCATTCTCTGTTTTTGGGTGAAGATGCCTTGATGATTTTCTGTTGAAAGTGTTCAGGATGCACATATTCAGGGGGAGCATTAGCCTTGCTGAGAATAATGCATTGTTAGCATTATGATGATTCTGAATTATGATATCTCTCTTGAGATCCTTTTGGGTATGAAGGGTCATATTTGTAAATTGATGAAAAGTTCATGTTGAGACCTATGATGTAAATTGTAATATTCAGTCATGTAAGGACTTGTTCAATGTGTAAACCCACTTGGTTGGGTAATTGGATCAAAATGTGTAAACCCACTTGGTTGGGTAGCTGAGTCAAAATGTGTAAACCCACTTGGTTGGGTACTTGAGTCTCATCTGTAAATCCAATTAGTTGGATCTTTGATGTAAGTATGAGCCCTTGGTGATAGGAAGGTCATAGAGTCATGTACTTCATTGAAAAACATGTTTGAAGATTCGGCATGAACTTAGGGGGAGCATGGTAACTTCAGTGCACATCAGATCTACAGCGCTCTTCTTTCGACATGAAATAAAAAATAAAAATAAAACCTTGTGTTGGTGTTGATCCGCCCTTTGCCCTTGATGTTAAAGGGGGAGAGTGACATGGTGTTTGAATAGGGGGAGACTATCATTATGCTTAATGTATCTACCTGTTGTGATCAAACACCATCGTGGTTGCCATCAAGTCCAAAGGGGGAGATTGTTGACAATATGATACAGAGTGTTTTCCTTGATGGCAACCCACTTGATAAAGATGATGGCAACCTACTTGATGAAAGTTGTACTTAATGGAAACTGACTTGATATACTAATTAATGATGTAAATCTGATGTGTCTACAGAGCAGCTCAGATGTAATGATGAAAGGAATTCCAGTATGTGCTAGACCAATGATGAAAAGTGTGTGTCTCAAGGCATACACGGGTTTGTCTAGGAGAAGTAGCGTATGCACGCGGGAAAGTACGTGCCAAGTCGCGTATGCTCAATTGCGCTCTAAAAGTGTAAAACCAGGGGTTACTACCATGGTATTGACCCATTGTATTGAGCACTGGGTTGTCTATTTGACCCCGTCCAGGAATACCATCGGAAGAGGTGTGGTTTTGGCTCATGGTATTGATAAAGGGTAAACCTATATAAGGAGAAGAAAATCATTATGCAAAGTGTGTGCATGTGTCTGGGCTTTAAATGAATACTTCACTCTGAAGTTTATTTGTATGGTTGAACTATGTTCTTAATCGATAGATCTGAATCTATGATGCACCCATGAATATGATGAAGGTTCAAAATCTCTAGATCTGGAAATGATGAATCTCTAGGATGATCTGAAAAGAAGTATTGAAGACCTGACGCAAATCTATTGAAGATATTGAAGAAATCTGGGTAAGTCCATAGATCTGATCTGTTCTGCAAATTTATCTTTTATAGATCTATACGCATGTTCGTTTCATGAAAAGCGCGTATATACGCGGATCTGTTTAAACAAAGGAGCGTATGGACTATTAGGGTTTTTCTGAAAATTGCACAGATGTATATCCCGGTTGTCTTTATTAAAAGCGTGTATATACGCGAGTATGTTTGAAGAAAAGCGCGTATGCAATTTGAACTGATGGTTGCTCAAAGCTGATTGAAATTCTGCATATCTATTCTGAAGTCTGGGTTATCTCTGATATTTTGGTTACAGTGGTTTCACTATTCTGTTTGATGCTCTGGGAAAAGGACGTTTGCTGATAAGTGAAGGATTGTGTTGAAGCTGTTTTGATCCAGTTTGAAAATTGATGAAACGTGGTCTGCAGTGGATCTGAGGGTTGAAGCCTTCAGTCTGAAAGTAGAAGCTTTCTGCCAGGAGAGGCTGGTGTTGATAGCAGGGGGTTGTTGCTCCCTTCCAGGAGAGGCTGGTAAACGAGAGCAGGGGGTTGTTGCTCCCTTCCAGAAAAGGCTGGTAAACGAGAGAAGGTTGTAGCCTTCTGCAGGTGGGTGCCTGCGTGCTGGTATGAGTCTGCGCCAGTACATGTTGTAAGAAGTTTTCTTAATAATAAATATTGAAGACTGAGACGACGACAGCGGTGGTTTTCTCCCAAATTGGGTTTCCACCTAAAAATCCTGGTGTTCATGTGTGATTGATTACTCGATCTTCGCACCTATTTACTATTTTCTCAACATCCGATAAATGATAATGCAATGACTAAGTCATGAATTAAATGCATAACTAATTCAAAACCAAATAGTTGTTTCGTTCCCAGAAGGATATCCACCTATATACTGTAGTTTAGCTCATGAAAGTTGAAGTATGTTTTTAAGAAGGAATACTGTAAAGTTTGTTTGTCTTCAATAAATACCGATTCACCCTCCCCCCTCTCAAGATTTTTCCCAACACCCATCATGTATTAGTCTCTATCTAAGCTGTTCCAGGGCTCTAGAATGTTTGTTCCAACCAAGGCTCCAGGACTAGTAACTCAACCCTAGGTGTTTCCAGGTTCCAGAGAATTTTTCCAACCAAGGCTCCAGGACTAGTAACAAAACCCACCTAGGGCTCCATAGCGTTTTTCCAACCAAGAATCCAGGACAAGTAACACAACCCACCTAGGGCTCCATAGAATTTTTCCACCCAAGGCTTCAAGAGTAGTAATTCAACTCAACATCTTTTTGCCACGATCTAAAGTGTTTTTCCAACCAAGGCTTTAGGAACTAATAGCTCAACCCGTAACTAAAGGAATCATGAGAACCAACGAGAAAAAAATCAATGGAAATAAACCCACAACACCATGGCTATCTAGGAAATGGCAAGGCTAGGAAAATCCATTGTCAATCCAAGAAATCCTCCATGCCAATGACAAATAATGACCAAGAAACCACATGCATACACTATGCATGCCGAAATTAGTGAGGAAACATATATGCAAATCAGTACCCGCAATAAAAACATATTGTAGCTGTTGATCCCAATGTACGCTTGTGCTTTCCTGCTATTCCTTTGTCTTCTTGCTCAAAATCACCAAGTATCCACACTCTCCAAGATTTCTCCAAGAAACCTCTAAGTGTCCAAGTGTATGAGAGAGTGAGAGAGAATAATTAGAGAGCTCCAAAAATTCATTGACAAAAGGTACCAACTGATCCTCATAATCCTTTTTATCAATGAGGCCTCCATTTTCGTCATTTCCCATTATTTTCCCTCGTTTTCCTCCTCTCATGAAACCTGTGACCTTTCATCTCCCTTTTCACCTAATTTCCATTATTTTCATAAATAAATGTGCCAAAAATAATTTTTTCCTCTTTAATGCCTTAGCCATTTCTATGGTGATAATAAACAATGTGAACACCCTCACTAGGATGTTTTGGCCAAAATTCAGCTTGGAATACGTGTCCCATTAACTGTTGTTATTATTTTAACTTTATTACATGGAATTTTCACCAGGACTATTATAGAACCCCCCCCCCCTTGGGGGACACCATCCTCAGTGTTCAATCACACATATGCCTCAAAAACACCACTAAAAAGAAAACATACTACCCATGGAGCTTTAGCATAGCTCGATGCAGTATTTAGAATGATCACCCTACTGAAAAAGAAAACCAACAAGAAATCAATAAAACATGATAGTTATAATGACATGACACCCATACTGCTTATTAGAGCTTTATACCATAGCTCATGGCAGTGTTTACATCCATATACATATGTACATATATCCAAACATCACATCAAAATATATATCAAAGCATCATAAAAACACATGCCAAACATATAACGACATGACACCAAAAATTATTTACCTCAACTCGAAAACAAGGAAGGATACATAGCCCGCATCTGATATGTCATCTCCCATGTAGTTTCATCGAGCCCAAAGTTCCTCCACTATGCTTTAATTTGCTCAATTTTTTGATTCTAGAGAATGAGGGTCTTTCTCTGCAAAATTTACCCTGGTTCTGGCTGGAACTCTCTTACTAGATCCACCTACAATACAGACCAATCAATCACATGATCAACATCTTTAAAATATTTCTTAAGGAATAATATATTGAAAACATCATGGAATTTTACTATGGAAGGAATTGCAAGTCATTAGGCAGCTGGTCGTATCCTCTTAATGATACTGAAGGGTCCACAAAACCTTGGTGCCAACTTGGCACATGATCCAATCTGCAAGGAGCTCTTCTTGCGATTGATGTGTAGGTACACCTGTTCCCCAACCTGAAACTCTTTGAAAAACCTATTCCTATTTGCATAACTCTTCTCCCTATCCTGCGGTTCTCTCAAGTTCTTCTTGATCGCCTACATTTCTTGTTCCATTTAAGCCAACATATCTAGTCCAATCAGTACCATGTTAACTGGATCACTCCAACTAATGGGAGTGTTGCAACTCAATACATAAAATGCCACAAATGGACTCATCGTCAATGACTCCTGATACCCGTTGTTGTAGGAAAACTCTACCACTGGAAGATACTCATACATCCTCAACATATCCTCCAATATCCTTTTGACCCTCAATGTCTGTCCATCTGTCTGTAGATGATAAGCTATGCTGAATGCCAACTCAGTGGAAAAACTTGCAAAAAACTCTTTCCAAAACTTGGAAGTGAACTTCGCATCCCTTTCTGACACAATATTCTTTGGAACACCATGCAATTTGACTATGTATCTAATGAACACATGTGCTACATCGCTATTTGAGTATGTAGTCTTCATTGGAATGAAATGTGTAACCTTTGTCAACCTGTCCACAACAACGATGATGGAATCCTATTTTCTAGATTTCTTAGGAAAACCTGTGATGACATCCATGGAAATGACCTCCCATTTCCACTTTGGAATCACAATCAACTGTAGTAGTCCATCTTGATGCTTACACTATGCCTTAACCATCTAACAATCCAAACATTTGGCTACAAACTCTGCCACATCATTTTTTATATTTGACCAATAATAGAATCTCTTCACTTCAGTCAATGGCTTCAGGTAGCTTGGATGACCCGAATATGGTTTCGCATGAAACTACCTCAATATCACCTTCATGAGCTCACCACTCTTTGACACATATATAGCTATAAATTTCACTAATCCATCTGTTGTGAGATGATAGTCCAAGTCCTATACACTTGCACTTTTAATGGTACTTGTACCTGTACTACCACCTGTACCTGTACATGTACCAACACCTGTACCTATAAAATATCCTATACTTTTACATGTGCCAACAGCTATTCATGTACCTGTACTCTGTTGCAACTATGCACAATATACATATGCCCATGATCCTGCTGACCTGCCTACAAGATTCTATCCTGTAATTTTGTCCGGTAGGAGCTCATTAGTATTAAGTTATTTACTTGTACCTACCTACTAAGAGAATCTGTGAGCATGTTCTCATTTCCCTTGATGTACCTAGTCTTGAAGTAAAACTCATTGATCATGGCGAACCATCTAGCCTGCCTGGCATTCAGATTTGATTGGTCAAACAGGTACCTCAACCCAATTTGGTCACTCATCAATACAAACCTCCTACACAGAAGATAGTGCTTCCACATATTCATTGGATGTATGATTGCTCCTAGCTGATGATCATGTGTTGGGTAGTTTAGTTTATGCTCATTCAGTTTTGGTGACTCATAGCATACCACATATCCATCCTGCATAAGGAATCCACCAAGTCCTCTCTTGCATGCATCTGTACATACTACAAACTCCTTTTCTGGATCTCCAATCCTTAACGCTGGAGCATGTGTCAAAAACTGCTTAAGCTTATTAAACCTAGCTTCACACTCCTCTATCCAGTCAAACTTCTTACCTTTCCTCTACAATGATGTAATAGGATAAGAAATCTATGAGAAGTTCCCAATGAACATCCTATAGTAACCTTCCAATCCAATGAATGATCTCACATCATCTATATTCTTAGGAGCTACCCACTCCATGATGGCCCTTATATTTTCTGGATCTACTGCAATGCCCTCCTTGGAGACAACATGTCCCAAGTAATGTACCTCAGTCTAGAAAAAACTACATTTTATAAGCTTAGCTTACAACTGATGCTCTCCCAATAATCTTAATACTGATGCCAAATTCTAGACATGCTCTTCCTCATTTTTAGAATATACCAATATGTCGTCAATGGACACAATAAAAAACTTTTCCAAATAAGGATGCAACAAAATGTTCATCAAACACATAAATGTAGCTAGGGCATTAGTCAAACTGAATGGAACGACAAAAAACTCATAATTCTAGTGCATGGTCTTGAATTCAGTCTTGTAGATGTCCTTCTCTTTGATGTGTACTTGATGATATCCAAATCTAAAGTCAATCTTAAAGAACATTGTTGCTCCCTTAAGCTAATCAAACAAATCATCAATCTTCAGTAATGGGTATCTGTTCTTGATGATTACTTTGTTCAGCTACCTCTAGTCAATGCAAAATTTGAGAGTTCCATCTTTCTTCTTCATGAACAACACTGGTACGCCCTTGGTACTGACTCAATAGAAATATCTACCTCCCTGTGAGGTGGAAACTCAAAAATATCCACTAGAAAAACATCCTGAAACTGCTACACGACTGGATATCTTTTCAACACATATGCATCCTTCGCTTCCTTAACTTTTTCACTAGAGGTATGAACTAGAAATATTAAGCACCCTTTCCTATGACTACACTTGGCCCGCATAATTGTCACCATCCTAACTGATGTGGCTTTCCTATTTCAATCTAGGACTCTTGGTCCCCCACTTTCATTCAAACGTTCAATAGATTGGTGAGAGCAATCTACCTTGGTCTGGTGAAAGTATAACCAATCCATACCCAATAGCATACTATATGAACCCAATGGAAATATGTTCAAGTGCACCTTTTTAGGCATACCATTTAACTCACACGCTCTTACCCAATGATGAATTCTCTTCTTGGTACTCATATCCAACTGCACTAACCAAGACTCTACATAAGCTTCTCTATTCAAGCTATATTTATCCACCAGGTCAGGACTAACATAGCTATAATTAGATCTAGGGTCAATAAAAAAATAAAATTGATCATAAAGCTTACCATCCATCTCAATGATAGATTCCTGATGGTATGCTTGCTTGTTTTCCAAAGCTGCATAGATCCTAGGAATACTATGCCCAACATATCCCACTATCTATGCCTCTTGCACACTTTATATCTATGGCCTACCATCTTGAAATTGTGGACAATATCTCCTATGATGATCTCCTCCACAAGTCCAACACCGCTCAAGATCCCTATTCCCATTCTTATTATGCTCATACGATTGAAATCCCTGTCCTCTGCCATATGTATTTAACTTCTTAGGTGGTGAAAAATTATCTTTGTTACATGTATCCTAAGGCCTTGCTCGATTCTTGTCCCATTTTCCTCTATTATTATCATTACCTTTCCAGTCCAACTTTTCCGCCGATCTACACTTCAATTGCTCATAACTATGTTTGATTTTCTGAATGGCCTTCTCAAATGATGTAGGCTCATCAAAATCAATCCTATCTATGAATTCTATCGAAAACCCACTAATAAATGAGGTAAGGCACATATATCAGTAACTCCAAGAACCTGCTAGTATACTCATCATCGTTCATGGAACCCATATTAAACTCATAAAACTCCTTTTCCCTATAATCATAGTATCTCTCTAATAGATACTTATTCCGAAATAGCCTTTCGAACTCTCTCCAAGTCAATGCCTCCTCAAAAATATCTCTGACGTTCTTCACATATTCCTACCAAATATATGCTCTACCTTTGAGCTTGAATGTATTTATCCTGGCTTTCATATTTTTTGAGTAATCATGCAACTTGAAAAAATTCTTCATACTAAGCAATGATGGCTCTACATCCTATGGTTTCTTCATATCTCCATCAAATGTAGGTGGTTTTCCTTCTTAAAATCATCCGGAAAATATCCCATGTCATTCACTCCTATAAGGATGATAATGATGACGATCATGATGCCTGTTAGAACTAGAACTAGAATGATATATGTGTCTGTAACCACTCCTAGTTAGAGTGTCCAAAAATTTACCATCTCTAACTATGTCATCCCTATTCGACCTGTGACTATTGGGAGATATACTACCATATGCTCCATTGGTCCCATCCGCTCCTGTCGATAGCTGATCCAAAATCGCCCTTATTTCTGCAATTGTGAAAAACTTTGAAGGATGGTTGCATTAAACACTGCTTGCTTTTCCTATGCCTATATGAGTCTATCATTTCCTACCTCGCAACTCCTTATTTATTCCTTTAAAAGTCTCAGTGTATCCTCCAAATCAAATGTATGTCCAACACCATGCTTCTCATATGAATCATAGGGAGAATCTATGTAGTCTACCATTCTACTATTCATATTTGATTTATTCGTGCAAGGTGAAATATGTCAACTAAACCAAATCATAAATAAGCCAGTGTAGCATCTTAGTGTAATTTGGGGAGGATAAATCTATCAATATCAGCCAATAAATTAAATACATGTACATACATAATAATAACAACATATAAAATTGTAACATATGGCATATTAGTGCATAAATCTCATTCTATTTGGTGTCTAATCATCGTTGTATAATGATTCCAAATACACACCAGGACCTAATCCATAACCATACCAATTCACCCCATGACATAATGCATGACAACCTCAACCATACCAATGAAAAATTGACCACATGTACCCACTGACATGTATAACCAATCATGAACGACCAATGCATGATCAACATATATCATCATGCAAACAATAATACATAGAAAACACATAAGCATGACCAATATGTTACCTAGCATAAACAAGCAATGCATATAAAACATGTAGAAACATGTAAGCAAGCCTGCATGGAAAATACATAAGCATGAACAACACATGACCAGTCATACACTCATGACAACATGTTGACACCAACACCATCAGTCCTTCCATGGTGACACCACTGCCTCCATGGCCAACACAACACAAATGCAATAAGCATATACACCCTGGGTATTAGAAACACATATCAAACCAATATAAAAGCATGAACAACACACCACCCATATATTCCAAGGGTTGATCCATGCTATGATACCACTCTGTAACACCCTCTTCCCACATATACCCATGTAACCATCCAACTGGGGAAATCATGCGACGAGAGGCTACTATAATGAGATTCAACCTCCTAGGTGACCTTAAGGAAGTGGAACTAGTGGAAAAACAACATACAAACCTTGTACAACAACAACAACACTCCCAAGAGGTAACCCAGCCATTCAGGTCTCTTACCCCTTGGTTACACTGACCTTTTGACGTCTTTGATCTATAGAATCAAGCACAAGCTTGCAATCCAACGTCCATGAGGTTATAGATGTAGGAATAACACTACATGCCAGCATCTAGGGACTCAATTCCTTAGTTTTGTGCTAGTGTCCCAGATATTTGAGCCATAGTTTTAGGCCCATAACCCACTGTTATGCCCATAACTTCATGAAAAGTTTAGAGATGATCAATAACAATAGAAAAATGATATAGAAGCAATGAAATCAATAAGAACTCATTTGGACCCCTCATAGCCATGATAGGAATTTTGTTAAACATGTCACAAACATGAAATCTATAGGTATAAACAACATAATAGAGAAAAGGGGTCTCATACTTATCTCAGAATCGCTAAGAAGCATTGCTCCCCTGCATCATTAACTGCAATATAATCTATTTTACCATAGCTACATTATGCATTCATTTACAAGTAAAAACATAGGGAGAGCCATGCATCATCATTGTTAAAATACATGCTTATAACCAGTATAATAACAACAAAAATACCATGGATATAAAAATAATAGAATCCACATATAAATCAATATATTTTCATACCGAATATCAAGGAATTTAATTTCTCATTATTTAAAGTAGAGACCAACCGGAGATGGGACTACCACATTCCACTAGACCATAGATTTTTTGAGCCAAATATCTCTTCAACCAATCACCCCCATGCCATATTTGAAGCATCAATGTGGAATATCATCAAACACATCAATCAAAACCAATCCAAGGCTCCCATAGGCCAAACCACCTCAACCCTCAACCCTCAACTAGTGATTCCACCTCATGGTTAGACATCACAGCAACCATCATGGATTGGTCTCTACCCAAGCAATTCTAGGGCTCAGGAGTGTTTTTATGAACCAAGAATCAAGGACTATTAACTCAACCCCAGTTGTTTCCGGACTCTAGAGCATTTTTCCAACCAAGGTTCCAGGATTAGTAGCTCAACCCACCTAGGTCTCTAGAGAATTTGTACAACTAAGGCTCAAGGACTAATAACTCAACCCAAAACCTATCCATAGGGCACCAGAGCATTTGTCCAACCAAGGTTCTCAGAACTAATATGTAATGTTCCAAAATTGGAATTTTCTACAACAATAAGAATTCCTTAAGGTATTCCAAAGTTGGAGAACAAAAAGTAATAAAATAATTTAATGTGTTTGAACACATAGCCATCATAAAAACAATCACAACAACAAACTATACATTTATATAGTTCACCAAGTGGGGAAAAGAAGCTATTTTTGCCTCAAAAACGCTATTTTCTGAATATTGAGTTAAAAAAGTGGAAAATAACGGTGGTGTACTTAGAATGGAAAATATAGGACATGTATGAAAAATATCTTTAGAAACAAATGCCTTTAGCTTAGTTAAACAGACCTCCCATGCTCAAGACAGCTTAAAATTTCCAAAACCCCAAGACTGCCAAAATGTCAGAGCAACTGCACAAGTGAATGCACAATATAAAGAGAGGTTAACTTAGAAAATAGAGAAATATGATTGATATTTTTATTATAATACTCAATTATGTACAAAATCATAGATCTAATCTCTTTTACACAAATCCAAGAAGACCCGGCAAGGATTTCTTGACAGAAAATATATACAAGAGAAGCCGATGCAAAAGTTGTGGCTGAATAACACTGTATGGCTGAAGCTCTGAAAATTATGGCTGAAAATGCAAAGAAATGGCTGTATATTCTTCCTCTATCTTTCACAAAGAAAGGTTGATCCTCCTCTTGGGAAACTAGCTTCTCAAAATGGGGTTTCAATCCCTTCCACTGCACACCTTAAGAAATAATGTAGTTTTCTGAAGGGATTTCATTTTTCATGAAGGTAGATGCTTGTACCAATACCAGGTAGTGGAAAATTTAGATCAGAAACTTCCTCTTAGATTTCTTGAATAAGATCTCCAAGGAAGAGTAGGGAATCCCCACCCGGGCAAACCCTTGCACTAAGAAATGCAACAACTTAGCTAAACAGCTAAGTATGCCGGAAGTCTACGTAGACCTCATGAAAATATAATCTCCAATATTTCCATATGCTTGCCATTTCCTTCATTATATAATTGATGACCTTCATCACCAAGGGTCCTACACACTATGAAGTTGCTTCCATGCAAAGGCTCCTCCACAAAAACTACGCCGTCCAACAAGATGGTGCAATTTATCTAGACAGCTTTGTTTACTTCATCAACCTTGAATGATTTTTCATGCCTTGTCGCTTTTCACACTCAAGGTGCTTTCATTTTATCTAGCCGGATTGATCTCTTATTCACATTGAGCTGGCTTTATGTAGGATCCACTTCTTTGAGAATAAATCATGTTGAATTGGTCAAACTTGACCTTGCCTACATATTTTAGGCCTTGTTCACACATGTGGATGCTTGAACTAGTTATTACATGATCCCGTTTTAACATTAGGAAGGATTCTTATTCATATTTGAGCAAATTATGAGCCTCCTTGCCCATTTATTCATCAATCAAAGTTTTAAGAGAAAAATTAATATTCCCATTAGATGAAGCTAAATTGGGAACATTACACTCTCCCTCTCCCACATGTTTCTTGTCCTCAAGCAACTGCAAGGGTGCTTCAAAATCTCCCCTCTTCTTCTTGTGACCCTCTCATCCCATAGTCTCCTCCATTGCTTCAAGATTTCTGCAAAAAATTCCATCTCCCAATGGCTCCTCTCAAGTGTGAAAGTTGGCCTTTGGTGAATAAACCCAATGGATTTCATCATGAAAGAATGGAAGGTTGTTATAGAAACCTGCTTGTAGATCCATGGCCTTCTCAAGAAAGAAGTGATGACAATCACGGGGAATTTCATCATCAATGGAGGTCTCCCTCCTCCATGCTATCATCCAAATAAAATGAATCACCCTCCAGCTTGGTAATTCATAGAAAAGCTCCTCCCAATTTCTCATGAGAGGCATTCCCCAATTGTTCCAACCAAACATATGGTCCACATCATAAAGAAACAAGTGGTATAGAATGGTGGCCATATAGTTTCCCATGCTCCCCTTGGAACATGTAGTGCAGAAAAGGTAGGACTGTCTTCCCCCAAAGACACACCCCACAAATGTGTCTCTCCCCCAACCATGTTTCCAACAAAATTAAGAACATCTTCAACATGCGGGATCATAAGTAAGATCATGCTAGCTGCCATATACAATAAGGGAGAAGGACAATGGTCCCTCATGTGCAAACAACGCAGTTTTCCTCCTAACTGCCATAGGATATGATATGACAAGCATTCTCCCCAACACTTGTTTGATGCCCCATCCTTCTTGCATGCTTGGAGAAGGTGTATGATAGTTGGTGTTGATGAATCACACCATGAGGAATACATCATCTCTCCAAGACCTCCCAAAGAATGGCCAACATCACCATTGTTCAAGGCCCAAAGTGGCTCATGAAGCTCATCAGAAAAAGTGCCCCCTCTCGGAGCCAAGACCTGTACATGAGTGTTAAGAAAATTCAAGTATATAATAAATACATCATGAGATTCAACAATACAATGTTTATCATACACTTGTTTAAAATCAGCAAGGTAGGTCATGGATGATCTCCCTCTCACACTCAAGTAATAAGGAGGTGATAATGATAATTCTTCCCAAGAGATATTTTCCTCCTCAACCAACAAATGATTCATGCACTTACTCATATGAGAGTGCATCTCCTCTTTGAAATCTTCCCACATGAATCCATCTAAGATAGTATGACATGTTTTAATGAAACTAGTGGGATTTGAAAGCAAGACCTCATAAGTTGTATCAAGTAGTTTATCGTTGAGCTTGGAATATTTGGTTAAGTAGATATGATTATGAACATAAATGATTCCATTAACTACCTCATACTCTTCATCAATTTCTTTCCCATCAATAACCTTACATGTGAATAGGTCCTTAGAATATTCCATCAGGAGTTGGGACTCCCAGTAAGGGTCTAGGCTTCCCAATATTGACAACGTCGTAGAACTATGAAATGATGCATTTTTCACATGATGGCTCTCCTCCTTGACATGCTTGATGCCAAATTCAAATGTTGGATTATTCCCAACTTTCCTTTGTTTCCCTTCTTGTAGCTGATCTTGCTCAAGACAAGATTGAAGTTTAGGAGAGTCACCCTTCCTTTGAAAGGTTCTCTTTCTCAAAAACTTCCACCTTTTTTCTCCTGCATACAAAAATGAAATTGTATTTTTGCTATGTTCAGAAATATTCATTATATATTGGAGTATATTTTTCTGCCCCAAAGCTATGGAGTAGTCATTTGATACTATGCTCATATCAGCACAAATTTCTGAATCTATCCCCTCTAACGCAAATAGATGAATGGAAGAAAACAAAGTCAATTTCAGAAATTTGCCTAGCCTCCCATCAATGGTTTGCAGTGCAGAAGTGGCTCCTTCCAAAGTTCCCTCTTTAAACAAATATGTTGCTGCTGCATATAGTTGAGAGAACACTTTAGTTTCCCTCCAGCCAGGAGGTCTTCCTGCTGAAATGCCTCCTTGCAAAGAGGCATCAAGGCATAGAGTAGGATGTGAATGTAGGTGGACAGATTTGCCCCTACCTTTGTTGCATGGGTCCTCTTGCCTTATTTTTTCTTTCAAACTCTGAAATAGAGAAGGGTTCATGCTCTTCATCTTATGATGCCATTCCTCCTCTTTTTCTCCTCCTATCTTCAAGATCCCATCACTTGGCAATGAAAGTACATGTTGCTCATGTGTTATGCCAAGAGCTCTATGTGTGAGACCTTGTGGAAATCCTTGAAAGAGTGCAAGAGTTTATTTTCTTGGAGCAAGTGCTCCATCCTCTTCTCCATGAGGTGCTTGAGGTGCCCTTGTCATGACTGCGTTATTCTCCCCTACCTTCCCTTTCTCCTCTTCAATAGTTGAAGTTGCCTTATCTTCAACAAGAGACCTCAAGTCTTGGCATTCTTTTGAAGAAGGAATCTTCATGTCTTTATTTTGAGAAGAAATACCTTCATCCAAAGGAGATCTTTCCCATGGAAAAGCATCAAGCAAGCTCACCTCCTCTTCATTGGTTTTTAGAAATGGATTTGGATAGATAGACCCTCCCAACTCATGCAAAAGTTTTGTTTGATGTGGTTTGATAGTTGCAATAGAAGATGTTTCACATGAAGTATCATCAAACTTCTCTACTAATCTTTCAATGAACTTTTCATAAGTAGATGTATTTTCATTCTTTAATGAAAATGATTCAAACAACCACCAAGCATAGGCCTTACCCTCAAAATGTAGCGCTACTACTTTGATGGCCTCAAATTCTGAAACTTGATGCTACTGCACAAAGGTGTCTAGCTCCTTCACCCAAGCCCTAGATAGATATAGAGGTGATCCATAAAAAGTGGATAGAAAGAATCTACCCTCTCTCTGATTCTTGCTCCTTGTGCTCTTTTCCTCCTTCATTTGGAAAAGCCCTTGGAAGTTCAAGTGATCTTTGAACTCCTTGGATTGATCTTCATATTCCTGCAAATAATCACCAAGAGTATCTTTCTTTGGCACATCTCCTTTCTTCCTCTTCATGAAGAAATGGATGATAGAACGTGGTATATCTAATGATATGTATGAGTGGTCATATCCATAAGATGAGGATTTAGAACCTTCCTCTTGTATAGATCTTGTTGAGGGATTTTTAGATTTCTCCCTCCTCACTTCTTTGATGCCCTTGCTTCCACCCTGTAGAATTGGAAAAAGAAGTTCTGAGAACCTCCTTTCTCTAGAAAAAAATGGTTTTCTCTTATTTATTATGAAAATATCTTCCTCCCTATGAGAATACTCCCTAGTGCTTGGGCTCATAGGTTGAGCCAAGATTGTTGCTCTGATACCACTGTAATGTTCCAAAATTGGAATTTTATACAACAGTAAGAATTCCTTAAGGTATTCCAAAGTTGGAGAATAGAAATTAATCAACTCATGCAATTTTTTTGAACATATCCATCGTAAAAAAAAATCACATCAACAAACTATGCATTTATACAGTTCACCAAGTGGGGAAAAGCAGCTATTTTTTTCTCAAAAATGCTATTTTCTGAATATTGAGTTAAAAAAGTGGAAAATAATGGTGGTTTCCCTTAGAATAGATAATATAGGACATTCATCCAAAATATTTTCAGAAAAAAAAATGCCTTTAGCTTAGTTAAATAGGCCTCCCATGCTCAAGACATCTTAAAATTGCCAAAACCCCAAGACTGCCAAAATGTCGGAGCAGCTGCCCAAGTGACTGCACATTCTAAAGAGAGGTTAACTCATGAAATAGAAAAATATGACTGATAATTTTATTAGAATACTCAATGATTTACAAAATCAGAGATCTAATCTCTTTTACACAAATCCAAGAAAACCCGGCAAGGATTTCTTGACAAAAAAGACATACAAGAGAAGTTGTTGAAAAATATGTGGCTAAATAATTTTGTATGGCTAAATATCTGCAAAATATGGCTGAAAATGCAAAGAAATTTCTGTATATGCTTCCTCTAGCTTTCCCAAAGAAAGGTTGATCCTCCTCTTAGGAAACTAGCTTCTCAAAATAGGGTTTCAACTCCTTTACTGCACACCTTAAGAAATAACACAGTTTTTTGAAGGGAATGCATTTTTGCTGAAGGTAGATGCTTGGTCCAACACCAGATAGTGGAAAATTCATATCAGAAACATCCTCTTATATTTCTTGAACAAGATCTCCAAGGAAGAGTAGGGAATCCCCACCCGGGAAAACCCTTGCACTAAGCAATGCAACAACTTAGCTAAACAGCTAAGTATGCCAGAATTCTAAGCAGACCTCATGAAAATATAATCTCCAATATTTCCGTATGCTTTCCATCTCCTTCATTATAGAATTTATGAGCTTCCTCACCAAGGGTCCCACCCACTATGAAGTTGCTTCCATGCAAAGGCTCCTCCATAAAAACTGTGTTGTCCAACAAGATGGTGCAATGTATTTAGACAGATTTGTTGACTTGGTCAACCTTGAATGATTATTCATGCCCTATCCCTTTTCACACTCAAGGTGCCTTCATTTTATCTAGTTGGATTGATCTCTTGTTCACATTGAGCTGGCTTTATGTAGGATCCACTTCTTTGAGAATAAATCATGTTGACTTGGTCAAACTTGACCTTTCCCACATATTTTAGGCCTTGTTCACACATGTGGATGCTTGAACTGGTTATTACATGATCCCCTTTTCACATTAGGAAGGATTCTTATTCATATTTGAGCAAATTATGAGCCTCCTTGCCCATTTATTCATCAATCAAAATTTTAAGAGAAAAATTAATATTCCTATTAGCTGAAGCTAAATTGGGAACATTACATAATAACCCAATACCGATCTAAAGGAATCATGAGGACCAACTAGAAAACAATCAATGGAAATAAACCCACAACACCATGGCTCTCCAAGAAATGGAAAGGCTATGCAAATCCACTATCAATCTAGGAAATCCTCCATGCCAATGACATATCATGACCAAGAAACCAAATGCATACACCATGCATCCGAAAACCAGTGAGGAAAAAATACATGAAACCTAGTTCCTGCATCAAAACACATTGTAGCTGTTGATCTCGATGTATGCTTGCACTTTCCTACTCTTCCTTTTCCTTCTTTCTCCAAATCACCAAGTATCCACTCCAAGAGTGCTCCAAGAAAACTCTAAGTATCCAAGATTATGAGAGAGAGGGAGAGAATAATTAGAGAGCTCCACAAATGCACAAAAAAAAGGTATCAACAGATCCTCATAAGCCTTTTTATCAATGAGGCCTCTATTTTCTTCATTTTCCATTATTTTCCTTCATTTTCCTCCTCATATGCAACCTCTGGTCTTTCATCTCCCTTTTCTTGTAATTTCCATTATTTTCATAAATAAATGTGCCAAAAATATTTTTTTCCTCGTTAATGCTTTAGCCATTTCCTTTTCCAATTTTCATAGCCATAGAAAACCATGTGAACACCCTCAATAGGATTTTTTCCAACATTTATCTTGGAATACGTGTCCCATCAATCATGGTTATTATTTTAAATTTATTACATGGAATTTTCACCAGGGTTGTTACAAAACCCTACCCTTGGGGAACACCATCCTCGGTTTTAAAACACATATATACCTCAGCAACACCACTGAAAATAAAACATACTTCCAATGTAGATTTATAACATAGCTCGATGAATTATTTACAATGATCACCTTGTTGAAAAATAAAACCAACATTACATCACAATAGCATGACAACTATAATGGCATGACACCCATACCGTTTATTGGAGATTTATACCATAAGTCATGGAGGTATTTAAATCCATATCAAAATGTACATATACCCAAACTTCACATCAAAACATATATCAAAGCATCATCAAAACATATGGAAAACATATACCAACATCACACCAAAATTGCTTTGCCTAATCTAGAAAACAAGTAAGGATACATAGCCCACATATGATCCACCATCTCCCATGTAGCTTCATCAGGCCCAAAGTGCTTCCATTGCAATTTAATTTTCTTGATTGCTCGAATCTATAGCACGAGTGCATTTTTATCCAAAATTCACTATGGTTCTAGATGGAACTTGCCTTCTGGCTCCACCTGCAATACAAACTAGTTAAGCACATGATCGACATATGTAACATATTTATTAAGCAATGATATCTGAAAAACATCATGAAATTTCACTGTGGAAGTCACTGCAAGTCAATACGCCATTAGTCTGATCATCTCAATGATCCTGGAGGGTCTACAAAACCTTAGTGCCAACTTGGCACATGATCCAATATCCAAGGATCTCTTCTTGGGTTTGATGCACAAGTACAGTTGTTCCCCAACCTGAAAATCCTTGAACAACCTAGTCTTGTTTGCAGAAATATTCTTCTTATCTTGCATTGCTTTCAAGTCCTTCTTGATCACCTGCATTTCTTGTTCCATTTCTGCCAACATATCTAGTCCAATCAATACCCTGTTAATGGTATCACTCCAACTAATGGGAGTGTTGCAGCTCCACCCGTGCAATGCCTCAAATGGACTCATACTTAATGACTCTTGATACCCATTTTTTTATGAGAACTCTAACAATGGAAGATACTCTTCCCACTTGTGTTGCTAATGTATCACGTTAATCCTCAACATATCCTCCAATATCCTATTGACCCTCTCAGTCTATCCATCTATCTATGAATGATAAGTTGTGATGAATTTTGAATCGGTGCCCAAACCTACAAAAATATCCTTCCAAAACTTGGAAGTGAACTTTTCATCCTTTTCTGACACAATCTTCTTTGGAACACCATGAAATATGACTATGTATATGATGAAAACCTATGCTACATTGATAACGGAGTATGTAGTCTTCACTGGAATGAAATTTGCAAACTTTGTCAACCCATCCACAAAAACCATGATGGAATTGTGCTGGCTAGCTGCCTTAGGAAAAATTGTCATGAAAACCATGGAAATTACCTCCCATTTCCACTCTAGAATCACAATCGGCAATAATAGTCCACATGGATGCTTACACTCTTCCTTAACCATCTGACAATCCAAACATTTGGCTACAAAGATTTACACATCCTTCTTTAGATTCAGCCAATAATAGAATCTCTTCACTGTAGTCAATGTATTATGGTAGCTTGGGTGACCTGAATATAGTTTCGCATGAAACTCCCTCAATATCACCTTCTTGAGCTCGCTGCTATCTGAAACATATATCTTGTCTCTAAATTTGTCTAATCAATTTGTTGTGAGATGGTAGTCCAAATCCTATACACTTGCACCTGTACCGGTACTTTTACCAACACCTGTACCTATACCAACACCTATAATTCTAGTAACACATGTACCTGTAATAACACCCATAATTGTACCTATGCCAACACCTATACTTATAGCGGTACTCTGATGTAACTTGTGCACAATCTCCATATACCTGTGATCCTGTTGACCTTCCTGCAAGATCCTATCTTATAAATATTTCACGTAGGATCTCATCATTACTAAGTGATTTACCTATACCCTCTTGCTAAGGGAATCTATGAACCTATTATCCTTTCCCTTGATGTACCCGATCTTGAAGTCAAACTCACAGATCGTGGATAACCATCTAGCCAGCCTGGCGTTCAGATTCAGATAGTCAAACAAGTATCTCAACCTAATGTGGTCACTCATCAATACAAATCTCTTGCCAAGAAGATAGTGCCTCCACATCTTCAGTGCATGTATGATCGCTGCTAGATCAAGATCATGTGCCAGGTAGTTCTACTCTCACTCATTCATTTTTCGTGACTCATAGCATACCACCTATATATCCTTCATAAGGACTCTACCAAGTCCTTTCTTGCATGAATTTGTACATACTACAAAATCCTTGTCTAGATCTGCAATCTTTAACTTTGGAGCATGTTTCAACAACTAATTAAGCTTCTCAAAACTAGCCTCACACTCCTCTGTCCAATGAAAATTATTTCCTTTCTTCTGCAATGCTGTAATAGGATAATAAATATGTGAGAATTTCTTGATGAACCTCCTGTAATAACCTTCCCATCCCATGAATTATCTCACCTCATATACATTATTAGGAGCTACCCACTCCCTGATGGCCCTTATAGTTTCTAGATCCACTATAATGCCCTCCTTGGAGACAACATGTCCCAAGTTATAATGTACCTAAGTGTGGAAGAAACTGCATTTGCTAAGCTTAGCATACAACTGATGCTTTCTCAATAATCTCAATACTGTCTCTAAATGATTGACATGCTTTTCCTCATTTTAGAATACTAATATGTAATCAATGAACACAATAAAAAACTTGTAAAAATAAGGGTGCATCACACTATTCATCAAACACATAAATGTAGTCGGGGCATTAATCAAACCGAATGGAACTACAAAAAACTCAAAATGCTCGTACCTGGTCCTGAATGCGGTCTTGTAGATGTCCTACACTTTGATGCATACATGATGATAACCCGATCTCAAGTTGATCTTAGATAAAAATGCTACTCCCCTCAGTTGATCGAACAAATAATCAATCCTCAGTAATGGGTATCTGTTCTTGATGGTCACTGTGTTCAGTTGCTTGTATTCAATGCATAATTTGAAATTTCCATCCTTCTTCTTCACGAACAACACTGGTTCACCCATGGTGATACAATTGGGCTAATGTACCCTTTGTCAAGAATCTATTTTAGTTTCAGCTTTAATTCTACCAACTTAGGTGTGCTCATCCTGTAAGGTGCTTTTGATCCTGGAGCTACCCTTGGTACCAACTCAATAGAAACTTCTACCTCCCTGTGAGGTGGAAACTCTAAAATCTTTACAGGAAATAAATCTTGAAACTGCTACAAGATTGGATACATGTTCAACACATATGCATTCTCACCTTCCTTACCTTTGTCACTAAAGATATGAATTGAAAATAGTACACGCCCTTTCCTACGACCATGCTTGGACTGCATAGTTTTCACCCTCCTAATGGATGAGTCTTTCTTTTTTCCCTGTAGGACCCTTGGTTCCCCACTGTCATCAAATAATTCAATAGTTTTTTCATAGAAATATACCTTGGTTGGGTGAGGGTATAACCAATCCATACCCAATATAATATTTTATGAACCCAATGGAAATATGTTCAAGTGCACTAATGTAGGTATTCCATTTAACAAAAATTCACATGCTCTTACCCAATGATGAATTCTATTCTTGGTACCTGTAGCCAACTGCACTAACCAAGAATCTGCATGCAATTCTCTATTCAAAACACACTTATCCACCAAGTCATGACTAAAATATATATAATTAGATTCAGGGTCAATCAAAATAGAAATAAATTGATCACAAAGCTTCCCGTCCATCTCAATGATAGATTCTTGATGGTCTTCCTGCATATTGTCCAGTGCTGCATAGATCCCGAGAATATTATGTCCAACATCTCCCACTTTCTATGCCTCATTCACACTGTATATTTGTGGCCTACCACCCTGATGTTATGGAAAATATCTCCTGCAATGATCTCCTCCACAAGTCCAACATCACATAGGCTCCCTATTCTCATTCTTATTCTCCTCCTCCGAATGAAATCCCTATCCTGTGCCATATATATTGATCCTCTTAGGTGGTGCAAAATTATATTTGTTAATTGTATCCTGAGGCCTTGCTCACTTATCATCCCATTTTCCTCTATTCTTATCATTACCTTTCCCATCTGGATTTTCCTGAGATCAACGCTTCAATTTCTCATAACAATGCTTGAGTTTTCAGATGGCCTCCTCTGATTACCTAGGCTCATCAAACTAAATCCTATCTTTGAATGCTATCAACATCCCACTAATAAATCTTTGAATCTTGGCCTTCTCCTCCTTTTGGTAAGGCACATATCTCAGTAAATCCAAGAACCAATGAATATACTCATCATCTGTAATGGAACCCATCTTCAGCTCGTAAAACTCCTTTTCCCTGTCATCGTACTATCTCTATGATAGATAATTCTTTCGGAATAACCTTTTGAACTCACTCGAAGTCAACTCCACCTCAGAAATATATATGAATTTATTCACATCTTCCCACCAAATATCTACTCTACCTCTTAGGCTGAATGTAGTTATACAGGTTTTCATATATTTCAAGTAATCATGCAACTTGAAAAAATTCTTCATATCAAGAAAAATTTCCTCTACATCATGTGGTTTCTTCGTCTCTCCATCAGATGTAGGTGGCTTTTCCTTCTTAAACGCATCTAGAAAATAGCCCTTGTCACTACCCTTATAAGGATGATAATGATGGAAATCACAATGCCTGTAAGAACCAGAACTAGAATGATGCTTGTATCTGTGAACCCTCCTATCTAGAGTGTCCAAAAATCTTCCATCTGTAATCGTGTCATCCCTATCTGTCCTATGACCACTGGTAAACCTACTTCCATATGCTCCACTGGTCCCATCCTGTTGCCCATAGCTGAGCTGAAGTTGCCCCTATTTCTCAAAATCTGACAAACTTTGAAGGATGGCTGCATTAACCTCTGCATTATTTTCTTATGCCTATATGAATCTGTCATTGCCTGCTTTGCAACTCATTATTTCTGTTAGTATGAATCCTTTGTCGAAGTGTACGAAAAAGGAGCTGGCTCACTAGGCTGCGGATAAAGGTAATGGTTAGGTTGGGCAACATTGAGGTAAGCAGGAGGTTGGGCAAAAGGAGGAGGCATGCCGTATCCTGGATACATGCTACCGGGAGGGGGAAGAGTGCTGGAGGTGCTGGCCCCTCCCTGAGGGAGACCATAGCCCATAGGAGGTTGAGCGTACGGATGGGAAAGGGCTCCAATGATACCGTCGGTGGAATGAGATGCCCCCGGGGCGTTAGCGCCACCGGGCCTGGGGAGGTCAGGAAGAACGGTATAAACATAACCAGATTGAGCGTAGATCGGGTCATATTTCAAGGCTATTTGGAGGGCGGCTTCTTCAGTTTGAGGAAAATGAGAGGCGACATCTTTGCCGATGGGAGCGGGAAGGGTGCGAAGGAACCAATCCATGTAAACCCGATCTTCGAAGGGAGGGGCTCGACATAAGCTCCGTCTTCTTCGCCATTCTTGAACATGGGCGGAAAGGCGTGTTGAAGAGGATTGCTTGAAGGAAGTCAAGAGCTTCGTGCCAGTATCGTATCGGAGAGGGAGCTGGAAGTACGACAAAAAGGCTTGGGCAAGAGTCTCAAAGGTGGTATGGGTAGAGGTGGCTTGTTCGACATACCATTTAGAAGCTTCGCCGGTGAGCGTGCGTTGGAACAAACGAAGACGGATGGAGTCATCGATAATGGAATTGGAGGAACACCACATGTGGAAAGATCGGACATGATTGGTTGGATCTTCTCCAGCTTGGCCTTCGAACTTAGGGATGTCGGAAGGGAGCTTGGTTGGCATGGAAGGCCAACCAACATCGTGGCAAATAGGGTCATTGATCAACTGATTGAAATCGGGGACGCTGAGGACTGCAATGTACGGCAGCAAGGGGGTGGCCGGGGTAGTTCCTGTGGCAGTTTCGCTAGTAGTCGGGCTGGCATTAGGGGCGGGAAAACTATTAGCGTTAGGCCCTGAACTAGACATAGTGAAGGTGGCAAGGGGAGAACCAGGAGGAGAAGGAGAACCCGATGAATCAGGAGAGGAGTCGGAGTGCGGACTCGAAGGAGGACTGGCTCGACAACGGCGGGGTGGAGTAGGCCGATCAACCGGAAACTGAGGGTGAAGGCCAAGAAGTCTCCAGGAAAGGCGCCTAGGGGGCACAATGATGACAGGAAGAAGGAAACCGACAGGGGCAGAAAGGGACAGAATCAAGAGAGGTCAAGGGCAGACAAGGTGCAGTGACAATTGATTTTAGAGTCTTTGCCAGGCGGTGTTAACCAGGCACTTCTTCACTTAGGGTCAGTGTGTGGTGTGCGTTAATTTTAATTTTTTAAAACCTTTTTTGTTTTGAGAGCAAGAAAAAGTGTGTTGCGTAACTGAAAAGAAATCTGCAAAGAACAGTATATAATGCTGAAATAACAGAAAATTTAACAGCTAACCATGCATCAATCTATCCCAAAAAGGCGGGTCTCTCAAAACTACTCTAAAAGAGGGAAAAAATCTAGTCAAAACACACATAAAAAGAGGCCAATAGATCTAGGGTCAAAAGGGACAGGGATCTAAAGGATAAAGCTGCTGACAAGAGGTGCAGATCACAACCAAGAGACGGAGGCAAGGTGGCTGGAAAAAGGAAGGTAATCAATGAAAAGCGGAGGGGGCAAGGAGGAGGCCCTAAAAGTAGATCCAAAAAAATCTTCAGGAGGTGATTTGAGAGGTAGAAGAGCTAATTACAATGGATCTGAAAGGGAGGTAACAGATCTGGAAAAAGGAGGCTGAAGCTCTGAAAAACAGACGGCTGAAACAGCTAAAACTATTCCACCAAAAGTGGAGGGTACTAAAGCCCTAGGGGGCTAGGTTCCCACTTAGATGAGTAAAATAGATCAGAACTTGGTCAAAGCGGGCTGAGACAAAGGCTGGAAGACCCTGACAGAAGCTGCAGCAAAACCCAGAAAAATTGCAGAAAAATCACTGAAAAATTGGCAGGTCGCAGGTTCTGACCTATTTTCAGTGCAGGTCGCAGAAAAGGTGCAGAAAAGTGCGACCTGGGGGTCCAGGTCGCAGTTTATGGGCCAAAAAGTGTGAGCCCCCATTCCGGTTGTCTCGGCGGCAGATTTTCAGAAAAGTTGCCGTCTCAGTTGCGGCTGGTGTCGCTTACCTACGCAATAGGGCCAGAAACACACGGAAGTTAGAAATTTTGATGTTTTAGGGTTTTATGTGAGAAAAACAACATAAAAATAGGAAAAATAAACAGCTGAAAAGAAACCCTAGGGTTTGAAGTAGCTGGATATGCAGGAATATGAAAAACGACAGCGGTCGTAATTTAAAACCCGTGTGGAGTCGCCATTTGTTAGTATGAATCCTTTGTCGAAGTGTACGAAAAAGGACCACTTTAGCTACGCATAACTAATAGCCCTAACAACAAAAGTGGCTGCCAATATCTTCAAATCTGTGGTTAGTTGAACATAAAAGAGCTGCAAAAACCAGATCTATGCATGGAAAGACATTAAGCAGAAAAAATAAGGGTTTGCTCCATATACCAATAGACAAGACAAGAACAATTTTGAAAGAATTTTTATATTAATGGGGCACCTGGGAGGAAAACAAGAAGGCGTATCCAATTCTCCTCGGTGGGATGGGTTCTTGGAAGTCCTCAGCACTTCAGATCTAAGATTTCTCTCTCTTGTTGGTGTAGAAAACCCACACAAAGAATGGAACTCAAAGGGAGCTCACACAGCAAATGGTAGAAAAAGGTGACCAAGTGTATAGATCCAGAGTGATCTAATAGGCAACAAAAGGTGAAGAATGGTAGGAAAAACCCTCCTATTTATAACAAGATATTGGGTCATTCTAGATCTTGGTGCATGATTAAAATAATGTTAACCAAATCTAGATCCACCTTTTATGGAATATTTTATTATATTTGTTGGAGGGAAAAGGTATTTGACTTGGGTCAAATCCCTTGATTAGTCAAAAATAAATAAATAAATGATTTATTTATCTTTTTAAGGAAGCGGTTAGAAGATAATCAAATAAATAATAATTTATTTAATTATTTAAGGAAGTGGTTGAAAGATAATTAAATAAATAGTGATTTATTTAATTATTTGTGGGGGATTTGGTCATATTTAACAAGGAATATTATCTAAATAAGTTTTAAATAATTATTCCTAGAAAATAATAAGATAAATAAAGGTTTATCTAATTAATTTCTTTGATTTTGGGTTAAACATGACTGGGAATAATAATTAAATTATGGTTTAATTAATTATTCCATGAGGAAAATCAAACAAATATAGGTTTGTTTTAATATTTCCTTTTTGGGGTTTCCTGTTTTAACATAGTGAAAGCAGTTTTACTTAGGGTAAAACTGGTCTTACATAGTGTACTTAGGTCCATCTAATAGTAACAAGTTAGATGAATGAAAAATGGTGTAAGAGATTGCCCCCCAGCGTGCGAGCATTAGGAGCTAATCGTATGACCGAAGTAAGTTGTAAGAACTCAATCACAAGACACTGAAGAGGAAGTCAAAGAGAGAGAAATATAAGGTAGACTGAAGTGCTAAAGGACTAGACCCGTAGGAGGTGAGACATACAGGTGTGACAAGTCTCTTTTATGAGTGAGTACATGTGCTATAGGCGGCGGGGGGAGGCATACCTATGCCCGTCGAGGCAAAGTAAAAACGTCAAATGGTGTGTCCCGGTAAAACGTTGGGTCATAGGAACCATAAGAAATCTGAATTTGGCATAATCATGAGCAGGATAAAAATAGAGTGAGGAATCCCATATCCATGGATAACAACGGGACTTGTACAATAATATCTGAGTACATGAGATACAAATACAACCCAAATGCCCTATATAAATGGTAAGGGCTCACAAAATCGGGCTGATCATGCAAGTGAAGGCGCAAGTGGCTACGGCCAACATCATCAAATATACGGAGAGCACATCGAAGGGAGCACCCGATGAAGAGGTCACCCGGGCATGTGGGGGGCTACCTGCAGGGCCACCCCCTCATGAGGGTTGAGACATCTCACACACACCCAGGGAATCATCAAGAGCTGCTGTTGGATCACTGGACCATCAAGTATACGGATCTCGATCATGCTGAAAGGAGCTGGAGAAACAATCAAGTCAAAGGGAAAGGAGATATCCCTTTGCCTGATCTGAGGCATCGAACAAGAGTGGAAGCTGGAACCAAGGTACACTACCCTCTAGACCTGGCTTCTGGGATGAATAAGCTGATGTCGACAGAAGGAGGTTCGCCATAGGTGAGGTAATGAGAGACCCTCAACTAAGGCACGAGAGAAAAGAGTAGAGTGACGGACAGACTGACACTAATGATGATAGTGAAGTGGAAAGGACTGAGTAGCTAGTGGACGACTTCCCTTGGTAGAGCATAAAGGGCATGAATGACATGGCAGTGAATGACACAATATCGTAAGGGATAGGGGACAGTGGGACTGAAGGTCATAATATGCGACACAAGAGAGAGACCAAGCAATGAAGGATGGAGGGCTATAGCGGGGTACAAAGGGACTCGGGATAGACTCCATGAATGCGATGATGACTCAACTTGGATGCTCTAAACAAGGGCGACTCTATGGTGCTGCCACACAGTAAAAGGCCCAATGGGGGACCATAAAAACATGAGTACAAGATGGGAAATCATGACGAAAATCGACACGAACAATGACGAGTAATGAGGCGAAGTGGTGCCCCGAGTACAAGTGTTGTAAGTGAGGAAATTCGATTTGAATGAGAGGGGAAGTGACCCTTCTTGGACAAAATGTGTCCTGGTGAACAGTTAAACACAAAAAATGAAAAAATATGCTGGCTATCTAAAATAAAATAAAACATGCATTTCAGAAGGGAAATGCTAAGGGTAATATTTCTTAAGATAGAGTGCATTGCGAGGATTAGGAAGGGGGTTACCTTCGAAATCCTCTAAGAGGTATGCCCCCTTACCGAGATCCTTACTGATGATGTAAGATACCTTTGAATCATGAATGTTAGATTTCATCAAACACAAATAAAAAGAAATCCAGGGCCTCCAAAGGCCAAACCACCTCAACCCTCAACTAGTGATTCCACCTCACAGTTGGACATCACTATCATCATAGATTGGTCTATACCCAAGTTGTTCTAGGACTCTAGATTCTTTGTTCCAACCAAGGATATAGGACTATTAAATCAACCCTAGTTGTTTCCGGGCTCCAGAGCATTTTTCCAACCAACGTTCGAGAACTGATAACTCAACCCACCTAGGGCTCTACAGTGTTTTTCTAACCAAGGCTCCAATACTAGTAACTCAACCCAATAGTTGTCTGTCGGGCTCCAGATCATTTTTCCAACCAAGGCTCCAGGAACTAATAACTCAACCCACAACTGAAGGAATTAGAGAACCAACCTGAAAAAATCAATGGAAATAAACCCACAACACTATGGCTATCAAGGAAATGGTAAGGCTAGGAAAATCCATTGTAAATCGAGGCAATCCTCCATGCCAATGACATATCATGACCAAGAAACCACATGCATACACCATGCATGCAAAAAATAGTGAGGAAAACGTATATGCAACTCGGTACTTTCAAACAAAATCTATTGTAGTTGTTGACCCTGATATCCACTTGTGATTTCCTACTCTTCCTTTTCCTTCTTGGTCCAAATCAAAAGTATCCCCACTCTCAAGAGTGCTCCAAGAAAACTCCAAGTATCCAAGAGTATGAGAGAGAGAGAGAGAGAATAATGAGAAAGATCCAAAAATGCACTAACAAAAGGTACCAACTGATCCTCTAAAGCCATTTTATAAATAAGGCCACTATTTTCTCTATTTTCCAATATTTTCTTTCATTTGCCTCCTCACATGAAAATTGCAACCTTTCATCTCCCTTTCTCATAATTTCCATTTTTTTCATAAATAAATGTGCCAAAAATAATTTTTTCCTCTTTAATTCCTTATCTATTTCCTTTTCCAATTTCCATAGCCATAATAAACCATGTGAATACCCACACTAGGATGTTTTTCCCAACATTAAGCTTGGAATACATGCCCCATCAACCGTGGTTATTATTTTAACTTATTACATAGAATTTTCACTAGGGATGTTACACATTGGGATATGCCTATAATCTACATAACATAGCGACAATTTGAATGAATGGAGAGGCAAGTGAATCTATAGAGTATTCATGGCCACTCTCTTATGCTTTATGTTTTTTTGAGTCTTTTATCCAATATTTGATAAAATTTGTAGGTTCCCTGTGTTTCTTTATGAATTCCTGCTCATATTGGTTATTGTAAATGCATTGTGGGTTTAGTAAATTATACATGGTCTGGAGGTCCTTTTCAGTGAATGAGAAAATTATGGTGCCATTCTGTGTGTGAAACTTTCTTTTACTAATATTCAATGTTTCTAAAACCCATATGACCATATCTGTATATGGTAGAATATGAGGCCTCACTCCAATTTTGTGTAAGAAATAATTTTTCGCATCGTGTGGAGTTGTCGTTGAAGTTAGTGTTTCATCACCAACCAAAATGTTCCTCACTAACAGTCGGGGCTCCTCATCCTTGAAATAATTGTAGATGATTTCCCATGAGGAATGCTCTGAATCTCTAGTGAAAACTCTATTGAAAAATATTCTGTTATTGGAATATTTTCATATATTACTTCAACGTATGGACTAGTATTTTGTTGCACTGGTTCCTTCTTCTTTTTCTTAGCCTTCTTCATTTTTTATTGGTGAGAATAATCAACGCTTTATTTTAGAAAGAGAAGAATTATTAAAAGAGTAGAGGTTTATAGAGAAAAAATGAATATAATAATAAAATAATGGCTTATAATCGTTAAATACAATTAATTTTAACCATAAATGCACTAGCAGAGACCATTAATAAAGGTGTTAAGTTGATTGGACAAGGAAGAGGTGGGAAATAACATGAAATATGCCACGTCATAACCATGGGGGTGGAAATATCGTAAGGACTCTAAATTATGATTTACTAAAGTTTTTTGGGTTTTGGGTATCAAGGGAATAGAAGAGCATAAGTGGAGTCAAAGCCCAAAGGGGAAAATCCCATAACAAAATGAAATAAGGCTTGAGGGAAATACAACGTAGGATGCCTTAAATATGAGAGAGGAGTACCCAGAAGCCTAGATTACCATAAGTTTTATTAATTAGGATTTGAAATATGCTACAATATTATGGGTAGTCAGGGCTTACAACAGAGAGGAGCCACATGTCATAAAAAAGGTGAAAATACGAAATAATTGGAAATGTGGACCATGTTTGTATTTGGATGACGTGGAATGTGGATACCCGGAAGACCATAAGGTTTCGTAAATAGAAATTTAAAATGTTACAGGATTTTGCAAAAAGAGGGATTACAAGAGCAAAGTGATGGAAGTGGGGCCTTTTCCTTATAAAGAAATATGAGTGCAAAACATAAATGTGGGCCAAATTTTCTAGGTGCGACATTCGAGAAAGAGATGACATGGATCCTTGGAACTTGTGTCCTTGAAAGGTTATTGACATTCAATTAAATAAAGGCTATAGGGTTTTGGGAGTCTAGGTTACCCAATAATACTTAGAGAATTTGCGCTTTTTTAACTATTTAAAGGCTTAGGTCGAGGTTGCGCTGGTTCTATTCAATATATGTTTTATTATAAAAAATGAAAATTAAGGCTCTAAGTGTGTATTAAATATTAAATTACATGCTTGGACCAAAAAAAAAGGTATCAATTATTATTATGAATACAAATTAATGGGGGTGGTTTTTGTTTGCTACAACAATTGGTGATACACCCGGCAAAACAATTATCTTTGTACAACGAATAAATGACATTTATAAAGATAAAGGAAAAAATATTAGATGGCATTAGAATGCTTGAAATAAAATTTCGCATAATAATATTTCCTTGATAAACCAAATAAAGAAAATTCATAATCATTATTTGTGAAACTTATAAGTATTTTCCCCATAAGGTTGACAATAATAGAAAATTATGCATTAAACAAAATTTTTTATTGATAATCATCTTTGCAAATACAAAGTAACTCGTAGATTTCATCCTTAAAATTAAACTTCAATGCCATAGGTAGAGCCACTACTGCCTGTAGGTGTCCATAGCCTCGACAAGGTTACTTAACCCTGGAAATGCCATTATCCCATCCATTAGTAAAAATTTTAGAGCAATTATATTTGAGGAAACTTTATTTTTTGAATGTAAGTTAATTGAAAGCCATTATCCTAGCTTGGTAACCATATGTTGGCAATGCCATTCAAAAAACCTAATAGAGGTGACCAAGTCGTCTCGTTATGAGACCTCTTGTCTTATAGTAATATGGCTACAAGCCATTACATTGGTTTGGTGACCAGATGTGGTAATGTCACAACTGTCAGGCCCCATGATCATGGTAGGTCGTCTCGTGATGCGACCTCCTATCTTTCAATTATTTTTATATATTTTTGAATTAAACTCTAAAAATATTTAATTAATGGATGTGGAGAAAAATATATTCTTTAAGAGATGGTATGGTGAAAAAGGTTTTAGATGACTAAACTCTACTTGATTAGGTTTGTATCTCAAAGGATTATTAATTTGAAGCAGTTGTTGGTAAGTATATTTTTCTTATATGAATCAGGGGTTAAAAAATATTCCATAACATAATGACAAGTAAACTATAATGATCAATAATCAAGGACTCTTTTTTTAGGAAACTTGAAGAAGATCAAATTCATATCATCTCAATGGTATTTTCCTTTAAAGATAAAATTTCGTAGATAAATAGTAGAGAATTATAGATAGACCAAACAAGAAGCCAAAATAAATATCACTCAAATTGTAAAACTAAGGAAAGGAAAGAAAGCAATGAAAGAAATATAATATAGGAAAAGCACATTGGATTTGTACATATGATTATTTACATATTTACAGAAGTAATTATGACATTTCAAGAAATTATGTTTTTCAAGATCAATCCATTTATAGGAAGATATTCTTTTATTCCTTTAAGATCTTGAAAAATAAAGGTAGATGGACTGAGTTGTTCTGTAATATGAAATGGGCCATTCCACAATTTTTGAAATTTGGTATGTTTTCCCTTTTCTTCATGGGATTTTTCACACTTTAGTACTAAGTCACCAACTTGAAAAGTTTTGTTTGTTGTGAAACCAGCTCCAAAAAGAGAAGAAAACAAGTATCAACGCCTTAGAAATAAGCCACTTCGAGGGGGCAACCTCCAATACATTACATGAATTAACAATTCTTGGATGATTCAAATTACAAAAACTCCTTTCTATATATAGGAGTCCATGGGGCCACAATGTAATCCTAGCCAACCTAACAATAATAATTTAAGGGCACAATAATAACAATATGGGGGTTACAAGGGTACAATAATAACAATAAGGGGGTTACACTAACAATAATAAGGGACTATACTAGTAATATAGGGACCTAACATGCCCCTCTCCTTCAAAAAAGTTTTGTCCTCAACACTTGAGTAGCTTTGGGTGCTTCTATATAAAATTACCATCCTCCCATGTAGAATCTTCAATGTCTAAGTTCTTCCACTTGATGAGATACTCTGAAATTGATCGATTCCGTAGCTGTCGAGTTCTTGTTTCCGTGACCGCTTTAGGTTCCAATATGATTTTTCCTTCCTCATCAAGTTCTAGAAATATTGTTTGAACTGGAAGATTTTCACCTGTAACCTTATTTAAGCAGGAAACATAGAAAATTGGATGCACTCATGAAGAAGCAGGAAACTCCAATTTGTATGCCATAGTACCAATATTTTTCAACACCTTGTAAGGACCATAGTACTTTGGTGATAATTTACTATCCTTCTTAGCTTTCTTGAGGGAAATTTGTTTGTATGGTTGTAGCTGTAAAAATACCCAGCCTCCTACATCAAAACTTCTCTCGCTGTGATGTTGATCTACTTGTTGTTTCATTCGATTTTGTGCCAAATTCAGGTTGTCATTTAAGAGTTGGAGAACTTCTTGTTGATGCTCGATGTGATCTTTCACTGCTTGAACCTTCGAATTTTCTCTTAAAGATGATGTGATGTATGGTGGATGATATCCATAAAGTGCCATAAATGGGGTCATTTTTGCTGCAGTATGGAAGGAAGTGTTATACCACCATTCAGCTAAAGGTAACCACTTGACCCATTGTGTTTGTTTATTAGATACAAAACAACGAATATATCCTTCCAAACATTTATTTATTATCTCAGTTTTACCATTGAATTGAGGATGATAAGATGAGCTATGAGCTAATTGAGTACCCAAACAAGAAAGTAACTCCGTCCAAAAATTTCCAGTAAAAATGGGATATCTGTTGCTCACAATAACCCTTGGGTTTCCATGTATATTTTGAATTGTGTCCATAAATGTAGTAGCAACTGTACTTGCTTTAAATGGATGAGATAATGCACAAAAGTGTGCATACTTGGTAAGTCTATCAACTAACACCATGATGACACTCTTTCCTTCAGACTTAGGTAAGCCAGTGATAAAATCCATTGAAATCTCCTCCCAACATTGAATTGGAATGGATAAAGGTTGTAGAAGACCCAGGGTCTTATGTAATGTTCCTTTTTTTAGAAACATTGTCAATCGACAAAGCAAATCTATTCCAGAGATAGACTACAGGGGAGTTTACTAGATTTGTCACCTTTGAACAAAGGATGAGCTCCAGAGGCTACCTGGCCCACTAGCAGACTTTTTCTATAGAGTGATTGTCAAGGGACAATATCCCCAAGAGGGAAACACAACAAGATTGGGAATCTCTTAAGATAACCCCAACATTGCAGCTACAGAAATAACAAACACATCAAATGGAAATAGAAGTGACTCATGAACACATAAATGCCAGAGAATCCAATGGCCATCATATATTATGACAGAGCAACAATAAGTATACAAATATTGAGGAAGAATGATCACTCAAGCAAGGCATAGAAGCCTCAAGAAACCTGTACATGTAAAGATGAAATACATAGCTGCATAAATGAAGCCTTGGGCCATGAATGAGCAGTTATAGAGAGGAGTTGCTGCATAAATAATGAAAATATAATAATATTACAACGTAGACTCAAATAAAGAAGGGGGAGCACCATCTCAACCCCTAAAAAAAAATAACATTAATCCTTTAAGAGGAGAAGGCTGAAATAGTTGTTGTTGATAAAGAACCCTCCTCCAATGAAAATCTGAAGTGAAAGGTTGATCCTTTCACCCAAGACTTCCCCTCCAAAATATGCTAATCCTTCACAGCAAATATGCACCAAGAAAAACATTGTCTAAGAGAGGGACTGCGCTGCCAATGATGGAATGTGGTTGGCCTGATGATAAAGATGATGGGATCTAATCATAAACCCCCTTTTCTGATCTCCCAAAGGATGAAGCCTCCCTCCACTAGAAAATTAGCTTCGGATGGTGTGTAGAAACCTCCCCAGCAACACCCAGCAACACTGCACAATATCTGCTGCAGAAACTGCGCTGATGTAGATGCTGAAGCTATGGCCTGAATGCCTAAATATGGGGAATGGAGTGCAATCCTTCATGAGCTACTAAAGAAGGATAGGAAATCCTCAACAGGACTCCCTTGTGCCCGAAGGCACTACAGCTCTGCTAAACAGCGAGAGGCAGCAACAAGTCTCTAGACTTGAATGTAAAATGATTAAAAGATAAACTTAATGGATGCCTTACTCCTCTTTTAAAAAATTGAGCCTCTCTCCACGTACCCTACTTCGAATTAGGGTTTCCTCCCTCTAGAATCTTCTCTCCTATGTTGTCCCACCTAGTGCTTTCCAACTCATGCCAACGCAGTTTGACTTGGTCAACCTTGGCCAAGCCTTTATGAAAAAACCTCCTTTCACACATGGAGGTGTGAAATACAGCTCCAATACGATCCTCTTTCATACTTTATAGGATTTTTATTCTCTAATGATGCATAGAATGGGTCCCCTACCCATTTTATTCATTTCGTTAACAAAATTTAATGTTCCATAAAAATTTGGAACATTACAGTCCTCCCCTCTCAAAATATTGCATTCCCTCAAGCAATTGCAAGGATGAACTGAGTTTATTTCTGCCCTTCCTCCTATAGCATCCTTATGTGATGATATACTCAAGTAAAAGGATGCCATATCAGCAATCAAGTCTCCGAACTATCCCTCCAAAAAATGCAATCTAGCCTTAGGGTGAACATTCCCAAATAGCTATCATGTAGAAACAAATATCCATGAAGGAACAGGAGCTGTCCAAGGGCATCCCTGAGGCATGAGGTCTGATATATAATTGGATTTATCATCCCCATATGAATCTCTCATCCCCAAGCCATCAATCACAAAAATAAGTTGCCTCCCAATAAGGCAACTCATGAAAAATCTCCCTCCACCTTGAGCTCCGAAATGAAGGCGGGCTGAAAATCTGATCATGGAAAGCACTATAACTTGCCCCATGCTATCCTCTCCCTCACTTATGACAATTTTGGAGTGTATGCTGATCTTGGGCTACAAATTTATTGCCCTCAAATGGCAAAAAGAAGAGTAATTCCCCAAGAATCTCCCCTCCATCAATGAAAATCAGCAGGCCCAAGACATGTCATCTATGATGAATAGGAAAATATCACCATAGAATGTCCCTCATGACATTTTTTCTTTAGGTTATACCATGCGCAACAAGTGCAAACAATGCTTCATAGGGTTATAATGCAACCTCATCCACTGCAGCTGCAAAAAATAACATGGCAAGTATTGCACAACAAATATCACATCTACTACTAAATAGTAAATAGATGAGTGAATCAGCAACATAAGGTCAAAAACCTTCCCATATACATAAAATTTATGGATAAAACTACCAAGCCCATGGATCTCCCCACAAATGAGAAAATTTGTGGCTGTAGCCATGTCTCCTCTCATGTTCCCCTTAGAACATGTACTGCAGAAAATATGGGAGTCTTCCCTCATCAAGGACACTTTCATCCCATGTGTCTCTCCTCTAATCATGTCCTTCACTAAGATAACAGCAATATCAGCCAAGGAGACCATACTCATAAATAAAATGAGGCAATTACTAAAGGTTTCATGTTGTGCAAAGTTGTACCAATAGTCTCCCAAGTAGTCATAGCGCAGTTTCCCAGACTACTGCTTTGATAAATGATATGGCAAGTTGTTTTCAGCTCATGAATAACAATTTATGTTCTTATATCTGATATTTCATGGTGAGTGGCTGAATATGAATGTTGAACATACATGGAAGGTAACACTTTCCCAAGGCCATATAAAATATGGATGTCTCCATCACATGGTTTGGCCCAATTTTGCTCATGGAGCAACATGAAAAATCTGCCCCTTTGTGAAGCCCTACACTGCATCATAATGATAAGAGCATGTAAATTAGAAAAGGTACACACAAGAATCTCACCATAGGTTGTAAGTGAGATGATAGATGGATCTTTGCATGTGATCCTCCTCCCAAATGATAGCACTGTGAGCTCATGCAAAAAGGCCCTTTCCCATCCCAATCTTTGTTCCTTGACATGCTCCTCGTCAAGAACAACTCTGGTGATGCTACTGCAAATATGAAGCTTATCCCAAGAGGTAAATGCCTCCCAATCAATCCCAGCTAAGGAGTGATCCCCTTGTACTATGAGATTTCCCTCCTCTACTCCTGCAACAACATCAATCATATGAGAGCAAATTTGCTTGTGCTCTCTCCCATCAATTCCAAGCAACTCTAGTGCTTGATGCCTCCTCATGCTCACATCATATGACTCATGTGATGAAGGTATCATGAATGATATATATGTCATATCAGTAATATGTACCCCTTCTCCTTGCTACCCAATGATGTAAACATCCTACCATTTCTTCTCCATCATTTTGGTACTCCTCCCATGAGGGCTACCATCCTCCCAAACCAATTCTTGCTCCTTGCATTTCATGAGAGTTTGAAATGCAGCTTCTTGGAGACCTCTTAGGAAAGGCCTCTTTCCCATGACTATGTTGGATCTATGAGGATCCAAATGTGATGGAGGTGATGTCTCCTCTCCACCCATGTTCAACAGTGCTGTTGATTCCTCCAATGATGTAGCAGCTGTCTCTTCCTCCAGTTTTACAATTTTCTTTATAATTCTCCATGGAGGTGTCATGGTTTACTTCATCCTCCAATGGTCCACATCCCAACCTCAAGGGTTGAATGAGACTCATCAATAGTGCATGAGGATTAGGATTCATCTCCTCCTTGAACCCCTTGCACAGCGCAGTGTAATCATGAGGCCCTAAAGTGGCCATGTGATTTGATGCTGGGACCTCCTCATATGAAATTCCACCATCCTTAAGATTATTTGCTAAAATAGAAAGTGGAACTTTACTCATACCTTGGTAGATCTTGGGACCTTCTTGTGTGGCTACAATGGATTTTCCTTCAATGGCTTCCTCATCCATAGATGTAGAAGGCTGCTCCTCCAAAGTTGTAGCAGAGTTGGTGCAATTATCCTCCCATGGTGGAATGGCTTTCTCTTCCTTTATCCCCCTTCCATCAAAGGTTTGGATCAACCCTTGAGAAAAGTCTCCAAAAGAACTCACCCTTGAATGGAACAAGGGTTTGAACCACCAAATAGAGGTTTGATCCTCCATGTGCAGCACTTCCATCTCCAATGCTTCTTTCTCTGCCACTAGATGCAGCAATAAAAATGCCTCCAGCTTCTTCTCCCAAGATCTAGCTGAAGTAACCCCATCAAATGTAGAAAATAGAAGCCTATTGCCTTTTCTTTCTCCTTTTCCATAGGGCCTTCTCTCCTCCATCTTCTGAATAGACTGTGGGAATGCTGTAGCTCCTCTAAATGCTACAGAATGGGGTTTATAGTCACCCAGGTACTTGCTTAAGATCTGGAAATCCAAGCATCTTCCGTGCTGATCTTTAAGAGAATAGGAAGTGCATGGACCTTCCTCTTCTACCCTTTTCTTCTCCTCCTCCTCAAGGAGGCTCTTATTTATTCTAAAAATATATGAGACCAGTCTCATCTTTTCCATCATTCTCCTCTAAAATCGAACTCACTGGTTGTGCCAGTTTGATGCTTTGATACCGCTGTAATGTTCCTTTTTCAAAAACATTGTCAATCGACAAAGAAAATCTATTCCAAAGATAGACTACAGGGGAATTTACTGGATTTGTCACCTTTGAACAAAGGATGAGCTCCAGAGGCTACCTAGCCCACTAGCAGACCCTTTCTATAGAGTGATTGTCAAGGGACAATATCCCCAAGAGGGAAACACAACAAGATTGGGAATCTCTTAAGATAACCCCAACATTGCAACTACAACAATAACAAATAAATCAAATGGAAATAGAAGTGACTCATGAACACATAAATGCTGGAGAATTCAATGACCATCATATATTATGACATATCAGCAATAAGTATACAAATCTTGAGGAAGAATGATCACTCAAGCAAGGCACTAGAAACCTCAAGAAACCTGTACATGTAAATATGAAATACATAGCTGCATAAATGAAGCCTTGGTCCATGACTACGCAGTTATAGAGAGGAGTTGCTTCATAAATAATGAAAATATAATAATATGACAATGTAGGCTCAAATAAAGGAGGGGGAGCACTATCTCAACCCCTGAAAATACATAACATCAATCCTTTAAGAGGATTGGTTGAAATCTATGCCGAAACACTATAATACAAAAATGCCGGAGTTGCAGTAGCTGCTGCAACTCAAGAGCTGGAAATGGATGGATAAGGCTAAAATAGCAGGTGCTGATAAATAACCCTCCTCCAATTAAAATCTGAAGTGAAATGTTGATCCTTTCACCCAAGACTTCCCCTACAAAATCTGCTAATCCATCACAGCAAATATGCACCAAGAAAAATGTTGTCTAAGAGAGGGAATGCACTGCCAATGATGGAATGTGGTTGGCCTGATGCCAAAGATGATGGGATCTACTCATAAACCCCCTTTTCTAATCTCCCAAAGGATGGAGCCTCCCTCCACTGGAAAACTAGCTCCAGATGGTGTGTGGAAACCTCCCTAGTAACACCCAGCAACACTGCACAATATCTGCTGCAGAAACTGTGCTGATGTAGATGGTTGAAGCTATGGCCTAAATTCTTGAATATGGATAATGGAGTGCAATACTTCATGATATACTCAAGAAGGAGAGGAAATCCTAAATAGGACTCCCTCACGCCCGAAGGCACTGCAGCTCTGCTGAATAGAAAGAGGCAGCAACAAGTCTCTAGACTTGAATGTAAAATTATCAAAAGATAAACTCAACGGCTGCCTTGCTCCTCTTTTAAACAAGTGAGCCTCTCTCCATGGAACCTACTTCAAATTAGGGTTTCCTCCCTCTATAATCTTCTCTCCTACGTTGTCCCACATAGTGCTTTCCAACTCATGCCAATGCAGTTTGACTTGGTCAACCTTGGCCAAGCCTTTATGCAAAAACCTCCTTTCACACATGGAGGTGTGAAATCCAGCTCCAATATTATCCTCTTTCATACTTTAGAGGATTTTTATTCTCTAATGATGCAAAGAATGGGTCCCCTACCCATTTTATTCATTTCCTTAACAAAATTTAATGTTCCATAAAATTTGGAGCATTACATCTTAATAGTCTCAACTTTATTCTGCTGGCAAACCAAAAATTTCGCCACAAAATTTTGAATATCAGATTTAAGGCCATCCAAAAAAAAATTCTTTCTTCACCCTGTGGAAAGTTTCTAAAAATCCTGAGTGTCCTCCTAAAGGAGAAGTGTGCAATTCCAAAAGAATATTTTGTTTTAGTTGGGAATTCTTACAAAGATATAAGCGATCTTTGTACCATAAGGAATCATTTTTCCAACTGAATGTATCAGATGTACTAGGATCTTGCTCCAAATTTTGAATGAGTTTCCACACTTCTTCATCCTTCTTCCATTCTTCTCTTGCTTTGGTTATCCAATATGTTTGGATAATAGAAATGGCAAAAAGAAATGCTTCCACCTCTTCATTATTTCTTGAGAGTGCATCTGCAACAACATTTAGCTTCCCTTTTTTGTATATTACTTCAAAGTCATAACCCAACATCTTTGTGACCCATTTTTGATGCTCTTCTGAAGATAGTCTTTGTTCCAAAAAAATTTTAAGGCTATCATGATCAATTTTTACCTCGAAGTTTCTTCCCATTAGGTAAGTTCTCCATTTCTTTAGTGCATGCAGTATTGCTAACATTTCATTCTCATAAATAGGTTTCGGTAGATACTTTCCTTTGATTACACGACTTTCAAAAGAAATGGGTCTACCTTCTTACATTAAAATAGCACCAATTCCATTTCTCGAGGCATCACATTCCACAATAAAGGTTTTTGTGAAGTCTGGCATAGCTAAGACTGGTGCTAGGCACATTGCCTCTTTAAGATGTTCAAAGGCCTTAGTTGCTTCAAGAGTCCATGAAAATGCATCTTTCTTCAATAATGTTGTTAGAGGTGCCACTATTCTCCCATAATTCTTAACAAACTTTCGATAATACCATATTGACCTGAGAAATCCTCGCAACTTCTTTATGGTTGTGGGGACTTTTCATTCCTTAATGGCTTTAATTTTGTTAGGGTCTACCTTAACACCCTCGTGAGATACAATATGACCCAGATATTCCACCTCTTGTACTCCAAAGAAACATTTGGATGTTTTTGCATATAATTGTTTCTCCTACAATATTTTGAGCACATTGTCAACATGTTAAATATGATCCTTCCAACACCTGTTGTAGATTAGTATATCATCAAAAAATACTAGCACAAGTTTTCTAAAGAAGGGTTTGTAAATGGAATTCATCAACCCTTGAAATGTAGAAGGTGCATTGGTAAGGCCAAAAGGCATGAACAAAAATTCATAATGACCCTCATGAGTTCGAAATGCTGTTTTCAGAATATCTTCAGTCTTCATTCTAATTTGATGATACCCTGAATGCAGATCCAATTTGGTAAAATAAATTGCTCCATGTAATTCATCCAATAATTCATCAATCACAGGAATGAGAAATTTTTCTTTAATGGTGAGCTTATTGAGCTCCCTATAATATGGAAACATGCGCCATGATCCATCCTTCTTGTGTACCAATACTACAGAAGCAGAGAAAGAACTTTGACTAGGTTGAATTATACCCGCCTCTAACATTTCTGCAATCATACGTTCAATTTCGCTATTTTGGACATAAGGATATCTATAAGGCCTGATGTTTGGAGGAAATATTCCTGGAATCAAATGAATAGCATGATCATGATCATGAATAGGTGGGAGTCCTTTTGGAGTTTCAAAAACCTTGGAATGATTGTCCAATAATTTTTGGAGATCTGCAGAAATAGATGAATTTGATGTTGGAACTTCTAGTGAGCATAATTGTGAAATTATGCCTTGTTGTTATTTATTTAGAAGCTTTTTCATGACATTAGAGCTTATTATCTTTCCCAGCTTCCCTGCAATACCCTGTAATTCAACTTCCTTTCCTTCTGAAAAAAATTTCAAGAAAAGTTCTTGAAAATTAAAAGCTACCGTCCCCAAAGATTGTAACCATTGTACTTCTAGTACAACATCAACACCTCCCATAGGAATGGAAAGCATTGGACTAGTCAATACATATTCCCCCATGGTTAGCTTAATATTATGGCATTTTCCAGAGCAATTTATAGTTCCTCCATTTGCAACCATCACTTGACATTCTGGTGCTGGGTATAGGAAACAATTTAATTCCTTGGCTACCTTAGAATGAATAAAATTATGGGTGCTACCTGAATCAATCAACACTATTACCTTTTTCTTCTTGATATGTCCTTCTATCTTGAGAGTTTGAGGAGTGGTAATTCCTGCCAATGCATTACACGATATGGTTAGACTCATTTCTTCCTCTTCTAGGGTTGGTTCCTGGTGTATATCCTCTTCTTGTTCATTTTCTTCTTCCTCTTCACAATCTATGTAAAATAATTTCTTCTCAGCACACTTATGACCTTTAGTGTATTTGCTATCACAACTATAGCAAAGCCATTTTTCTCTTTTTTCTTCCAATTGTTGTGGTGTCAACCTTGTAGGTTGTGGAAATCTAGGCGTAGCAACACTTCCTTCTTTATAGAATTGAGTGGTAGGCTTCCTTGTCTCCATAATTTTACATTCAACTTTTCTTGCCAACCTGAATGCCTTCTCCAATGAATCAAGTTCCAAAACGCGAACTTCATGTTGGATGTTATCCTTTAAAGTGCCTATGAAGAGATCAATCATGTTTTCCTCTGGAATATCAGTTACCCTTATATTCAATTTTTGGAAGTCCTCAATGTGCTGCCCCACTAAACCCTTTTGTTTGAGATTTATCAATTGGCTAAAGAAGGTGTTGCTCTTTGTATCCTCATAATGTGCTATCATTTCTTCCGTAAAAATTGACTAAGTGACAATTTTTTTACGGGAGCAAAGCCATCGATACCATACAAATGTATTTTGTTCTAAATGTAAAGTTGCAATGCGTACCTTTTGTGTGTTTTGCACATTATGGAGATCAAAATATTTCTCCATATGTAGTATCCATGTTACAGGATCCTTTCCATCAAACTTCCTCATATCCATTTTTGGAATATGGTGGTTCTTCCCGCCAACATTAGAGTTTATGAAATCATGATTAAAATTTATTTTTTTCTCATCATGAGTTTCCTCTACTATCTTTTCACCATTAGGAAACATTTCTTGTATCAACTTTGTCAAACCTTCCATGCCTGCTTTTAGATCATTCTTCATGTTTTCCATTTTAGATTCCATGCCAGCTTCCATGCCATCTATCTTAGATTCCATGCGATTCTTGAAACCACCCACCTTAGATTCCATGCCTTTCTTCAAACCATCCATCTTAGTTTCCACACCTTTCTTCAAAACTTCCATGTCATTTTTTGTTTCTCTTTGCGAGAGCGAAATTTTTTTCACTCACTCTTGTAATTTTGATATGTCATGTTGCCATTCTTCATCTTCATGAGTCATAGTAGAGCTTTATAAAGGCTTAATGGGTGTTGAATTCTTTTTAGGGGCCATTTTAGAATCCAATACTGATATATATTCTACAATATTCCCTTGGAATCAATTCAAATTGATTCTTGAAACAAGACTTATGCAATTCGGGGAAAAAAAAATACACACCATTTACTTGCTTTTGAGGAGCTTGATATTGAAATTAAATTATCTCTATAATTGCAGATCCTAAATATCTAAGATTCATCTCTGTAGTAGCCCTCTGAATATTCTTTCAAATTCCATAGGTCTAATCTGATTTGGATTCTTCAAGGAAAAGTTATGTCCAATCTCCCACAATGACCCAATTTTGGACTGATTCAATAGAGAGAACTTGTATGACTTGCCACGTGTCACTGTTTCCTCCTTTGGCTCTGAAATTGATAGAAAAAAACCTATAGTCTGTGCACTTATGGCCACTTTTACAGCATTCCAATCCGATGCTCAGAGACAGAGCTATGAATATTTTCCCACGATCACCTCTTTGAGATGAAATTCAAAAGCCTCAAAAAAACCTAACTTCAAAAGATCATATATCCGAAAATGTTGCGAAACAATATCTGAAATTTTTTGATGATGTTCCTCAAGATTGTGGCTTCGCACTATAAAAATTTCAGCTTCTGAACCTTTGTAGAAAAAACGTTATTACGAAACTACCACGATGACCTATTTAAGTTAAATTCAAGAGCCTGCAAAATGACCTAACTTGCACAGATCATATCTCTAAAAATATTACGAACCAAGCTCTGAAATTTTTCGACGATTTTACTTAGGATTTTGGCTTCGCACTCTAAAAATTTCAGATTCTGAACCTTTGTAGAAAAGAAGTTATATCAAAAATTCCACGCTGACCTGTTTAGAGCAGCGAAACCCTAGAATCTCAAAGCTCTGATACCAAATGTTGTGAAACCAACTCCAAAAAGAGAATATAAGAGGTATCAACGCCTTATAAATAAGAAATTTTGAGGGGGAAACCTCCAATACATTACATGAATGAACAATTCTTGGATGATTCAAATTACAAAACCTCCTTTCTATATATAGGAGTCCATGGGGCCACAATGTAATCTTAGCCGACCTAACAATAATAATTTAAGGGCACAATAATAACAATATGGGGGTTACAAGGGTACAATAATAACAATAAGGGGGTTACATTAACAAAAATAAGGGACTATACTAGTAATATAGGCACCTAACATATAAATAGTAGAGAATTATAGATAGACCAAACAAAAATAAAAAATAAATATCACTCAAATTGTAAAACTAAGGAAAGGAAAGAAAACAATGAAATAAATATCATATAGGAAAAGCACATGGGATTTGTACATATGATTATTTACATATTTAAAGAATTCATTATGACATTTCAAGAAATTTTGTTTTTCAAGATCAATCCATTTATAGGAAGATATTCTTTTATTCCTTTAAGATCTCACAAAATAAAGGTAGATGGACTGAGTTGTTCTGTAATATGAAATGGGCCATTCCACAATTTTTGAAATTTGGTATGTTTTCCCTTTTCTTCATGGGCTTTGTCCCACTTTAGTACTAAGTCACCAACTTGAAAATTTTTGTTACCAATTGAAATAGAATCGAACCAAGATTTGATAATTTTCTGATGCTTGGCATATGTTTTATTTTCTTTCTCCCAATCTTCCTCTAATTTAAATATTTGGGACAACCTCTATTGTAGGGATGAGCAAGGTTGTTCTTCAATTGACAACACTAAGGCTAGGGGAGGAAAACCAACATTAGGAGGAAGAATTCCATTTTTTCCATAAACTAGGAAATAGGGTGAGGCTCCTAATGATGCTTTATAGGTTATCATATCAACCTAGAGAGAAAATATCAAAGCTTTATTCCAATTTCTTTCATTACCATCAATAGTTAATTTAAGAATCCTTAAGATATTTTTATTGGTCTATTTTGCTAATCCATTTCCTTAAGGGTAATAATTTGCATAATATTTTCTTTAAAATCTCTTTTGAGTGCAAATCGAGTTAGTAAATTACCGGGAAAATATAGGGCATTATCAAACATTAAAACACTAGGGAGACCAAACCTAGTAATGATATGTTGATCAATAAAATAAATTACTAATTCTAAGTTGACAAGTTTTAGAGGTATGGTCTTGAACCATTTTTTGAAGTATTTTTTTTTTGTAAGAATGTAATTATGTTTCTCATATGAGTGAGGAATGACCTCACCTATGATATCCAGTCCCCATTTCCCAAAAAGTTGTTCAATGTTTATTGGTTATGGTGGTAGGTGACCTTCCTCTCTTTTCCTGAAGCAATTTTGAAGATATTGCACTTCCTAACATAAGATTGAGAATATTTAAATAGCGCTAGCCATAGTAATCATCATGAAGGATTTTTTGGGCAGTTGTGTTTCCCCCATAGTGTCCTCCAGCTGGGAAATCGTGCATTTCCTATAAAACCCTTTCAAATTCAAATTTCTCAAGACATCTAAGCAAAACGTAATAATAATTATTCGAAATAAAATACCATTCACAAGATGATATTGGTTTACTTTCAGTATCAAGGTTGTTTTATTCTTAGGTTCTAATTCAACCAGTGCATAACCATAAGTTATATAAAAAATGAGGTTTTCATATCGAGAATATGATTTTATAAGGAATACCTCTTACACTTCTTTTTGTTCACCTGGAATGTATTCCGATAAAGAATAATTTGAGCCATCAACCAATTTTCACAAGCCTTGAGCTCTCATGAGATTAACAAGTATAATATCCAAATCATATTCTTACAACATTGTGACCCAATTTTCTCTTCTCCCCAAGATCTTGTACAACTACTCGAAATGGCTCAATTAATTTTGTATGTGATTTAACCAGAAAGGGTTTGAAGTTTTTGATTGACTTAAAGACTATGAAGGATTTTTTTTCAACTTTTAAATATTTTAATTCTACACCTTGTAATTTTGAGCTATTAAATTCAATAGGGGCTTATGCTCCTTCATCAACCTTTTGAGTTCACATAACTACATATGAATGACCAAAAGAAAAAGTATAAAGAATAAATTATTTTTAATAATCAGGTGAAGATAGAGAAATATCTTCAATGATGGCTTGCTTGATTGAGTCAAAATCATTTATTTTAGTTGTACCCTCTTGTATGTTGTGTTTTTCCTGATCATATTTGTAATGGCATGACAATTTGAGAAAAGTCTAGAACAAAACGCTTTACAAAATTAATTTTACCAAGAAAGGATTGCATTGATTTCTTGCTATGGGGTAAAGAAACTTCAAAAATAGATTTTATTATATTAGGATCAATAGTGATACCTTATTTTAAAATAGTGAATCATAATAGCTTACCATCAGTCAAAGCAAAGAATTTTTTTTTAGTGTTCAATGAAATATCATATTTTCTGGACCTTTCAAAAATATGTTTAGGGTCATATAGATACTTACCTCGTTTTCAGAGTAGATAGTAATATCATCCAAATAGTTAACCACAGATTTATTAATGAACTCTAAATGCTATGAACATGGCTCTATGAAAAGTAGCTCTTGCATTAATTATACCAAAGGGAATATTTTGATAGGAATATATATCCCATTTGGTTCTAAATGTAGTCTTCAACCTTGTAGAAAATCCACATAGATTCAATTGACCTTGTGATATGATAAAACAAAATATTGAATCTACTTCTACAAATTGTGGAAACCAATTAGGATTGCTTAATCACATGAACAAGAAAGAGAAAGAATTTCAATCGCACAACAAAAAGATGTATCTAGAGAAAGCCTCAACTAAAAACCTCACTATATGTATATTGCATAAAGTCAAGAATATGAAACAATACAATGTTATTTCCCTTCTTAAGAAACCTTTGCACTATCTTTGAATGTCTCACTCCGATCCTGACAAGTTTGGTCCAATACTTAACCAAAAACTTGCACCTAACTGACTAGCCTGGTTTATGCATTCTTGAGGGAATTGAACCCCTATTAAATAGGAAATTCTCAATAATTTATTTTGAAATACATCCAAGGAGTCCTCATGACCTCATGCATGACCTGTACAATTTTCTAATAGTACAATTGATAGTATTCTTCCCTTTAACTCTAATATCAACTAGGTCACTTTTAGAACTGACATGCAACAATTATTTATAGAAAATTTATTAGTTCTCTGATTGATCACTGCATGTGAATTAAATCATATTTAATTCACTGGACCTCTCACTAGCTCATCCATCAGTTAGAACAAGTTAAATTGATTTTAACTCAAATAAACTGAGTTAACTAATTAAAACTCAAAATAAACTTAACTAGGGCTCCTAAAAGGTAGGATACACCCTACATGGCTCTAGTTTGACCCTCAACTCGAATTAGCTGAGTTAACTAAGTCTTCTTGAATCATTTAACTCGTACAAGAGTTCATTTGATGTGGAAATAGAATTTACTTCTAATTTAATTTAGGGAAAATTAAATTAGAGTCCCTTTTTGGTTCCATTTTAAATATTTCTTGTTGCCAATTTCAACAAACATGTCTGCAGGGTGTTACAAAATCTGATTGTAACTAGAAAATACATCTAAGAAGGACATTAATTTTGAGCCTACTACAGATTGTAAAATTTTCTCCATGGGAGGGAATAGGAAGTTGTCTTTCTGAGATGCTTTGTTCAAATTTCTAAAATCTATACAAATTCTTATATCACCATTCCTCTTTGTAACTAGGACAAGTTTGTATACCCATTCAGAATGTCTAATAGGAAAAATAATTTTGACCTCGATTAATTTGTTAAGTAAAAATTTGATTTGAATCTCAATGTTTGGATGGATTTTCCTGAGTTTTTGTGGAACAAACTTAACATCAGGTAACATGGGCATTGCATGTTTAATTATTGAAGTATCATACATTTTCAATTTATCATAGCTCCATGAAAAGATATATTTGTATCTTTGAGAAGGTGTATGAAGCTAAGTTTTTCATTTGGGGAGAGACCTAGTCCTAAATTAATATTTTGAGGATTTTCATCAGTACCTAGATAGACAATCTCAAACCTTAAAGTAGAGCTATGCTTTGCAGTTAGTTGGGTGTTTAAATCTATCTTTCAAATCATAAATATCCTCCAACTTGACTACTGACTTAGGAAATGCATTTTTTATTTTATCTTCTCCAGAGGATTTTTTAAGCTATTTATAATGCATGTCTTCATCCAATATTTGGTCATCATATGTCCCTTTCGATGTGAGAAAACATATAATGTCAAAATTATCATTAAACACTCTCTAGTTGGTGATATTATTAGGAATAGAGGGTCAAAAAATAAACTCAATTGAAAAACTGTCAAGACGAAAGTCTTCTGGTTGAATGATTTCATATGCAACATTGGCCAATAACTCGGCACTAGCATTTTGTAACCTAGGGATAGTAGAAATATTAAATTACAAAAAGTGTGATGTTAAGTCCTAAACTAAGTCTTGATAATTTTTAAAGTGATTATAAACACAGTGAATGTTATTTCATAGCTCCTTTATTACTATTTCTGAGTCATCTCCAAAGACTTTCAGGAACTTGACATCAAGACTAATTGCTTTTTGCATTCCCTGTATGAGTGCTTCATATTTTACCATTTTGTTTGTGCATTCAAACTCTAATCTATAGGTAAGAATGGTTTTTTCATTCTTTGGACTGACCAAAATACAACCAACTCTTGGATCTTCATTAGAATTTAATCCATCGAAATAAAGATTCCAAAACAAATTATCTGCAATATTATCTACAAAATAATCTACAATATTTATACATCTTGATGAATTTTTTTGTGAGAAATTTTCAAGCTATGAAGACATGGATTTAGAGGGATAAGGAAATATTTTGGTAGGAAAATTACCAAAGAAAAATTATGAAGAATAATTACCTAGAATATTTTGTTGGAATCACGATTGTTGTTAGACCAAAACCCGTAGGCGTTAGTCTTTGCTACAATCGCCAGAGTTAGGATCCACGAGAGGCGGTTAGTCCATGTCGTGAAACACACGGGGAGCGTTGAAACCAACGTCCAACAATCTCCCCCCCCTAATACGAGCCAGGTAAGTTTCTAACTCGAGACTTGTTTCTCTGATACCACTTGTTGGAATCATGATTTCCGTTAGACCAAAACCCGTAGGCGTTAGTCTCCACTGCAATCAATAGAGTTAGTATCCACGAGAGGCGGTTAGTACATGTCACGAAACACATGGGGACAGTTGAAACCAATGTCCAACATATTTTTCATGGATGAAACAAGTTCATTTTCCTCATCAAGATTGGTCACTGTGTACTTCATATGTTTCTCTCTTCCAACTTTAATTTATTTGGTTTTCCATTATAGGGTAGCTAGAGATAAGACTAATCGATAAATAAATAACCATTAAGTGTTTGGGACTAGTCCCTACTCAATATAAGACCATAGAATTCTATAAGTCCTTAAGCACTTAATATGAATTATTTGTTCAATGATGAAAATCTAATCAAAACTAATTCATTCTCCTAAAATTTTTCCTTTCCTATCTAGTTGAACTATAGAAGATTTAGGATTCACTTTTAATTTTAAGCACACTGAGTAGGAAATGATATTTGAAGAATCCCATGGATCAACTAGAAAATTATGAACATTTTTATTAAATATTTCGAAGGTTAAGATGGAAGGAGGTGTATGTGATTTTGACCTATCTCCAATGAGTATAGAATTTTTTGGATCAATATTGTTTGAAGATGAAGGAAGGTACTTAGCTTTAGCCTTACTCTTAGAAGCCTTGGTTTTAACAATAGTTGAAGGAAACTAAGAAGTAGGAAATTAATTCAAAGAATTTAATAATAATTTATGATATTGTTTTAATTTACTGACTTCATAGAGTGAAATACTAGTCTTAGTTTCTTCATGTATTCAACAATGTTATGCTTGATATTATCAGATATTATCAAAGTTTTAGATTAAGGTAAAGCCCAAGAATATGCTTTAGGTGTGGTAGATGAAGAATTAGTAGATTGACCAGGGGTTTTCTTAGGCATACATTTTTCAACTGGAGAATCACCTGCAACTTTATAGCCTTTTGAAAATGTATCTGCATGTCCTTTTATTTTTGTTGTAACAAGCATATATTCTTATTATTCTTCATATGAAGTAGGTAAAACAAAACTTCACATTCCATGTGCCTCAACTACTTCTTCTTCTTTAGTTTTCTCCTCAACAGGTTGTGTTTTTTCTTCATCTTCTTCTTCATTATAATCATCAACAATTGATATTTGTGAAGGAGGCCAAGGAGGGGATGCAAATTGTTGATTCCTTCTGAAAGGCCTAAAGGATCGTTTTGACGAATAAATTTCAGCAACTTACTTCTTTAACTCGACCATTTCATTTGACAATGTTTTAGGAATTTTTTGCAAGCCTTCCACGTCATAAGGATCTTTGGTAGTTTTCTTCTTAGGCTCCTCTTTGAATGTCATTTTATTTGTAGGCTTCCTTTCTTCAACATCAACTTTCTTCTATAAAGCTAACAATATTTTCTCATAAACCAAGAATTAATTCATGTTATCAGTGAGTTCTTGCTTTTGTGCCCTGCAACAAAGATAGCTATATTTTATGGAAGAGCACTAATGTACCAATCGAATCATACTTCTTCACCATGATAGGATCCAATTTGGATTTTATTCAAAATTTTATTAAATATTGAGTTCAAATCTTTAATTTTTTCATTAGAGGCAACCTTGATATTAGATAAATCATTAATAATGTGGTTGATTTTTTGTGTTTTCCATTTTACTTAAGAAATTTCTCTTAAAATTTATCCTAATTATTAATTGATCAAGCTAGGAAAGAGAAATACCAAGACCCATTTGATCCTTCAAATGTGTAAGGGAAAATCCTACAGAAAACATCCTCTTCTGAGACACAATTTAGATTGATGGCCAATATGAAATTATGGAGATGCTCCTCTACTGGAATACCATCATCTAGATTGAATTTCAATATCCATCTCTTCAAATGTTTGGGAATATGATGTAAAGGAGGGTTGATAGCTACAACTCTTGGGTTGTTCCAATGGTTGTCTGCCATTTTTGGATTAATAGTAGGACCTATGGTGGAGGAGCTAGACCTATAAGGTGATGTACTTGATGAAGGGGTAGTTGAAATAATAGTAGATGATTATTCCCTATAGAAATACTAAGAGTAGTAATACCTATTGGTTGGATGGAAACAAAGACAATGGAATAAAATATTGAGGTTTTAAATGTATGAGTGAAAGAGGATAAATTGTGGTAAGAAGGTGGTAAAGAAGAAAATGGTACAATTTTTTATGAAATTGATGGGATAGTATGGGTAAGAGGAGATGAGGATGGTGTGATATTCTCACTAGTAGTTGAATCAGAGCCAACCATGGGTATTTTCTTATGATGATATTGCAATGGAAAATCAAAAGGCTTCATTCCTAATTTGTCACTCTATGCTCTCGTTAGAACTCCATAATATTTTAAAGATGACATGTTTCTATCTTCAGAAGTTTTAGGTATATCATCCTACTCCTCAGAAATTGAAAACCCTTCAAGTTTATGAATAATGATTTGCATTTCAGTAGGCTCAACAAGTCGATTAGGAAGAGGAGTGTTTACTGAAGGCTCACTTGTAGGACATATTACAGGGCTAGGAGATTTATGATAAAGTTGTGTAATTTCTAGTCCAAGAGGTGGAGAATGAGAAATGGATCTAGAAGTTTAAGGTGAGGGTTAGGGCGGAGATTGACTCTTGGAATGGCTACTTAATTTATTACGATACCTTTATTACATTGAAAATCTGACGAACCTCCTTCTAGCCCCAAAAATATTGATGGGCGAAAATGGCTGCATCAACATTTGGGAATTTACTTGGTGAGAGGCCCAAATCAGACTCTTTTCTGTTGAATTTGGTGGTTCCGACTGGTATTTTGGGTCTAGTTACCCATTAAAACTCATTGTGTATGGGGATTCAGTGGATGGTGATGATAACAAGTAGACTAATGTAATTACTGATATAAACTAAAACTCATCTAGTCTAATTAATTTTACGTGGGTATATTAAGTCATATGTGCTAGAAACATACGGTGTTTCATGACAATAAATATTCCCACGAATTAACATCGTTAAAATCGATTAAAGAACTAATTTGATTAAATAGTTAATCAAATTAATTATAATATCATCACATATAAATACAAATTTTGTTATTCATTGTATGTTATGTAATTTAATTCACACACATCAAAATTGATAGTGCTAGAAATAATAAAAGTACATACATGAATAATATTTAAAAATTTGAAACAATTACCGTAGAGCTAGAATGTATACAGAGCAAATAAAAGTACCCATACTGTTGGCAATGTAGGTTTTAACCTTGTACGAAAATTACCTGCAAACGAATTCTTAAAAGAGAAAAATAAACAATGGCGATAACATAAAACAAATATTCACAGATATTTTCCCTTGGATCCCAAAACCAGGACTACCAAATTGATTTTTCATTGTGTTCCTTTCATTGTTACAATAAACACACACACACACACACATATACATGTTCAAGCATTCATAAACCCCAATCCATTAACCTTGGATTAGAACATCATTGTAGGTCCCTTGGCCGGATCTACAAAAGACCATGGGCATAAAACCATCATGCCCAAAACCATGTGGAAAAGCCATGCAGAAAACCATAGGTAGGTCCGCCCACCTATTATAGGGTCCAAAAAAATTATAACACACACCCAACAATAAATATGTGCATATTGGAATTGAAGTTGGCTTAGATAATATTAAAGTAAAACTTGAGTACAAAAGTGAAACAAAATCTTTACTTTTTTCTCCAAATATCAGAACCCCTCCTAATGAGTTCAAGAGATATTTAAAGTGTTCATTAAAATAAGGAGTGAAACTACTCTCCTAAAAATACTCACCTAAAGCTTAAAAAAATTAACATAAAAAGTAAATGGTTGTAGAAAAATCTCAGTTCGTTGAGGATGAGCCAATATTTTTCTGCCATAACCTTTGAATATTTAGAAAGGCTGCTAGCTTTGGATGGGAACGAGGCTTAATGTGCACCTAGCAGTTGAAGATAGACACTCTCAAAGGTGGTAGAATTTGGATGGAAGTATTAGTAAGTTCCTTTAGAACCAAAAAATGGCTATGAGGCTTGACCAAGAATTTCCAATTGAGTTCAAGATTAAATTTATCTAGTTGGTAAATTCTCTTAAAACAAACTCTGCCCTCTCCTACAACAAAAATTTGAGAAATCTATGTACATATGGAAAAGAATATTTTAGACAAATGGGAATCAGATTTAATTCAAGTAGTGAAACATTTATGGATTCAACTATGGAATTTGATAATATTCTTGTATCATTGATGAGCTTCTTAACCAAACAAATATTGGCTTTCCATCCTTTGAAAATAATTGACTTTTTCATTTTATCAATTTTAGGAAAGCCAAATTTCCTTCCTTCAACACTATCTTTCCATTTCAGCTACTCATTGATATATCATTTGTTTTCATCATAATATGTTATCATATCAACCAATTCGTCAATCAAAGTTGTACATAACTTGCATTGTACCTTAATCAATTCTATATTTTCACAGAAAATATTTTTCTACTTTTGGAGCTCAACATTAAGGTCATGGGAATCCTGTTTAAATTTCACCAGATGGGGAGTCCCAACCTGCAATTTCTCTAGTTTTTGTTGTGATTCCATGAGATGTATATATTTTGACTTAATCTCCTATGTATGCTAGACTTGAAGTGCATTGAACTGGTTTCACATTTTTTCCAATTTGATATCTTTTTGATATAACTGTGTTTGCCATTGTGCCTTATATTGCTATTTTTTATTCATGAATTCCCACTCCATAGTGGAAATATTTTTATCTTTCTCTCTTAGAAATTCTTAAACTTTTAGTGTTTTTTCTATGGTTTTTGAGGCTTATGCACTTGTAAACTAAGTTAATTTCCTGAGCTCTTTAGTAGGGGAAACAAAGGAACCTTTCCAGAGAACTTCAAGAGAAGTGTCTTGAGTTGATTTTTTTTGCACTAAAGCCTAGGTTCATAAATTTTCCACTTATTTTGCCTCTTTTGACTATAGCATTATGCATTGGGCTATAAAATGTATCCATTTGAGGAATATCCTCAATATTGAGGAAGATTTCAGAAGTAGGACTAATAGGAATAATCTCCACCTCATGTTGGGTGGCCAATTTTGTATTCTCAGATATTGATTGTTATAGCATGATATTTTGCTGAGAAGAGGGATTCCTTTATGGATTTTGTTGTTGAGAAGCAGTCTCTCCTCCTAGGATCACATTTTCTTGTTCCCCTTGGTTTGCTTCAGGTCTTGATCAACTGTTCCCAAACTTTTTATATTCTTGGGTCTATTATAGGACTTTTTCCACCGGGGTTAGAAGAAGTAGTTTTTGTTGTTTTTTTTAGCTTAGGAGGAACCACTATTTGAGAGGAAACTTCTTATTGAGCATAAGACCTAGTGTCCTTCTCAGAGGCTTATTTTTGTAGGGGAGTCTGCAACAAATCCATAAGCAGAGGAGCCAATATTGAATTTATGAAAGAAAGAAATTGTTCACACTCCTTCACTGAAATTTTCTCATCCGCATTACTCTAGAATACATGATAAGAGGAGGCTTCAACAAATAAGTCATCAAACTTGATTTCTTCATGTTGTTATTTTCTAATACCTGAAGTTATGGCAACCTTTTTTTCTACTCCATTACTGTCATATGGCCTAGCCATGATGGTGGCTACCTTCATTGCTTCAATAGGTCACAACTATTTCTCAACATGACCATAATTGGCTAGAGAGAAAATACCAAAAAGTAAAGTAAACTGAGGCCAAAATTTCTTGTTGTTGTCTTTCAATGCCTTGGTAATCCCATGGTCAACTATCTGGTAAGCTACTTCACTACACAAAATCTTGTTCAGGATGTGGAGGGGTAAGACATGGGGTGTCGCATAACTTCCCAAGACTATGATATATGTAAACAACTCTTCACTAAACATTATGGGGACATTATGGGAGTTTTGGTTCCAAATATGATTTCATAGGCAGGGATGATGAACCGATAGCAAATTTGATAAAACTGACCAAACAAATTGGACTCCAAAAGTATACTGTGATAAATATGAATTGGTGATGGGTCAAAAAGAGTCAATTTCTATCTCATGCCTAGGAAATCAAGTGATAAATAGATAAATTCCATGATCTGGGATGACATGTAAAATGGGGCTATTTTATTCCCAGACACACTGCTAGAGGTACGAAAAGAAAAAATATGTTTGGATAGGTTGTTGGATAATATAGTGGCCCAATCGAAAATATAATGCTTAGAATCCCCATCAATTAAGAAGACCCAACTATCAGGAAACTTAGAGACATTGGGATATGCATATAATCTACATAACATAGTGGAAATTTGACTAAATGGAGAGGCAAGTGAATCTATAGATTACTCATTGCTCTCTTCTGGTTTTTGTTTGTTTGAGTATTTTCTCCAATATATGATAGAATATGCATATTCCCCTTGTTTATTTATGAATTATTGCACATATTGTATGTTGTAAATACATTGTGGGTATGGTAATTGATACATGGCCTGAAGGTAATTTGCTATGAATGAGATAATTATTGTGTCATTTGTGTGTGAAACTTACTTTCAATAATATTCATAGTTTCTAAAACCCATATGAACATATTTTTTTATGGCATAAGAAAATGCGTCGCTCCAATTCTATACAAGAAAGAAATTGTCCCATCCTAAGGAGTTTTCTCTGAAGTTGGAATTTCATCATCAACTAAAATTGTCCCCACTGTTACCCGATGCTCTTCAACCTTGAAATACTTGTAGATGCTTTCCCATGATGAATTCCTTCCATCTATGTTTCAAAATATATAAGAAAATAGTCTCGTGCTCGAAATCCTTTCACCTATTACTTCAACATATGGACCAATAGTTTGTTGTACTGGTGCTTTCTTCTTTTCCTTAGACTTATTCATTTCTTATTGGAAAGAAGAATCATGGATTTCCTGTAGAAAGAACAGAAGGATTAACAAAGCATAGGTATCATGGAAAAAATTAACAAAATAATAAGTTAACGACTAATAATCGTTAAATAAAATAATATTAAACCATAAATATGCCAGCGCAAACCATTAATAAAAGAATTAAGTTAATTAGAAAAGGAAGAGTTGGGAGGCCACACAAAATATGTCATGTCATAAACCCAAGAGTGGAAATCCCATAAGGACTCAAAATTATGATTTACTAAGGTTTTTGGGGTTCTGGGTATCCATGGGAATAAAGGAGCATAAGTGGAGTGTACGCCTAGAGGGGAAAATTTGGTAACAAAATGAAATAAGGCTCCAGGGAAATATGGTGTGGGATGACTTGAATATGAGAGAGGAGTACTCAGAATCTCATATTATTGTAATTTTTAATAATTAGGATTTGAAATATGCTACGGGATTATGGGTAAGAAAGGATTAAAACGAAGAGCATCCACATGCCATAAACAGGGCGAAAACATGAAATAATTGGAAATGTGGACCATGTTTGTATTTGAATGACATGGAACCTGGATGCTTGTAAGGTTTCATAAATAGAAATTTAAAATTTTACATGATTATGAGGAAAGTGGGATTAATAGAGCATAATGGAGGAAGTGGGGACTTTTCCTTATAAAAAAAATGAGCGCAAAACATAAATGTTGACCAACTTTTCTAAGCGCAACATTTGAGAAAGAGATGGCATGGATCTTGGGAACCCACGTCACTAGAAGGTTATCAAAATTCAATTAAATAAAGCCTATGAGGTTCTGGGATTCCAAGGTTCTAGGGTACCCGAGAATACTTAGATAATTTGCACTTTTTCAATTGTTTAAAGGCTTAGGTTGAGGCTACGATGGTTCTCTTCAATACATGTTTTATTATTAAAAATGAAAAATTAAGGCTCTAAGTGTTTATTAAAGATAAAATTACATAATCGGACCAAAAAAGGTCCCCATTATTATTATGAATAAAAATTAATCGGGGGGGGGAGGGGGGTTGTTGTTTTCTACATCAAAATGTTAATCCTCTTATTGGACAAGAGAAGAGAAAAAATTGATATGCATAAAAATATAGATAATATATGGATAAGTCCTTATAAGATATATGATATAGCTGGTATACATTCCTATCATCTAACTAATCTTAATGGAGAACCTATTTCCCTCCCTATGAAAGGAAAACTCCTTAAATATTTCTTTTTAGAAGGTACTTGACATTGTATTATATCATGCATATTAGATTATGATGCATTGCATATTGATTTTTCATATCTAAAATCTTCATTTAATGTTATCATGCTAGAATAGGTGCACTTAAATTAAATTTGCATCTTAGAATATATTTTATTTTCTATAATATTTTATTATTTGATGAAAAAAGGGTGATAAAGTACGCCCATGGCACATGATTCCACCATTCTTTGTGATGTACAATATAAAGGTCTATGGTCCTAAAGAATTTCTAGTGTTCTCATGACCTCCCTATTCAAGTACATAGATCATGCCATCTACAAAGAGCTCATGTCCTAGTTGGAGCCAGATGTTACCCATCACGAGTGGGTGACACCATAGGAGAATTGTTTCTCCTAGATTTGTCTTCAGCTGGTAGCCAACAACCCCTGATAGCCACCATTGTAGACAATATATTGTGCTAATTGATCTTCATTCCTTGAGCTAGTCATATGTCCCCTCTCCCATATGTCGAGAGCGTATGTTTGAATGCGGTCCATCCAATCCTAAAGGTGTGTTTTTCATTGTGCAATTAGGTGCTTATGCTTTTTTTTTATTTGGGAACTGTTACACAGGATTTTGTCACTGTCCTTGCAATCCCCATCCCGTACATTGGAGGATCATTTTTGTGACTAATAAGAAGTGTCATTGCTTGAAAATACCATCATTGCATCCCTTTCCATGAGGACAACATTCCTTCTATTGACAATTCCCTGAGCAGATCATTAGAAACACATGTTTTTGACTTGGCACTAGTAGATTGATATGCCCTCGTGTCAATGAGGAATATTAGCACTGGCCTGCGCATCTACTGGCACTCTGTCCCAATGAACTACCCATGCCAACCTGTTTATGGAGTTTTTTTTAAATATAGAGGTGAAGTTTCTATCCTAACAACTTCGTGGGTGAGTCAGATGGAGTGGTTCAAATGAATAACCACGAAACCCTTCCTTTGGCCTCTTGTTTCCACCTTTTAGGGAAACCTCCCAAGAGATAAGGCATCCCTACCACCATTGTAGGGATCCCAACCTCCTCCTCTCCCTCTATAAATAAAGCTATCTCCCATTGATAGACGAGCTGAACAATTATAGCTGAAAGGTTGAAGAGAATTCTTGAACATCTCGCTAGAGAGATAGAACAAAGAAAGAGAACTTTTTCGACAGAGCTTAGGCTTGTGTCCTCACCTCGTTTGAATTCCCTGACGATCCTTTGAGACGTGCTTCAACTGAACCCACTGGAGGAGGCTGCGATGTCAAGGCTCGAGTTGTAACTCTTTCTTCTATTTATACATATACATGATTATTGTCTGGTTCCCATCTTGTGTTAATGAAATGTGCTTAACCTTCCTTGACTGGTTAATTTATTATGAATGAAATCATTGTCTTGTATGCTGCTTTTATTTGCTAATCTTCGTGCATGTATTCGAGCACTCTTGTAGAATGATTGTGACCTCTCGAGCCAGAGATCAAGAGGCTACCACCACTACAACGATGACAACATTGGACTTGAGGTAGGTCAATCTACCCTGTCCTTTTCATTCATTAGTTAGGAACCTACACTTTAGCTTGTCCCTTTGTTTCCAGACCCACTATAAGGCTAGAGGGATCATCTCTATCTGCATAGAGGATTTACCTTTCCAGCAAATTGGCAACTCCACTGGGGATCAGTGTGAGTTTGTCATTTCATTTCCCATTAGGAATTTTCCTTGTCACATCGACTTCGGTCATTTTCTTGCTTGTATGTTTTTTTTGGCTTGCTTGATTGTCTGGGCTTCTCCTGTTCAGCTCTAGGGTGTCAAGATTGACCCCTTCTCACTGGTTCTTCCCTCCTCCCATAGTTATCCAGCTTGGTGTGAGTTTTCCTTGAACAGTTGTGCCAATTAGCATTGTTTTCTTTTGTTGTAGTAGAGCCAACCCCTGTTTGGCGCGGATTACCACCTAATAGTCGCACCGAATCCTGTAGGATTTGGTTTGACCCTTTTTCTGAGTTTTTGGTCAGTTGTGCTTGACTCTGGATTGTTTAATTTATTTGAAATTGGTTTTTGGAGTTTTTTTTTATTGTTTTAGGCTTTCTCTTCTCAGCTACTTGTCTATTCTCTCATCGGTGCATTTCACAGCCCTAGGGTTTCTAGGTGTCTTTCGCTCACTAAGCCTTCCTATTGAAGTTTGAGTCTTTTCTATTTTGGTCAATTCAATTCCCTGATCAGTTGTATTAGTCTTTCCTGATCCTTTGAGTTTTTTGGTTTGTTGAATGATCCCTTTAGTTTTTGTTTGACTCTACATCTCATTACTTTGAGCATAGATCACATTGCTCATTTGGGTCATTTTGAAAGCTTTTTTTTGGATTGAAAGAGTGAATCATTGGTTTTTTGTGTGTTTTTGTGTCTATTTCTTTCAAATAATTTATTTTGAGATCCCTACGTTCACAGTACTTAAAGCTAGTGTTCAATTTGTTTTTGACGTAATTAGTGCATTGTGTGCTTCATTCATTGAAAAAAAAATATTTGCATTCTTTCGTTTGCATCGGAAATGAAAGTTATTTTGCATAATTAGCACTTGATGAACTAGGAAAGAGTTTTCATTTTTCCTTTTGGTTGTATTAGATTCATTAAGGGAATTTTTTGTATGATCTCATTGTTTGATGATTTATAAAAGATCTCTATCCTTCTCTTAGTTAGCATCCATCGAATGGAAAATGGTGTTCTTTTACATGTAGTGTGCATTTAGGAAATTTGAGATCAAATTCGGTAGGGCCTTGAAACCGAAAAATTAATTCAAGATCAACTCTAAAATTTATTCAATTAATCTAAGGAAGCATTGGAACCTAACACAAACATTTTTAGAGGTCTAGGCTAGTGACGTGTTCCAACATCATTAAACCTAGTAGTTGTCGTTCACCAGCTAGCCTTAGACATCACTAGTATGGACTTGTGCTCCCCATACTGTCGCATATATAAAGGGAGACCCTCATAGGTTCAAATCCATTATCCATAGGAAGCCGAGTCTGTTGCCTTGTAACTGTGATACATCGAACACAGCATTTGGGGAGACTACCTACATGTACGTTAAGTCCTTGGTCATTTCTCTTTCATTTGATCACCAAGGTGTATATGGCAGTTCACGAAAACTTGGTACACCCTCTTGCTTAGATTACCTGAGTAGTCATTTCGATATTTTCGTGACTCCTTAAAAAGATACGAGATCATCGAGCACTTGTCGTTTCCTGCTCCTTTAAAATTGAAAGTGACTAGAGTCATATTTTATCTATTTCTTGACTCTTGAAACATGAAATAACAAAGTCCCGTTCCAATCTCGTAAAATTAATTACCCACGATCACATGCCCGTTAAAAATTTTTTACTTGGATTTTTTTTGTACTTCCTTAGACTTTGATCTTGAAGCCTTGAATTTGTTATCTCATTTTCCTTCTTGTGTTGAAATATTGTCACACTGGCGAAACCACCAGTTTCCTCGTCTTCTTCACCGCCTCCTAGTGGTAGTTATTTTACTAACATTTCTTTCGAAACATGTTAATATACTAGGTCTGCTGAGTTTTTACAGCCTATCATCGCGACTATCTTGCCTCTTGCTACCCGATCTCCTCCTGAAGAGTCAGCTAAATTCAATTGGCCTCCTTAGGGTGCTTGGTCTGATTTTGGGAGCGAGGAAGAATTCCCACCTCTTACTTCGGGTTCACCATTTATAGCCGCTGCTATACCTCCCAGTCCTCGTTGTCTTTTCGATGATCTTTCGACTTTGTTAGACATGGATTCTTCAAGTCCTGTTGGCATTGAAGGACTTCCTATTTCTATAGGGGAATATCAACTTTTCCTGGAAGATCTCCTGCGTGTTTCTAGTCAATATTCCCCTCAATCGGTGTCACTTCCACCCGGTTATCAAAATTTGAGTCAGATTATTTCTGGTGTTGTATCCATAGCACAATCCAGTACATTGACTCCTCCCAAGAGTTCAATCCTTCCTTCATTAGGAATGTTGCCTTAAACACCTAGTTCATCAGCTATTGTTACATCTGTCTTGGTCCGACCTACCATTTGTGTGGCTTCGTCTGCACCAGTTGTTACACATTAGTCATCAGGATCTTTTCACACTCGTAGGTCTATCTTTCTTAATCCCACATGGCATGTCAATACTGGCCCGGGTAAATCACAAACTTGCGCTGCGGAGGTCATGCCTGCTTCTTGTGTGGCTACGAATTCCTCTGCTATTCCTGGAAGCATTAATTTTGAAGAGTATCTGTTGGCTATTCAGTAGTAGAAATCTCAGGGTTATCAGTAGCCCCAAGCGCTTGTTAATCCTCCGTATCACTATGATGTCTACGGTAACCCAATTTATTTGCCCCCTATCGATCCAAATCAGGATGTTTATCTATGTCAGGCTGATCCCTATCGGACCATCCCTCATCGAGGTCCAGTGATACAAGGACAACCCTCAGGTCCACAAGGACAACCCTTGTAGGCACAACCTTTGATCTAGCAGGGACGACCTTATTGTCTGCAAGGGAAACCCTTACAGGGTCAACCTTCGGTCCAACAACCCTATGGTCCTTTTGGTCAACCTCAATATCAATATCAACCAGGAGCATCTTACGTTCCTGGGGGGGGAATTTATCCACCATAGGGACAACATTTTGTGCAACAACAACAACCTTATGTCTAGCAAGGTGAACCTTTTGTACAGAAAGGACAACCCTACAATCCTACTCTGGGTCAACCTGGTTATCAGGGACAACATGGTCCATCGCAACCATTGGGCCAGACCCTTCCACATGGGCAACTCGGTGGCCCTCAGTATCCAGGCCAACCTAATCAGCAGGGATAGCCTGCCCATCCTTAGCAGTCGGTTCAACCTTCTCAGCCCACTCAGCAGCCGGTTCAACATGTTCAACCAGCCCAACAACCAGTTCAACTTGTTCAACCTGCTCAAAAGGGTCCACCTACTCAGCCTCAAGGTGCTACTTACCCTCCTCAAGGTCAATATTAGGCGGTATATAGTGCGCCCCAGGGTTTCACTTATTACCCTCAAAATCAATCCCAGATGGTGTATAATCCACCTCAAGGAAATGCTTACATTCTGCAACAGAATCCATACATTTCTCAGCAAGGACCTCAATGGTATTCTCAGAATCAATATCCCGGTCCTCAACCCCAGTATCGGTAGAACTATCAGGCTTATAACCCCTATGGTCAAAATCCTCTGGGAAAAATCATATGTGGGTAGAATTTCTCCCAGACTGGGTGGAATGCTAAGACGGGTCCTTATCAAAGACCTCTGATGCATTTTAATCCTCAATTACCATTTCTCGCTACGTTGGAACTGCCATATGTGTCAAAGTTAACGAATGATCTGAATATTCATAACCCGTATTGGCCTCTAGTTCCAACCAAGATTCCTGGTGATTGTCTTAAGTTTGAGGACAAGTCCAGAGAAGACCCCCAAGCACATGTTATGACCTACCACTTGTGGTGTTCCTCTAACTCTTGGGTTGACGATTCCACTCGACTTTGTCTTTTCCAACGGACTCTTACTAGTGTCGCTGCAAAGTGGTACATTGAATTATCTCGTGGCATCTTTCAAGATTTCAACTCTTTAGCCATGTCATTTCTTACACATTTTCAGTTACTAGTTCATTATGAGACTGGGATGCACCTCCTCATATCCTTGAAACAAGATCGAGCTACTCATATCTCGAATCATATTCATGAATAAAGGCATCGGTGTTGCTTGATCAAGTTTGATATTCCTGATTAGCTTCTAACTAATTGGTTCACTACCTCATTTGTCAATAAAATCACTAAAGACATATCTATCAGGGATGTGCAACCGAAGAATAGGCCATTGCCCATACCTAGTACCTTGACCTTGTGTATTCTCAGTCGGGCACGTTGTATGATATCTTTCCTGATTCTCCTCGACCTGGATCTTCCAAAGCACCAACGATGCCATCTATCGACGATATCATCAGTTCCGTGTCTTAGATTTCTCAGAATTATTCTCCTTCAAACCATGAGAATCAAAATTCTAATCCTTCCAATGATTTTGCTTCTCATCCTACCCGAATTCTGGTACCACTACGGAAGTCAATTCTATTCAAGCGAATCCGATGGATAAAAATTCCAACGGAAAAAAGAAGGGTAAAGGTAAGGCCAAATTTGATACCCCGAAATAGGATTCGTCTTAAACTCGTGTTGAAGATGGTTCACAATGTAAGCCGAAGTACCCTTGTTTGATTTGTGATGAAGAGCACTACACCAAGGACTGTCCTCGATGGGACGAAGTAAGTAGATTTCTCAAAGGCACCCAGGGAACTACGGTTGTTCTCAAAGAACCTTTTCCATCACAATAGACCCAGATGGTAGAGCAACCTCAGTCTTGTGCCTCATTTGGCTCTCAGGTTTTCATGATGAATGGTTCTACATCCGTTTCTATCACTACTTAGTCGAAATATTATACCGGATCACATCAGGCAGCGGGGAAGAGATTGCTGATGGTCCTCCTCCTCCGCCTGCTTCTAGCCCTCTTCAAATTGAAAGGCCCAGTGTTGAGCTCGTTGTACAACCACCTTCCAAAGGTGTACTCCGTAAGTCTTCTTATAATCCCAATGCCCGTGCTGCTCAACATTAGAGGATTGTTGAGGATCTGGATCAGGTGCCATCTACAATGTCTACATTAGAAGTACTTAAAAGTTGTCTGTATCAATGGAAGGCTTTGTTATTTGCGATCGAAGGGGTTGATCTTGCCGATTCTAGCCTTCTCACTTTCAACTTGGAGAATTTCGTCCCACGACTCCCGCACCAAATTGCGCTCATAATAAAAGTTGGTATTAATGGTTTTAATATCCATCGGGTAGTTGTGGAAAAGGGTGAATTTACATGTGTCATGTCATCTGCTTTTTGGAAAGCCATAGGTTCTACGTCTCTGAATTCATCACCAAATTCCCTTCAAGCATTTTATGGAAGGGAATCTAAACCTCTTGGTGTTCTTGCTAGTTTACCAATTACATTAGAAGGGAAGACAGTCAATGTCGAGGTTGAAGTAGTTGATGCCAAGCTCAATTATCATCCTCTCCTCGATCATAGTTGGACTCACAAAATTTTGTGTGTTCCATCCACTCTCTTTCATGTTTTGAAGTTCCCTCATGAAGGAAAGTTTGATATTTTTGATCAGTTATAGTTCTTCACTTCTTCTTTCGAGAACAACGTTCCGTATGTGGATGAAAGTCCTACTCCCTACGAGAGTGTAGGGCTAGGTCTCTTCAAATATCCTACCCTCATGGGTATTTTCCCTCTTCCTCAACCCAACACTATTCAGATTAATATTATCTCTCGGTCTGATGACCCATGGATCATCCCTTCACCTGAGCAGATCGATTCTTTCAGAGATTCGATGCCATTAAGTCCAATCGAGATAGACTATTGTGAAATTATTTCGGTTTCGGAGCCTTCGCCTCCTGATCATGATCCTTTGAGAATTCCTCTTAACACTTATTCTCAATCCCCTTGGATCAGGAATTCAGATTCTCCCAATCTCTTGAAAGAGATATTTCCCTCCGATGAAGCCATCGTGGAAACTATGTTTCTCGAGGATCTTCTGTGGGTTGATACTCATCATCGTTCCTTGTTCATGCCTGGTCTCGGGGCCATGTCTACGTATCTTGAGAATTTTACATCTCATGTTCCTTCTCCTCTGCTTCAAAAGCCTATTCTAACACGCAATTTTTTTTATGGACGATTACTTGAGTAATATCACACAAACAATTCCTATTGACATTTCCATGAAACTGGGAATTGTCGAGAACATCCCTATCAGAGTCACATGTTCTTTGGAGGAAGTTTAGGTTTATACTAGCCTTTTCCAGGAGTTCTGCAATGTCTTTGCATGGTATTACAAAGAGATGTCTGGAATCGATCCTAGTATAGTGGTGCATGAGATTCCTACCTACTGTGGTTCGAAGCCTATTGGTCAGTGCCTTCATCTTGGGCACCCTAGGAAGGCTACCACCATTAAGGGTGAATTTGAAAAACTTCTCAATGTTGGTTTTATCTATCTAACTCCCTTGACAGAATGGGTGTCTAAAAAATAGAGTACAATTCAGATCTGTGTTGATTATCGTGACATAAATCGGGCCTATCCTAAGGATAATTATCCTACTTCCTTTATTGATCAAATCATTGATGACTACACTGGGAGTGAGATCTCTTCCCTCATGGATGACTTTTCTTGCTATAAACAGATTAAAATTCTCCCGACTGATCAACATAAGACTGCCTGTATTTGTCCCTAGGGTTCTTTTGCATATAAGAAGATCCCTTTTGGCTTGAAGAATGATGGGGCCACATTTCAACAAGCAATGTCATATAATTTTCATGATATTAAAAAAATTGTTCAGCCTTATCTGGATGATCTTCCAGCTCATTCAACTAAATGTAAGGACCACCCTGACCATCTCCGTCAGATATTTCTTCGCTATGCTATAATATCTGGTTAAATCAACATAAGTGTGTCTTCTGGCGAGTACACTCTTGGGGTTTATCATTTCCAAAGATAGGATTCGCCTCGATTTGCTCAAATTTGAGGTTATCATTAATATCCCCTCCCCATCCTCATTACATCAGTTGTAGAGTCTACAAGGGAAGGCTAATTTTTTGTGTCGTTTTATACCTAACTATGCCGAAGTGGCAAAAGGATTCACGTGATTACTAAAGCAGGGTGTCCCGTTCCTTTGGGATGCAATCCCTGAGAAGTATTTTGATGCGCTGAAGACGTTGCTTATCAATGCTCCTCTATTGCATCCTTCGAACTATCATCGTTATTTTTCCCTCTATTTAGCCACCGCTTTCAGTACGATTGCCATGGTTCTGGTACAAGACAATGATGACGGTGACAAGCATGTTATTTAATATCTCTCTCGCAACCTTCTCAATATTGAAATGTGCTATGAACATATCGATAACTTGGCGTTAGCTGCCATTCAAGTAGTTAAAAGTTTTTGTCATTACATTTTGTTGTGTACTGTGACTGTGATTTCGAATTCCAACCCTATGACCTATATATTTTCTCGACAATTGCTGGGGGGTAAGTACTTAAAGTGGATTGTCATCCTTAAAGAGTTCGATTTGGAATTCACTACTGCCAAGTCAAATAAATCACTAGTCTTCGTCGATCTTATCTGCTCCCTCCCCTATGACTCTGCTTTGTTTGGTTCTGAGGAATGCATTCTGGATGATACGCTTTTTCTAATTAGCACCCTCTATCCTTGGTACGGTGATATCATCATATATCTTCAGACTTCTACCTTCCAATCTAAGTTGTTAAAGGATGCTCTCCGAGACATCTGTCATCAATCGCAACCTTATCGTATAGTCGGAGATACACTCTACCACATCGGAATAGATTCCATTCTCCACTGGTGTTTAACTCTCGAGGAGGTTGAGAAATTTTTGAATGATTTTCATAGTGGCACCTGTGGCGGTCACATGTCTAGCTATGCTAGTGTATACAAAATTATTCGTTATGGGTATTTCTAGCCCAAAATCTTGAAGTTTTTCATTGTTGATGTTCGTAAATGTCATGATTTCCAGATTTATCAGGGAAAGATGCACACGCCACCTTCCCATATCCACCCTGTCATTACCATTGGTCCCTTTGCAAAGCGGTGCATTGATTTTATGACGTGTAAACCTCACTCGGTCGGGGGGCATGTGTTGGGCCCAAATTAAGGTATGATTCTCACCCCATAAATACTTCAAATTATGTTATAATTTAGAGGGAATCCCTCTTCACATTAACAATAAGGAATAAAATATCACGAAAACGGGAAAAATTGGACTAATGATGAAAAGGATGTTTTTATAATAGGAAATTGACTTCTCTTATCTCCACATGTAGGAAAGCAGAATGCCTGGACCAATAGGGAATGAAAGCCAACCAACAGACGCTAGCATATGAAATCCTAGCAATTCCAAAAACTAGCAGAAGGAAAAAAAATGAATCCGAGTCCAAGAACTCAAATGACAGCCACGTGTAGCGGGCTGTCATTTGAGAAACACTTTCGAAATTCTTGGAAATCGCCTTTAAAAGGGAAAAGGACGAAGGAGAAGGGGAACCAGAAATAAGATAGGAAATTCATTCTGTAATAGACAAATCTGAAACAGTCTGTTTAATTGCATTTTTGTAACATCACTAGATGTAATATATAGCTTTGAACAATCATCTTTTGAAGTTTTTACAGTGCTAAGGCTTCTGGTGGTCTAGGCCCAACCTCTGGAAGCTCCATGCACATTTTCATACTCTGTGTAGTTACATAACTGATACTTATGAATCTGATGCAGTTGTAACGTATATTTCCATTTAATACAAATACAGTTCTCCTTCTTCAGGATTGTTAGAAACCGCATTCTTAAAGTAGCACAAATGTAATTGTATTTTCCGACTTACAGCATTGTTCTGTTATCAATAGATAGTTCCAGTTACTTTGATATCAACACATTTGAATTACAGATTATAGAATAAGCTGATTTTAGCATTATATGTCTTTATGAATTGCGTTCTCTTTCTATCATAACGAAGTGTTCAACCCTCGATCAATCTTGATTAATTAATTCATACATAGAACTCCATTGAAAAATTACTTAATTACTTGTTGTACGAGTTATTTAATTCACTTCAGTCATACTGTTGTTTCATTACTGTCCAGCTTAGTTATCTTGTTGTTCCATTACTACACAACTAGTTATACTGCTACTTCATTATTGCTTAGTTTTCTAGACTGTTGGTTCAATTTGATTCCATTACTTATTAACTTAGTTAGACTATTGTTCCATTTAATTCCATCACCGTTCAATTCAATGTATGCTTGGTTTATCTAGATTTTTGTTTGGTTCAGTTAAGCTGCTGTTTCAGTCCATTAGAAAAACAGAAATTCCTATTGCTTAATCCTAGGTTAAAAACCCATCCAAGTCACCCCTCATAGGATAAGAAAGTTCGAGAAGTTAGTAAATTCTCCCTCATAATTGAAAAGGAGCATCTGTAGACAAACTTATTCGCATATATTGTAATAACACTATTGGAATAAGAAGACTTACCCCGGGTTGATAATTAAATGAGGAAGCACGAGAGTTGTCAATAAAAAGTCACCTCTTTCAGAACCAACATTTTGGTGCCATTGCTGGGGAGAGTGTTAAGAGTCGCTTCCCTTATTTCATCTTTTCTCCATTGCTATGAAGAATTGGGTATTGAAAATGAGAGGTAAGAACCCGCATACTAGCAAGAAACATGCTTGCCCTTTAGCCTACTCACCAGCAAGTTGTACAAAGAACCGTAGGATAGGTTTATGCCTAGGAAAAAGAAGATAGAAACAATATGAAATCATTCGCAACCATCCTCAAAACCTAAAGGACCAGTGATCCTTGGGAGGACAACATATATAGACGAAATCATTAGAAAATCTGAATCTCAGGCATCTATAAGACCCATAACTATTTCCATTCAAAGTCCTAATGCACTCCCTCAGGCAGCAGCCTCACCATATTTAGCCTACACCAAGATTCATAGCGAGACAGAGGGGTCTGAAAAAAGACTTTAGACTGTCATTCATAGAGACATTGACCCTTCAAAAGAGGGAGGTTCTTGCAACCTGCAAGAAGGCGAGGGAGAAACTAGTGGAGGAATTCACATAGAGATATCAGACCCTAAGTCCCCTAAAGAAGTGATTGAAGCAGAAGTTCTTATAATCCCAGATCAAGGAAGTGTTGTAAAACCCCTACCGCATTCACAAGCCTATTAAGATCTCCCCTCCAGATCAAGAAGTTCCCAAATATTTCTGGCACCTCCTTGATCAGATGGAAAATAATAAAAATCAGAATTAGAGGTAGACATCAACATTAGAGTACCCTATTGTTGATCATGCTGCCAATGCCCCTATGAAAGCCATTCCCTTGCACAACATCCCCACCATTCATGGGTTAACCACAAAAGATCCTAATGCATTCCTATTTGAATTTGATGTCTTATGCAGAGGATATGACTACACCACCGATCCCGAGGAACTAAAATTATTTCCCTCTACCTTAAAAGGGGCTTCACTCACTGCTTCATGGGATTAGGAGGGGGAACTATAAACAACTGGGACCAAATGAAGAATAATTTTCTTACCAAATACCAATATTATTGTCCAACCTGAGATCTAAAAGACTAAATATTTAACATGTCTGCAAAAGACAATGAAACATTAGAGGAATTCGTAGAAATATTTCAATACAATTTACAAAGATTCCCATATACCACATTGTCGAAGGAAATTTTAAAAGCCACAATGCTTAAAGGGATGAAGGAAGAATGGGTTGAAATGCTTAACATAATGGGGAAGGGAGATATTTATCAGGAAGAATATGATGAGATTATCTCCTTATGTATTAGATTCTCCCGTGGTAGCTCGGGCAATAGACCTGTTGAGCATGATTCTATGAAGAAGGATCTTAAGTAGACCAATGGAAATGTAACTAGAGAATAATTTGGAAATTTGTTAGAAAATTTCAAAAATGACATCCTGGGTTCTATGAAAATGCAACTTGATGTTTTACAAGCCAAGCAAAAACAAGCTATAACCAAACAAAACCTGGCAATTTTTTGCCCAAGATGTCGGAAGAAGCACAGCCAGAGAGATTGTCCTTTAGACATGGTCTAGACTTGTGCTATCTGTTGAACCTTTAATTAAACTGAGAGGGGGGGGGGGGGTGAATCAGTTTAATGCATTCCTGATCTTTTAAAACTTTTCATTAAGCTATTTACACCTTCATTTCATATCCAATTTAATGTGCAAGTAATCTTAGAATGCAAGCAGCAAGTATTAGTTTAATATAGCAATAGACTTAATATGAGAGTTGCAAGTATTAAGCAGATGATACATATCAGATTCAATACATAACTATCAAGCACAAAGACACCAGATATAAGTGGAAACCCATAACAGGAGAAAACCACATCTTATTATTGTTGTGATGCAAAGGCAAGCTCTTACTCCCTCTCACCACTGTTTTTCTGAAGGCACCAACCTACAGGAGGCTCCAACCTCAATTCTGCAAGCTACAACTTGCAAGGAAGCATCAACTTCCTTCAATTTTCTGTAGGCACCAACCTACAGGAGGCTTCAAACTTTGTCAGCTACAACTAACAGCTATTAAGCTGAATGTTTACTGTTTTACTCCAGATATCAGCTCTGTTCTGTATCAACTCTTCTTCTCTTAATCTTCTCTGCTTTATTCTTCTATATTCTGCATTCTCTATATCTCCTCTCTCTCTCTCTCTCTCTCTCTCTCTCTCTCTCTCTCTCTTCTAACACTCATTTTGCATATCAAAATGATATTACTTATAGAATTTCTTGATGACTGTTTGTTTTCCTCTAGGAATTCGAAATGAATGGTCATACCCCTTGGTCTTCTGCCTCCTCATTTCTTTATCCAACTCAATTTAAAAATCATAATAATATGTACACAATTTCATGCTACAGTGGGATTTTGTCTTTTCTTTAGGATACTTTCCTTTCCATCACAAACAATAAAAAATAATTACATCATTTACATTCACATTCTAAATTACATATTTCAATATCACTCAGCTCCTCTTCTGAACTTTGGCTTACTGGATTTTGTCTTTTTCTACTACTGTTAAGAAACTGTTCTGCATCATCTTTGTTTACTATCATCTGTACATTTCACCTGTTCACTGCTCTTCTAAATCCCTGTATTTTTCTTGTTCATTCTAGTTATATAACTGCTGTATGTACAGCTATCTTTTAGTCAAACTTAAATATAACTCTACATTTTTATAAACCCTTTTTAATCACACGGATATATTAGTGCTCCCAATATTTACCATATGCCATCAACTGTATAATCTTTGGTTTCATTTTACAGGAAACACTTTGCCTTATTAACAAAACAAATATCTGCTCCCACTTTTTAATTGCATTCAAAGTTTCGTGTCCAACCATTTTCTCATTCGACAATCTCTTATATGTACATATGCGCTAACTGTGGGAATGTAATTTCATCTGTCGGATCAGTTGCAGGCGGCAGCATGGATAACTAGTGCAGAGTTAAAATGGGAGCACATCAATAGAGATCAACGGATTACGGGAGGTCGAACCGCTCGACGGTTAACGGGAAGGCACCCCCTGTAGTTGACTGGCCGATCGCGGTTGACCAAGCGATCAACGGTTGTGGTGAACTACGGGGCCTCACCCCAGCTGCTGCGTACGGACAAAGTGGAGCCCCCGTAACCACCACTTTGTCGTGGCTCCACCTATATAACATGGACCTTTGGTGATTAGAACTATATTAATAGACCCTCGGCATATTTAATCATATATGCATATTCCATTATATGCACACCATAGTATCTCAACACATATAATATATGAAATTCGTCCATATGAATAACCCGACATCCACATATTTAAATTATATTATAATTAATCAAATGTCAAGACCGTGGTAATATATAATTTAATTACGAGTTCAACTTTATTGTCGAACATGACCACCAAGGTTGGCGCCTTATATTAATACCCGGAGTCCATTGCATGTATCTCCGACTTTTATATTACCTCCGGACCTTATATTAAATTAATAACCCAACTTCATTACATATATTTCCGTCGGGCCCACAATGCCATCAACCGCCAATCGAATGCACACAACATACATGACTTATCATCCACACACCTTTATTAAACCTCGTGCAAGTCCTGCGATCGCCCACCATTGGATAGCCTTTTCCCCAGATCAACGGATCTTATTCATTTCGCTGGGCGTCTTCCGCCGATCGTTAACACGTGAAATTTCATTTTAATCAAAACCGCTTATGCCACGTGTCGATTCCTATATGGAATCGTTGCCCATTCCTCCAATACCACTTTCCGACGGATGGTGGTGCGGAAAAAACCATGGTTTCACTCCAACCCACTGTTACTGTTCACAAGTCTCAGTTCCGCTCCTCTCCTCCGCTCCAGGTTCCGCCCAGGGTTTTAATTTAATAGTTCAATACACCGATTTAACGCTAATTCCTTCGCATTTCAATTATATATATATATATATATAACCACGAGACGAGGGATGGAGCAGATTAGGGTTTTTTGCGCCAAAACCCCAGCCGTCACTGTGTTCTCCACGGCCGCGGCTGTTGCAGAGGCACCTCACTACGCTCTGTATCCAGAAATACTCTGCTTTCGCTAGGAGACCTCATTCATGCTGTGGAATGCAATCGATACAGCAGCACCAACCTCAAATCTCCTGCTTGGAGCCGTCAACAGCTGCATGAAGAGCCCGATTGGGCCTCAAGACTTCTTCAACCAGATTCACAAGTGTCAGATCTCTGTTTCGGCGGCCGATGCAATTGCTACCTTCATCGACCTGCAGAAATGTGCTGCCATTTTCAGCAAGAAAGGGCAGGAACGCAGCGCGTTGGCCACATCCCCTGTATGGCCACTGCCACCTTGGGTCATTCTGCTCGGTTGGATCCAAGTGCCGAAAATCCTCATTCAGTTGCTCTCAAAGCTAAAAGCCCTCTGGATTTGGGGAATCCAAGAATTTTCTCAGTTCAGAAGCTAACTATTTCAAATCATTCAGCTTCCGCTTACCAGATCCAGATCTCTCTTTTAATAGGAGGAAAAAAACTGCTCTGGGTGCGAGCCACGAATCTGGTGTAGGACATTCTTCAAGATCTCGAGCTCAGATTGGGGATTCCCTCAAATCTCATGAGGCTGCTTCATGGAGGTAAACAACTTGAATATTCTTTACCCCTGTCTCATTACAATATCAAAAAAGATGCTACAGTTATGCTCTCCCTTCATTTGAGAGGAGGAGCTGTTGGGCAAACCTCCTCGGCTCCTTCCTTCTCCTACAAGGATGCGGTTCATTCGCAGCCATCCAAGAGAGCCACTCAACTAGCTGAGGCTCCCAAGCATTTCCTGGTGGACAAAAGGGAGGAAACCCCTTCCATTAAGATCTCCCATCCAACTTTGGAGGACCAATTTCAGACATTTGCAGAAAAGGCTATCATTTGCAGGTTTAATGGCCTATGGCCTCGAACTGCAGATCTCTATCAGTGGATCCATTCCAACTGGACCAACAATTGCATGGTTTTCTTTTGCTCGAAAGGCTTCTTCATTGTGGCCTTTGCTTTCAGTGAAGACTATCAGAAGGCTTTAACGAAAGGCCCCTGGTTCTGGGGATCAGCAGGGATCTTCCTTACTCCTTGGTTTCCAGATTTCGACCCTTCAACTGCTGTCATCACCAGACTTCCCATTTGGGTCAGGCTTCCAAATCTACCTGCGCACCTCTGGCACTTCGCAGTCTTCCAAGGAATTGGGAACACTCTAGGCCGCTTCCTGGCCACAGACGCCTCAAGGGGGGAGAAAGGAATATACACATTTGGAATAATTTTTGCAGAAATAGATATCAGTAATGGGCTTCCGGACAAGATAAATCTTAAAATTGGGGACTTCCATTGGACCCAAACCTTAGACTATGAGAATACAGCCTTTCGGTGTCGTCACTGCCATCAGACGGGACATATCCAAAACTCATGTGCCACGTTCCTCGACAAAACGAAGAAAAAAAAGGGAAATCCAAATCAAAGAGCTGGAAGCCATGTGTTCCACCTCCCATGGACGACATTGACTCCTTCAGCTCGGACGGGGAGGAAAAAGATGCAAATGAAGAAAATGATGAGCAGGCAAAGGACCCCCCCTTAGCCAGCCCTATGGATCTTTCGGCATTGCAGATATCGCAGAAACACTCACAAGCACCCTCTTCCTCAGATTCAGATAAGGAGGCTTCTCCTTCAGAACAAAATTGTCAACAATTGGTTCCTGTCTAGTCAGATCCCAATGGCTGGGTTAAAGTCAGCAAAAAAAAAGTGAAAAAATGTCGTTTGGAGGTTCCTACCCAATCTCGGTAGACCCCCTTGTCTCGCTTTATGCTTTCAGTTCCCCTTGTTCCCCCTGTTACTTTCTGCTTGTTCTAGATTGCTTATAGGAGTTGAGGTTGATATCTATCATTTCCAGCTCCCCTGTTTCTTCTCTTTGCTTTCTGGCAAAGATCTGATTGTACTATATGGTTTTTTCTTAATAGATTTAGTCTTATTTAGAAAAAAAAAATTATATATATAATTTTTTGTTTCGACTATGATTCCGCCTCCAACGCAGAGTTCCGCTCCTTTGACTTTGGTTCCGCCTCTGACTATGGTTCTGCTCCTATTCACGCTGGTTCTTCGGTGTATGCATATATATAAACCATATATATATATAACACACTGATTCAAACGCCCGGAATGTTATGTGTAATGCCCGGAATGTATGAAAGATTCTCGGAATTTATCTATATATGTACATATTTTTGAAATAACAACGGTTTCTCTGCAATGACATATGTGGCTCCGCCTCTGTCGCTTCTATCACTCTGCCTCTGCCTCTACTGCTGTGATAACAGCTCTGTCTCCGTATTTGCTTCCTCTGTCTCTACCTTTCTCTTCATTTCCTCTTTTCTCCATTGTCTATCTTAGTCTCTTTGTAATTGTTCCTATTTCTGCATCTGCTACCTCCTTTGCCATCAATGACAACATTCCCAACACTATCTATGCTAAGGATCATGCTACAAACCAGTGTCCTTCACTTCCCAGGCTGAAAGCCATCTACAAGGAAGCAGAAGAAGAAATAGAGCCAGTCTATTTAATGAATCAGCATCGGTAATGGCAGGCATGACTTGGCATACCACAAGAATTTCCTCAATACTTCCCGTTGTCGCAGCTCAACCAGCAAAACCCCTTCCCAAATTGGCCAAACCAAGCATTTCCTATGCCACCTTGGCCTATGCAACCTCCATCATGGAGTAATTGGAAAAACTTCCCTAGTTCTCTGTAATGTTCCAAATGGGGAAAATTAGGCTCAGTAGGGAATATCTTGAGATATTACTCTACGGATTCACAACAGTATGGAAATGCACCAGTAATTATAAACTAGATATAGACTGAAGGGGCTTTTACTGGATGTGTCACCTCTAAGGAGAGGGTGAGATCCAGAGGCTACCTGGCCCGTTTCAGACTTGGAAACCCCTTCTAGAACAGCGCAGTCCATCAAGGAGGTTCAATGAACCTATACAACACTGGTTGACTTGGTCAAATAGGATCTCCTTTGGTGGTCTTGACCCTTTCACACCTGCAAATTTTATTCAAGTAGCTCAAATATGCCTCCTTTCTCATAGGCACTGATTTATTCTTGAGTTTTAGGAGTTTTTCATGTCCTCCTTTCTATTTTATTCATCAATACATAAAATTAAGAAAAAATAAAATGTTCCAATTATCTTAGGCTAATTAGGAACATTACAGTCCTCCCCTCCAAAAATTGTTGCTTGCCCTCAAGCAACTGCAAGGTGAGTGCTGAAAAATTTCCTCCTTGGTGACACCAACATAAGATAAGCTTCCTCCATAAGCCAAGTGCTCACCAATCCATCCATGTCTTGCTCCTCCAATGGTCTCATGAGATGCAATTAGCTCATCCCATAAGGGTACAACAGATCATATGAAACAAGCATGGTTTACCCCATGCTCTCTCTGGAATATGGAATATTCAATACATGGAGAGTGGTCCTCACATGAGGCACGTGCCATCCTACATTCTTGCTGCCCATGCCACATCATCATGGCTGAAAGTGTGATGCATGTTTGGTGCTTTGGGGCAGCACCCTTCTCTTCTACAAAAATCCCTCTTTTCCTCTCAAGGGAGTGGCTCAAATAAGAAATTTTGGAGCCCAATATTGGCCAAGAGGCTGACATCATCTTATCATTTCTCCTTGGAACTTTGGCCTGCAAAAAAATGGTGTAATAGTGCATGAAATCAGAAATAAAAACATGTGTAACATGATCATGTTCTACACCAATAATATTTCTCCAATTAAGGGAGAGATGCATGTTTCCATTTCCTTCCTCAAGAGAAGGAAGAGTGGGCTGGTTCAACCCTCCAAAAGATTCATGTTGTTGATCCATCTCTACATGGCCCATGCCTCTTTGAAAACGCTGATGTAACCCTCTTTCAAAGCACTCCCCATGCTGCTCCAAACCATAGTACAATAGGTGGCCATCCCACCACCTTCTTGCTGCAACAAGCTTCTTCAAAGCTTGAGAATAGTGGAGGATAATGGGTGTTGGCTGAATATGATTCAGACAACACATGTCATGCTATAATTTCTTCCATGTGAGGGACCTTCCATGTGAGGGACCTTCCATGTGACATAACTTTGATACATGGCCCTTCGTAAAAAGAAACAAGATACACAATGAAGCAACCATGCAGTATTATATCCTCCTCTTGAAGCATGAATAGATATGGGAGATCTCAAACACATTCACCCAATGTGTCATACCTCCTCTCATGCATGGGGTATCAATATCATGATATGAAAAACTCCCCTTATGCCAACCCATGAGAAGATTGAAATTTCTCCCAAGCCCAAGTACATACAAGATTTTGAAATGCATCTTTAACAAAAACACATGTACATACATTGTAGGAAAATGTAATTGTATGGACATGGAGCTTATCATGTGATGTCCATACCTCTTCCTTGTCAACCCAAACACCCATGAATTATTCTTATGCAGCCTCCTCTTGAGATACAAGGCATGTGACAAGAAAATCAGAAAATTTGGGGAGTGTTTAAACTCACCCAACAAGAACTAGCGCAGGCTGTCCATTTCCTGCATCAAATCTAAATTTTGTAAGTGGTTTAGAAGCCATTTACTTTCTGCTCCATTCATCTCACCATGGCTTAAAGTGAGAATTATATTTGGTGCCTTAATACAACACCCATCATGGTGTAGAATCTCCCTTAGCCCATCAAGGTAGTGGCCATGTTTGAGAACAATATTGACCCATAGTTGGCCATGAAGCTTGTATGGTATAACACTCCTCTTGGGAGTCATGGGATGAAAATATGAAGTAAGAAAATACATGCAACCATGAAATGAAATTTTATTCTCATAATCATGCATCTTACCCAAAGTCTCCAACACTCTGATAGTTTCCCCCTTGGGAAGAGATGACATTGATGCACAAGGTTGAGGGAACACTTTTCTCTTCTGCTCATCATGGGAACTCCTTGGTGGAATTCCTTCAAGTAAGGAGACATCAAGGCATAGATCATGAGAAGATGTAGGGACTGATATGTCATTACTTTGCTTGCATTTATCTTTCAGCCTTCTTTGTGCAACATGTTTCTGAAATACAGAGGGGAAAAAGTTTCTCACCATTTGAAGCTTGCCCTTCCCTCTGTCTTTTGCAATCTTCAAGATCTCACCATATGATAAGTATGGCACATGCTGCCCGTGGATTGTGCCATAATATCTATATGTGAGACTCTTAGGAACTCCTTGCAAAAATGCAAGAGTTTCTCTCCTTGGAGCAGTTGCTCCTTCTTCTTCTTCATGCAGTACTAGAGGTCCTCTTTGCTATGTCTGTGCTGTCACCCCTAGCCTTTTATTCAGAGAGAAAACATGCCTCATCCTCAATAGGAGACCTTAGAGATTGGTCTTCTCTTGAAGGAGGGATCCCCATGTCTTATTATTTCTCTTGAAACCTCATAAAGGTTTCACTACAGCTTCCTTCTTGAGAAGAGGACCCTTCACCCAAAGGAGATCTGACCCTTGGCAGTGCATCCGATAAAATCAATCCTTCTCTTTCCCTCTTCATGAAGGAGTCACTAAAATTTTTTTGAGGCTCTGATGATATGGCTCTGTAAGATGAGGATTCTGGATGTTCCTCATGCACAGATCTTGAGGATCTGACTGGAAGATCTTCTTTTTCTTGAAACTCCTTGCAAGCTTCACTGCTTCTTCTTTCTACTTCTTGCACAACCTCCTTGGAGAGGTTCTTATTAGATCTGAAAAGAGATGAGAGTAATCTCATCCTCTCCATACTTTCTTCTTATGACTTTCTGCTTCTTCTCAATACTTATCTGATAGCTTGATCTCACAGGATGTGCCAGAGATCATGATATGATACCACTATAATGTTCCAAATGGGGAAAATTAGGCTCGGTAGGGAATATATTGAGATATTACTCTACGGATTCGCAGCAGTATGGAAATGCACCAGCAATTCTAAACCAAAGATAGACTAAAGGGGCTTTTACTGTATGTGTCACCTCTAAGGAGAGGGTGAGATCCAGAGGCTACCTGGCCCGTTTCAGACTTGGAAACCCCTTCTAGAACAACACAGTCCATCAAGGAGGTTCAATGAACCTAGACAACAATGGTTGAATTGGTCAAATAGGATCTCATTTGGTGGTCTTAACCCATTCACACCTGCAAGTTTTATTCAAGTAGCTCAAATATGCCTCCTTTCTCATAGGCACTGATTTATTCTTGCGTTTTAGGATTTTTTCATGTCCTCCTTTCTATTTTATTCATCAATACATAAAATTAAGACAAAATGAAATGTTCCGATTAGCTTGGGCTAATTAGGATCATTACATTCTCCCCCTTATCAGAAAAATATCCTGTATCAAAACTAATGGCAAAACCCTCCTACTCAAAACACCAGTTGGAACTGGCGACAACCTACGGGGATGGGAAATCTACCGATAGGGGAAGGAACCCAAAAATTACCAGCTCCCTACCTAATTCAGCATAACCAGCAGCCTTCCATATGCCCTCAATTACCAGCGCAACCCAATGCTAACCCCAATAATAGACTGGTTCAACTAATTCAGATCATAGAGGATCCAAAACCCAATGTCGAACAAAAACATTGCAACGAATTAAGGTTAAGATCAGGACGTACCAAATTACCTATAGAGGCCACAACTCCACCTCAGTCCCAATTTGAAACATCCACAGAGCCTGGCTCAACAAATATAACAACAACAGGTGAAGATAAGGAAACAATTGACCAAAAAAGGCTTGAAGAACTTAAAGTGACTCTACCTCCATTCCCTGAAATATTCAACCTACCTAGACCTATAATCACCCCAGCTTTTGACATCCTGGGGGAATTAAAATATTAAAATTCCTCTTCTCCAGGAAATCTAAGACATTCCCATAATCAAGGAATTACATGGAAAAATAATAATTAAGAAAACAATGGTTGCACCTACTGTTCATGTGGTAGGAACACTATCTGAATTTCTAGTAGGTAGAGAATCACATGTGAAATATGAATACCTGGGAAACCCCATTGTAATCGTGCAAATTTCTAGACACTCATTTCCAAACACATCAGTTGACCTAGGGGCATCCATTAACATCCTAACTATGGGAGCTTGTGAAAAACTGGGCATATCAGTTTTAGAACCTACAACCACACTTTTGGAATTCGCTGACAGATCTGTTATCAGATCAGAAGGTATAGTGCAAGAAATCACGGTCTCTATGGACTCATGGGAATACCCAACTGATTTTTTAGTCATTAATCCAAAAAACAGGATGGAAGGGCACCCATGGATTCTTGAGTGGCCTTGGCTTGCCACAACAGATGCTTACATAGGCTGTCAAGAAAGTAGCATGACTATCACTAGAGGCAAGTCTGTAAAAAATATCATTTTATTTTCCTACCAAACCAAGTCTGCCCACGATAAAAATTCACAAGCACCCAAATACATGTTGGCAGCAAAACATCCATCCACCTCTGACACTAACAGAAGCCCTCAAATTCAAGGATCAAACTGAAGATGATGTGATTAGTAATGTTATGAGTTAGCCACCCAAACCTAAAAATTTGAAATGAAAAATGATGAAAACAGTCCTCAAACATTAAGGTCAAGAGGACCCTGTGGTAGACTTTGAGACTCAACATAGCTCCACAACCACTGTTCGTAATAGTATACCTATTGAGATCGAACCAAGAAAGGTTTTGAATATTAACAGCAGCTTGGATGGCAACCAAAAGCAGAGACTCATAAAAGTCCTTCAGAAGCACCAAGGTGCATTTGCGTGGGATTACCAAGACATGAAGGGATTGGACCCACAGCTGTGCATGCACCACATCTATACTGATAGGGAAACACACCCCGTTAGACAACCCCAACGAATTCTAAACCCGCATTTAAAAGAAATTGTAAAAGAAGAACTGCAAAAGCTACTAGATGTAAATTTCATTTATCCCATGTTAGACAGTAAATGGGTCTCCGCTTTGGTGGTCATCCCTAAAAATAATGGGAAGTGGAGAACCTGCATAGATTATAGAGAATTAAATAAAGAAACTCAGAAATATCATTTCCCCCTTCCCTTAATTGACCAAGTCCTTGACACATTAGCTGGAAAACGGTTCTTCTCTTTCCTTGAGGGACTCAGTGGATACAATCAAATCCAAATAGCTCCTGAAGACCAAGATAAGACAAACTTTACTTGCCCATGGGACACTTTTTCTTACAGAGTTTTACCATTTGGATTATGTAATTCCCTAGCAACATTTCAAAGAGCCATAATTAGCATTTTTTCTGACTTAATAAATGAAGGACTTGAAATTTATATGGATGATTTTACACCCTATGGGGAAGACTTTGATCAAGCGCTAGAAACATTAGACAAAGTGTTAGAACGATTTATTGCTACTAGACTATGTCTAAGCAACTAAAAATGCCACATGATGATGACTGAGGGGCTAATCATAGGTCACTACATTTCAACAGCTGGAATACAGGTAGACCCGGCTAAAATAGAGGTAATAATTCTGTTGGCCACACCTTTTACAAAAACGGAGGTACACAGTTTCCTGGGATATGCAGGATATTATCATAGATTTATAAAAAGAAATTCATAGGTAGATGCACCTCTATATTCTTTGACTGGAAATGTAGAATTCCATTGGACTAAAAAATGTGACACGGCTTTTACAGACTTGAAGAAGCTGGTCTCAATAGCACCAATCTTGCGAGGTCCTAACTGGGAACTTCCCTTTCATATCTCTTTTGATGCATCTGATACAACAATAGGAGCAGTCCTTGGCCAAGAAGAAGACTAAAAGCCTTATGCTATTTATTATATCAGCAAAAACCTTACTCCTACCAAATTAAATTATACAGTGACCAAGAAAGAATTCCTGGCTGTAGTTTATGCTATCAATAAATTTAGGCACTACATAACTAGATATCAAGTGTTCCTGTACATTGACCACTCTGCTATTAGATATTTAGCTAATAAACCCATCACGAATGGAAGAATAACTCGTTGGCTATTGTTATTGCAGGAATTCGATATAACAATCGAAGACTGTCCAGGGAAGGAAAACGTGGTCGTAGACTTCCTGTCCAGAGTTCCCAAGACAGGAGACGCACTAGCAGTTGACGATCAATTCCCTGAAAAACACCTGTTTGTTGTAGCAGTCAAAACACCATGGTATGAAGATGTGGCAAATTATCTGGCAGTGGGGAAACCACCCAGATATTTAATGGCGAGAGAATGAAATTTGATTGTATAATGCAGTGTAATATTCTCTTGGATTGGAGGATACCTATTCCATACGGGGGCCGATATGCACATACATAGAGGCATAAGGGAAGACGAAATCTATGACATCTTACGGGCCTGTCATGATGAACCCTGTGGTGTCCACTTCACAGAATTAAGGACAAGGCATAAAGTGTTGTAATTAGGCTAGTAGTGGCCTACGATTTTCAAAGATGCAAAGAAGCATGTCCAGGCCTATGATAGTTGCCAAATAATGAGCCGCCCTGGCCAAGCTGATGAAATGCTGCTGCAACCAAAATTAGTGGTGGAACCATTTGAACGATGGGCGTTGGACTTCGTTGGGCCATTAAACCCACCATAAAACTAGAAAGCCCACATATTAGTTGCCACAGATTAAGTCACCAAATGGGTGGAAGTAGTAGCCTTGTCAAGAGCCATAGAAGAATCAGTAATTAAGTTTCTCTTTTAACTATTCGTATGATATGACCTACCAAGGGAAGTGATAACCGATGGGGGGGCACAATTCATAGGCAATAAGATAATATCTACCTTAAGAAATCACCATATCATCCATAGAGTTACGTCTCCTTACTACCCACAGGAAAATGGACAAGTCGAAAGCATTAACAAAGTTTTGGAGGCAATCCTTACCAAGGCAGTAGCAACACACCATCAGGACTGGGCCACTAGACTACCAGAAGCCTTATGGGCTTATCGAACAACCTGGAAAAATACCACTGGATAGTCACCATATTAGCTAGTACTTGGGAGAGAACCTATCTTCCCTATTGAGTTTGACATTAAAACACTGAGAACAGCCCAGGAAGTGGGATTGGACTTAACATACGCTCAAGCTAAAAGACTCCAGCAAATAAACGAACTGGAAGAAATTCGATTTCTTGCCATGCAACGCACAATGATCATTCAACAACAATGAGCCAAGTGGCACGAAAACCTAATAAAGAGGAAGGTATTTCAAAAATGATACTGGGCACTCCTCTATGATTCCAGATTCCAAGACTTTCCAGGAAAAATACAAACAAGGTGGCTCGGTCCATATGAGATTCAGAAAGTACATAGCAATAGTACCCTCACCTTGACCACTATAGATGGTTCTGGCTCAAAATTTCGAGTTAATGGGCACAGAGTACGCATCTATCACAAACCTCTCATGAAATAATATTTCTGTCAACAGGCATGAAACAATCCCACCATCCAAGTTGCGGTGCAAGGGGGTGACAACCACATAAACTCAAGTACATGAGAGGTTTGACAACATCTCTTGTAAATAATGTACATAACTGTTTTTCTTGTTGAACATTCTTCCCATTTGCAATCCATTTTTCATTGTAAGATTTTGTTTTTTATTTCTGTGTATTTTTCGCTTTTGCTGTTCAATTCGTGGGAAGCTACTGTTCAATATTTGAATGGTTGATGTTCGATTAAATTAAACAACCATCTACAGTGTTCTTAATTTTCTATTTAGTTTTTGAATGGTTGCTTTTCAGCCGAGCTGAACAGCTATTTATTGTGTTTTTTTATTGTTGTTGTTCAATTCAAGAACGGTTGCTGTTCAATTTTTAAATGGTCGTGGTTCAATCAAATTGAATAGATTTTCGTTGTGTTTTTTATTTTTGTTGTTCAATTCGAGAACAACTACTGTTCAATATTTGAACAGCCGCTGTTCAACCGAACTAAACAGATTTTTGTTGTTTTTTTAATTTTGTTGTTCAATTCAAGAACAACTGATGTTCAGTTTTTGAATGGCCGCGGTTCAATCAAATTGAACAGATTTTTGCTGTGTTTTTAATTTTGTTGTTCAATTCATGGACAACTACTATTCAATTTTTGAATGGTCGTGGTTCAAACAAATTGACCAAATTTTTTCTGTGTTTTTAATTTTTCTATTCAATTCATGGACAACTACTGTTCAATTTTTGAATGGCCACGATTCAACCAAATTGAACAGCTGTTTGCCGTGCTTTTAATTTTTTTGTTCAATTCTTGGAGAGCAGCTGTTTAGTTTTTGAACGGCTACCAATTCAACCATAATTGAATATTAATTTTACGTTGTTAAAGCTGTTGTTCAATTCCTGAGCAGCTGCTGTTCATTTCTTGGAAGGCTACCATTCGGACGAACTGAACAGTTGTGCACCGTTGTGTCTTTATTTTTGTTGTTCAATTCAGGAAAAGTTGTTGTTCCATCTTTGAATGGCTGCTGTTCATTCAAATTAAACAACCATTTTTTAGCGTTTTTTTTTAATACCGAACAATCCTTAAACAGCTGCAACTCAATGTCTTAACAATTGCTGACTGACGAACTTAAATAGCCATTATTTTTATAATTGAGTAACTTTGAGTAGGGAATGGCAGTTGAAAGAGAGAGGGAAAATGGTAAAATTACAAATATGATGCCCTTTGGCACTATAATTCTTAAACAGGAAGCTGACATTATGCATGTTTGGTCTCAACCTAGTCTCCTAAATTGAGTTCATTTAATTGTCAACCAGGGTTGGTAAACTGCTGAAGTGAAGTGCACTGTATGTGCCTAGGTGTTTGTTTCTTAATGCGTTGTGTTTAGTGTTTTATGATGTTTTTGGTCTTTTGATGGTTTTATGTTCACAAGGAAAAGAACTAAATGCTGGTGGAAAGAAGCTATTGGTTAAAAACAGAGTGAAGCCTAATTTGTTGATGACAAATGACAAATGCAAATGCAAATACTGAAACAGAATCAAACCTAAACTATGAATACGCATAATACAAAGCTTGATAATGACTTCAAGAAAATGAATCAAAACATAAACTTAACTTGTCCAATTCTTTCATTAAAGGTATTTTGGAAGAGCTTGAGAAATGGGCAGCTAAGTATAAAAATTCTCCTAACTAAACAATTAAACAATCAACTTATAATGATACAACATCTTATCCATGATTAAAGGTTTGTTGAAGCATATTTGGAGAAGAACATTGGTAACATCATAAGATCTCTACTCTAAGACTAGCTCCTAATTCTATTCTGCAACTTAGTTTAACATCACTAAACTTTACTCAAAAGTTATAGATTTCTTTTTAAAGTAGTCTTTTGAGGAAAGGCTTTGTTTATGAAATGGTAAAGAGGTTGCAAAATTACTTCAGGCCTTGGGCTGAGACTGTCTTCTGTCCAGATGGTTATGAGTCAATTATAGATTTGGAACAAAAGAGGTTTTGTAAATAATGAAGGCCGTGGTGTTTAAGTTTAACAACTAATGTAATTTAATATGCAATGGATGACAACTAAATGTGGAATGTAAGTACAATGAGCTAAGCTAGAACTGAACTAAGGTGTCACTAGTCTACAATAAACAGTGCTGAACTAACAAGCCATTATCAAACTTAAAACGAAATAACAGAGCATGAATTGAATGCAATTTGACTCCGGAGTACCCTAACTAAGTTATCATGCAATTAATCTATGGAATTCTACAGCCTATTTTGTCCGTCATGAATGGTATTTTGGAAGAGCTTGTTAGAAAAATCTTGGCTGTACAATTCAGTGCAAATGCAAACATAAAGACTGAAAGCAATTACAATTAAAAACTAAGACATCACAGCTATTTCCTACCCATTGTTATGATATTTTGGAAGAGCGTTTTAAGAGTAAGATCAACTATGCTACTTAGTGTAAACAAACAACTGAAACATTTAGTATCACAGTCATGCCTTAGACATCATAAGGATTTTTTGGAAGAGTTTACTAGAATAAGTTCAACTGTGATAATGAACAAAAGAAATTACAAATAAAACCTATAACACTACAGCCATTTCCCATTCATTATCATGATATTTTGGAAGAGTTTCTTAGAAAAAGTATAGCTATAGTGACTAATGAAATTAACTATGAACTCAAACTTCAAAAACGTGAAAACGACTAAGATACTTATCTAAATTACAAAAGTAAAGCCGTTCAGGAGGCAGGGGCCCTCTACCACCAGACGGAATCTAACTCAAAATCAACTCAACACGTTCAAAGCAATGTTGTCTTCTTCATTAAAGGAAAATAACTTGAAGCAGAGTATTCTCAGTCTTCATAAATATAGCAGTCAATCCTTGAAATCTAATCAAAATCTAGAGCTTGCCTCTCGGTTTCCCGAGTGCATTTATATCAAATCTTCATAACAAAACTTGCAACAATACGGGGATCATTGTCTTTTCATATCAAAATCGTACTAGAACTCTAAAGATGGCAGCATAGAGGGACAAAGGACATCTGGACTGTCCTAGTCCTATTAGGAGTCTGCCTCCTTGAATGAGTTCCCACTTACCAAAACCACGTCCAGAATTCGGTTCATTCTTCATGGTGAGCAACGAACGATGAGGACATGATGTGGAATATACCCATGTGTGGATTTTTCTGAGAGGACACCTGGAACATGCTTGAACGTGAAGATAGCTGTAGAATTGGCGGTTAGCTATGGAATGTCTGCATTCTGTAGCTAGTTTCAGTTCAAAATGCATTACAATGACAAAATCACAAAATTTAGAAAGTTAGCCATGTTATTCATTCTAAAAGTAATTTTAACTAATTTCATTGATCATTTGGGCCTGGGATAACAATGGAAAAAGGAAAATGGAGTGAAGCAAGATAAAAGAAAGAACAATTTTGGGGCTCAACATACCCCCACTGCTGACTTCTTGCATGTCCTCATGCAACTTATTCAATAAACTCAGAGACTTCTGCAAGAACATCCAACCCTCTTCTTCTTCTTTTCCTGGAAGTTAAAGGTCTTCTGGGTTTCCTGATGACTAAATTGAACCTTAAATTGGTAAGTGCCCTGATTAGCTTCTTGTTCCTCTTTTTCAAATTTTCATTGGCCTTTTCCACTTTGTCCATTTGTAGAGACAGGGTTGAGTTCATACTGGTTTTGAGTTTGACTTGTTCCTTTAGAATATCATTCTCAGTTTTGATATGTCTATTAAGTACTTCCAGCTCATACCTATCTCTTCTTAACACATCTATTTCGGACAGTGGAGGACTAGGGGTTCTCTCTTTACTCTCTGAAGCTTTCCTTTCCAATGTTTCAACATAGTCATAAACTTCTTGCTGTGCAGGGTCAATTTCAGGGGTTTCTTCATTAAAATCTTCTTCAACATCTTCTTCAATAGATGTTTCCTCATCTTCTATGTTTATCACCCCTGTTTGTTTGATGTGTGTTTTCCTTAGTTTCCCCCTGAGTCTATGGCTTCTTCTTGGCTGGGATGATCCCTCTCCTTTTTCTGTGGCAGATTTTCTAATTACCCTCTCTTTCTTAAGTTGTCTCTTAATCTGAGTCAACTTCTCAGAGATTATTTCTTCACTACTTTCCTGTACTGTTTTGTCAATTTCAATTTTAGAGGCTCTCCATTTTCTACTTCTCCTTGTAGGCTGATGTTCAGGTGAAGGCTCTTTTGGTTCCTCAAAGTGATTTCTTACCAAGAAATTATCCCAAGTATCTTTTGTTTTGGCTAAATGGTATTCAATTAGAATCTTAACCAAGCCATGATGGTATAGAGTTGTCTCTAGGAATTGGACTCTCCTTTGAACACTAGAAGCCATATTTTTTAAACTTTGAAGCAAAAAATACAGAGAATTTAGCTCTTCCTCTAGAAAATGCATTATCAACCTAATATGGTAAACATAAAATGTACCATATCTACCTTCACAAGTGATAAATTTTTGTAGAATAAGAAATATGTTTTTCCATTTATTTTTTAATGCAGAGCTTGGAATTCCCTTTTTAAACACAGTGACATCCATACCTGGTGATTTGAGGATTTGCTTCCATGATTCATTATGAAATTCTCTGTTCTTAAACCATCTTTCTCCATGTCTAAGCAATCCTGTTGCTTCTGCAATAAAAACCTCTATGAAAGTGAATTTAACATCTCCAACTTCAACCTCGGCTCCTTTGAATGACCTTGCAAATGTTTTAGTAACTTCTTTGTGGAAGCCATTAAATTTCTCAAGGAATTGTAGCCATCCTGCCTGTTGCAACATTTCTCTGCTTTGAGGGTATCCTTCCAGGTATTTTTTTCCCACTGGTTCAGTTCTCACAATGAGGCCCATAATTTCTTCTTCAATCTTTAGATTAGTACTCTTTCTTCTCACGGAGACAATGACTTCAACCCTCAAACTGATATTCCTCTGCTTCACGGTAATAGTGCTTCAATCTTCAAACTGATATACCTCTGCTCACAGTGACAATGGCTTCAACCTTCAAACTGATATATCTCTACTTCACGGTGACAATGGCTTCAAATTCCAAACTGATATACCTCTGCTTCACGGTGATAGTGGCTTCAAATTTCAAACTGATATACCTCTGCTCACGGTGATAGTGGTTTAATATTTCAAACTAATATACCTCTGCTCACGGTGATAGAGATACCTTTGTTTTGCGAGATGAAATGATGAAGGGCTGGCTATGGAATGGAGTGATAGGAAGTAGTTACGGAACGAGTTAATGAAGTGAGGTGAAGAAAACAAATCAATGAGTGAAAAGACTGCGGAGATTTTTTTTACAACGGATTCAAAAATCATCATTAAATGATTTGGCTGGGTGACATAAGAAAATCAAACACTTCAGCCTTTTAACCGCTTAAATGATGATCGAGTATAGAATTTGAAATGAAGGATTTTTATCCAAAGTTTTGCGGAGGGTATATTTGGCATGATCAATAAAAATAATCAAAACAACTTTTCGAATGATTCATAACTAGACTATACTAAAGTTTTCATGAAATGCCATTATAATCAGAACTTGTTACCTTTGCTTTTCATCTGCTTTTTGTGGTCTCTATATACTTTATTCTCCTCTGGAAACCATTACTTTGTGATTCCTCATAATCCTTCTTAATTTTTCTTGTCCATGGATATACTGGATTATCTTGTTGCAATTCAATGTCTGTTGATCAGTGCCTTCAGGATCTGTAGCTGCGGAATGACTGCCTGGCTGCGGAAAGTCTGATTAGCTGCAGAATGTCTGTTTAGCTGCAGAATGTACCTGTAGAGAGTTTTAATCATGGAATGGAGTGGTTTGGAATATAAGTGGAATATTACATGGAATGAGTGAAGATAGATGATGAAACATGGTATAATGGGATATGTATGAAGTGAATGATAGAGTGGGATGGATTATAATTTATGAAATGGAGTGGAAGAATATAGGAAATGGCTTGCAATCCATGACATGTGTTATTCATTTGCAGAAAAACATCAAACTTTAAATTTTGATATGGAAATGAGGTGGATGAAGTATGGAATGAGATGAATGAAATATGGAATGAAGCGAAGTATGAATGAATGAATGAAATGGAGTATGGATGGATAAGTAAATGGAATGGAATGAAATGAGATGGATCATAAGTGCAATGGATCTGAACTTATGATTTTGTAACAGCTGCTTGCAGAAACAAAATGGAAAAGTTAGAGTGTCAGAAAGACTCTGATTTTCACACTATCTTTTTTGTATAAACATGCCAATCAATGATTGGTTTTCATGTTTATACCTTTTTTTTTTTTTTTTTTTGTAAGAAATGCTTCAGAAAATTCAATCAAGTTGATGAAGAAGAAAGATTCTTCTTCATTAACTTCACATCACTGTTTTCCTGGAACTTCTTGACAAATTCTTCTCTTGAGAGTGGTTTGTGATACAACTTCAATCTATGACCATTCACAAGAAAAGTGACCTCTTCTTCATCTATTGTCCCGATTTTTACTGCTCCATTGTCAAAAATTTTAACAATTTCATATGGCCCAAGCCAATGTGTTTGAAATTTACCTTGAAAATCCTTGAATTTTGAATCAAACAAGAGAGCCTAGTCACCTTCTTTGAACTTCTTCTCTTTGATGTACTTGTCATGCCATCTAGTCCTTTGCTATTGGACTAGACTTGTTTTCTGAACTGCATCTTGTCTGATCTCATCCAATTCATTAATCTACTCCAATCTATGCTTTTGTGCCTCCGTTAAATCAAGTCCTAGCTGAACTTCCATTTTGAAAGTTTGAATCTGGAACTCTATGGGAAACAAAACTTGCTTTCCATAAACAAGTTCATAAGGAGTATGGCCTGTTGTGTTTCTCCATGTAGTTCTATAGGCCCACAAGGCTTCAGAAAGCCTATCTACCCAATCTCTTCTATGTAAATGAACAGTCTTTGTTAGGATTCCTTCAATGACCTTATTAGTAGATTCCACTTGACCATTTGCTTGTGGATGATAAGGAGTAGATTTTCTATGCCTGATTTTGTACCTCTCCATCATTTTCTCTACTAGCCTTGATGTAAATTGAGCTCCTTGATCTATAACAATTTCCCTTGGGACACCAAAACGAGTAAAAATATCCTCAAAAAGAAAAGTAACTACATATGCTTCATTAGCAAAAAGTAATGGCTTGGCCTCTACCCATTTGGTAACATAATCAGTGCAAACTAATATATATCTCTTTTGTCTTGATGGAGGACTAATAGGTCCTACAAAATCCAAAGCCCATTTTTTCAAAAGGTTCAATATGTACCTGAGGTTGTAATGGCATCTCACCTGAAGGAGAAGGTTTCCCTACCCTTTGGCAACTGTCACACCTTTTGACATACTCTTTAGCATCTTTAAACAAGGATGGCTAATAATATCCTAAATTAAGGATCTTATAGGCTGTCCTCTTATCTGCAAAGTGTCCGCCACAAGGTTCATCATGACATGCCTTGAGAATCTCAGGCATCTCATCTTCACGAACACACCTTCTAATGATCAAATATGGACCTGTCTTGTACAACTCATTAGCAACCCATGAATATTTTGCACTGTCATAAATGATTTTTATTTTATCTCTTGCATTCATTATTGAAGGAAATTTCCCTGAAACTAAATAATTAGCAATGTTAGCAAACCAAGGAGTCTGAGTAGAAATTGCAAAAAGATATTCATCAGGAAATTGATCTTCAACTGGGGTATTGTCTTGGATGTTTTGGAGTCTAGATAGGAAATCGGCTACTGTGTTTTGTTTTCCAGGCCTATCTAGAATGGTAATGTTGGATTCTTGTAAAATCAATAACCATCTTATGACTCTGCCATTAGTAATTGATTTGTTCATTAAATATCCACCTTAATGATCACAGAAAAAAGTTTTACAGATCATATGGGTGTCCGAATTTGCTTATGATATGAACAAATGCTCAAAAACTCTTTAGTTACAAAGATAGTTTAACTCGCAGAGTCAAAATTTTTATCGGTATAGTAGATGGCATAAGGAATCAGGTCTTTTGTCCCAATACCGCTCCTAGAGCCGTATCAGAGGCATCCGTACAGGTGCTGTAACTTCCGCTAGGTCCCCAAAATAGGTGCTTCAAATCTTTGTTTTCGTGGTCAGAGCAAGCAACTGCAATATTTGAATTCACAATCTTTGGTAAGTAATTTGAAGAGTGGAGATGCTATCTTGGTGAAGTTTTCTATAAACCTCCGATAATATCCCGTAAATCCTAGAAAACTCCTAACATCTTTTTGACAACTTGGAATAGATAAGTTAGAGATGACTTCAACTTTTGACTCATCAACTATAATCCCATCCCCTGAAATGTGATGCCCCAAAAAAATACCTTCAGTAAACATCATGAAACATTTCTCATGACTAAGTGAAAGATTTGCTTCCTGACATCTCTTTAAAACTTTTTCCAAGTTTGCTAAAGCTTCTTCAAATGTATTTCCATAAATTGTGAAATCATCCATGTATACCTCTACACAATCATGTATTAGATCTGAAAAAATTCCTAATACTGCCCTTTGGAATGTTGCAGGTGCATTGCATAATCCAAATGGCAATACTCGGTAAGCATAGGTACCCCAAGGACAGGTAAATGTGGTTTTGTCTTGATCTTCAAGTACTACTTGGATTTGGTTGTAACCACTAAACCCATCTAGGAATGAGAAGTACTTTTTGCCAGCTAATGTATCTAACACTTGATCTATGAAAGGTAAGGGAAAATGTTCTTTAAGAGTAGCTTTGTTTAGTTCTCGGTAGTCAACACATACCCTCCATTTACCATTTTTCTTTGGCACAATTAACAAAGGAGAAACCCACTGACTATCTGAAATAGGATAGATGAAGTTGACATTTAACAATTTTTGCAATTCTTCTTTAACAATCTCCCTAAGATTTGGATTCATCCGTCTTTGAGGTTGTCTGATTGGTTTACAATTTTCCTCTATATAGATGTGATGAGTGAAAGTCTTGGGGATTATCCCTTTCATGTCAGTGTATTATCATGCATATGCAGAAGAATGTCTCTGTAATACTTTGACTAACTCTTCTTGTTGAGATTTTTCTAGGTTCTTGTTTATGTTCAAAGTTTTGCCTGGAAATATCTTACTTGTAGAGCTGCCAAATTTATCCATAGAATGAAGAGACATCTACCTTGATGACAAAAACTCAATGTTGGATCCCTCTTGAAGTGATTCATGTTTGTATTCTGAAGAGGATTCAAATTTTTCTAGAGTATTCAGAATTTGATTATCTTCACTAATTTCTGAAATTGTGAAGAGAGGTTGTAAATCTTCTTCATCCTCTATCCATTGAGTGTCATCTAAATCTGTAATTGTCCTAGCTGGAGGATATAAAGTGAATTTCTTAGTTGAAATACCATCAGATATGTACATATCACTAGATCTAAAACTAATAAAAGCATCAGCTGTAGCCAACCAAGGTCTTCCTAATATAACAGGATGTCCTCCTAGATTATTCTTAGGAGTTAGGATCATGAAATCCACAGGGTACTCCCAAGAATCTAGGGACACTGGAATGTCTTCTATTACCCCACCAGGTTTGATCACAGATCTGTCTGCTAATTGTAATAATGTGGGTGTAAAGAGAAGATTAGGAAGTTTCAGTTTATCCATGATTTGTCTACTCATGATATTGATTGCTGCTCCTAAATCAATGAGTGTGTTTTGGATTTCAATTCCATTGATGTGAATTTTAACAACTGGATTTCCTAGGTCAAGATACTTTGGAATAGTAATCTTACCCATCATAATGTCTGCTATTTTTCCTACCAGTTGAATTTTCTTTGTTTCTCTTATTCTTTTTCTTGTTTTCTTCATGCTCAACTCCTTTATTATTTTGGATAAAATTGGAATTTCCTTGATGGCTTGTAATAATGGAATTTTAAAGCAAACATTTCTCAGCTCATCTAGGAAATCATAATTAGGCACCATAATTTGTTTTTCTACACCTCTATCAATTTTTAATCTTTCTGGAAAGGGAGGTATAGAAGTAGATGTGGATGGTTGCTCTAATACAGGAGTTGAAATTATTGGATCTTTTTGCTTTAATTTTTCAGTGTTTGGGTCTTGAAAAGATGTATCTTCTTCAAGACTTTTATTCACCCGTAGAGAGTCTTCCTCAGAGTTATCTTGTTCTTGTATGATCACATAAGGTTTCCTCTTTTCAATTATTCTTCCAGACCTAAGTTGAACATCACTAAGGTCTAAAGGAGCAATTAAATAAGTTGGAAATTGTTGGCCTTCTATCATGTATGTGTTTTGAGGATTTTTATTATTGGGGTTTGGTATGGGTTGAGCAGGCAACTGATTTGATTTTTGAGGAAATGGTAATGGAAGTGGTTGATTTTGATGTGGTAGGTTCTGATAATGTTGATGAGGATTTTGTTGAAAATTTTGTTGAGGATTTTGAGGATAAAAATGTGGGTATGGTGGATAGGATGGTGGATACTGATAGTACTGAGAGTATCTTCCATAGGGATTTTGTGCTCCTTGTGCCCAAGCTTGAGAATGATTTTGAAATTGAGGCCAAGGTTGCTGCCAATAATTCCAAGGTGGAGGTTGGTTATACATTTGATCATGGAATCCTTGTGTTTGAGGTCCCTGCCAAGGCCTTCTAGAGACAAAATTGAGAGATTCTATGGAATCTGTAGGAGTTTCCTCTTGAAAGATAGCTTTGAGACCAGGAAGAGAAGGACAATTCTTGGTCTCATGTTTTTCAGAACAAATGACACAGGTCTCTACAACTTTTACATCCAAATGACACTCTCTCAAGGCATGTTTCTTTCTACATTTGGGACAAAAGATTGCCAAGGCATCAGATTCAGCTTTTTGCTTGTTTTGTATCTTAAGGGTGTCTATTTTTTCACTAAGACTCCCTAATATTTCAGATTTTAAATTATCAAGCATATGTCCTATTTCTGATCTACGTACTGTCCCAGAAGCAGACTTACTTGCCCTTGCAAGAGCAGGATCTCTTGGACCTTTTACAGTTTTAGATTTCCCTCTTGAAAGGTTGATACATAACTCAGATATTTCAGGTAATGTGAGCTATGATATATCCCCTTTTCCCATCATGTTAAGGATATCCAACCATTCATCCCTAATTTTTTTCAACAAAAGAGCTTTTAAGGTGTCTTGATCTAGGTTTTCCATTTTTGCTCTTTTGACGTTGTAATGAAATCTCCCCAACAAATATTCCAAGTTTTCATCTTCTTTTTGTAACATCTTAAACACTTCTTCCTTATGATTGACCAGCATACAATAATCCAAATACCTCTCTAGAAATGCTTGTTTCATATCTTCCCATGTCCTAATAGAACTGTTGATCAAACTCATAAACCACTTCAATGCTGCTCCTTTCAATGTGGAAGGAAATAGTTTAAGTTTTTGAGCATCTTGTAAATAGTCATAAGTTCTACACAGGATTTCAAATTCAAATAGGAAGGTTTCAGGATCTTCATTTTTAAGTCCATAGAAGTTTGGAAGGACAGAGGGTGAAATATTTTTCATGGTTGTATTGGTTTCTTCATCAATTATAGGAAACCCAAAAGAGCTTCCCATTTCTCTTCTACCTCTTCCTCATTCTGCACCTCTACCTCCTTCTCCTCTACCTCTACCTCTACCTCCAAATAATGTGTGTTCTCCATTAAAGACTCCTCCTCCCCCTTCTTCTGCCATGGTTGATTCTCCTGTGGAAGTGGAAAAGTTTGTGTCCCTAACAGGAGTCTTTGGATCTTCTTCTAAGGTAGGTTCAGTGGATGAAGTGGAAGGTTTCTCTAATGGAATATATGATCTTAGGTCTTCTAGAAGTCCAGGATCAGTAAAGGATGGAATGTGGGTCTGAGTTGAAGGTGTACTAGCTCTTGGTCTAGGTGAAACAAGTGGTGTTCTAGGAATCAAACTTCTGCTTCTGCTGCTTATGAATCTACCCCTTGAGTCTCTCTCTCTACGCATATAACTATTTTTGGGAGTTAAGAAACAAAGGTTACCTAGTTTTCACTTCCCCGGCAATGGAACCAAAATGTTTGGTCTCAACCTAGTCTCCTAAATTGAGTTCATTTAATTGTCAACCAGGGTTGGTAAATTGCTGAAGTGAAGTGCACTGTATGTGCCTAGGTGTTTGTTTCTTAATGCATTGTGTTTAGTGTTTTATGATGTTTTTGGTCTTTTGATGGTTTTATGTTCACAAGGAAAAGAACTAAATGCTAGTGGAAAGAAGCTACTGGTTAAAAACAGAGTGAAGCCTAATTTGTTGATGACAAATGACAAATGAAAATGCAAATACTGAAACAGAATCAAACCTAAACTATGACTAAGCAGAATACAAAGCTTGATAATGACTTCAAGAAAATGAATCAAAACATAAACTTAACTTGTCCAATTCTTTCATTAAAGGTATTTTGGAAGAGCTTGAGAAATGGGCAGCTAAGTATAAAAATTCTCCTAACTAAACAATTAAATAATCAGCTTATAATGATACAACATCTTATCCATGATTAAAGATTTGTTGAAACATATTTGGAGAAGAACATTGGTCACATCATAAGATCTCTACTCTAAGACTAGCTCCTAATTCTATTCTGCAACTTAATTTAACATCACTAAACTTTACTCAAAAGTTATAGATTTCTTTTTAAAGTAGTCTTTTGAGGAAAAGCTTTGTTTATAAAATGGTAAAGAGGTTGAAAAAGTACTTCAGGCCTTGGGCTGATACTGTCTTCTGTCCAGATGGTTATGAGTCAATTATAGATTTGGAACAAAAGAGGTTTTGTAAATAATGAAGGCCTTGGTGTTTAAGTTTAACAACTAATGTAATTTAATATGCAATGGATGACAACTAAATGTGGAATGTAAATACAATGAGCTAGGCTAGAACTGAACTAAGGTATCACTAGTCTACAATAACAGTGCTGAACTAACAAGCCATTATCAAACTTAAAACGAAATAATAGAGCATGAATTGAATGCAATTTGACTCCGGAGTACCCTAACTAAGTTATCATGCAATTAATCTATGGAATTCTACAGCCTATTTTGTCCATCATGAATGGTATTTTGGAAGAGCTTGTTAGAACAATCCTGGCTGTACAATTCAGTGCAAATGCAAACATAAAGACTGAAAGCAATTACAATTAAAAACTAAGACATCACAGCTATTTCCTACCCGTTGTTATGATATTTTGGAAGAGCGTTTTAAGAGTAAGATCAGCTATGCTACTTAGTGTAAACAAACAACTGAAACCTTCAGTATCACAGTCATGCCTTAGTCATCATAATGATTTTTTGGAAGAGTTTACTAGAATAAGTTTAACTGTGATAATGAACAAAAGGAATTGCAAATAAAATCTATAACACTACAGCCATTTCTCATTCATTATCATGATCTTTTGGAAGAGTTTCTTAGAACAAGTATAGCTATAGTGACTAATGAAATTAACTATGAACTCAAACTTCAAAAACGTGAAAATGACTAAGATACTTATCTAAATTACGAAAGTAAAGCCGTGCAGGAGGCAGGGGCCCTCTACCACCAGACGGAATCTAACTCAAAATCAACTCAACACGTTCAAAGCAATGCTGTCTTCTTCATTAAAGGAAAATAACTTGAAACAGAGTATTCTCGGTCTTCAGAAATATAGCAGTCAATCCATGAAATCTAATCAAAATCTAGAGCTTGTCTCTCGGTTTCCCGAGTACATTTATACAATCTTCATAATAGAACTTGCAACAATACGGGGATCATTGTCTTTCCTTATCAAAATCGTACTAGAACTCTAAAGATGGCAGCGTAAAGGGACAAAGGACATCTGGACTGTCCTTGTCCTATTAGATGTATGCTTCCTTGAATGAGTTCCCACGTACAAAACCACGTCCAGAATTCGGTTCATTCTTCATGGTGAGCAACAAACGTTGAGGACATGATGTGGAATATACCCATGTGTGGCTTTTCCTAAGAGGACACCTGGAACATGCTTGAACGTGAAGACAACTGCAGAATTGGCAGTTAGCTACGGAATGTCTACATTCTGTAGCTAGTTTCAGTTCAAAATGCATTACAATGACAAAATCACAAAACTTAGCAAGTTAGCCATGTTATTCATTCTAAAAGTAATTTTAACTAATTTCATTGATCATTTGGGCCTGGGATAACAATGGACAAAGGAAAATGGAGTGAAGCAAGATAAAAGAAAGAACAATTTTGGGGCTCAACAATGCACACATGAGATAAAAGGCTAAGTCACCCGCAGTTCAAATATGATATCAAACAATTCAGGACCTTATGATGATATGTAATTTTTCACTATTCGAGTAATATGTCCCTACAACATGAAGAAATGGAACAAGGGGTATTAATGGTATTAGTCTTTCTGCTTCTTTCACCATCCCTCACTCTTAAGGAGACAATGAGCCTCCCTTAACAATCATTGTGTGTTCATGAAAATCTTTAAGAGGATAGGGGGTCTCATTACGAGCCAGCCTACCATGATCATAAGGATTGAAAAAGTGGCATGCCCATTATGGCTACCACACCAGGGTAATGAAATTCTCATCTATTAGAAGGGCATGAGGTCTCATCACGAGCCGACCTGATCACTCTGTTACAATTCTAGTGGATGGCATTGTGACTATGTGGCTACCACACCAACACAGTCACCTCCTTATAGATTAAAATGTTACAATCCAAAAGGAAGTACTACATTTACATGCAAATCTTAAGAGAGGATAGGGGGTCTCATCACGAGCCAACCTACCATGTTCACAAGAGTATAGCAACTGACATGCTCATTATGGCAACCACACCAGGGTAATGACCTTCTTAGTAACTTGAAGGATAGGAGGTCTCATCATGAGCCGGCTTGATCATTTTTCTACAACTCTAGTGAGTGGCACCATGGTTACCTGGCCACCATATCAGGATGGTGATCTCTCCATAAAATTTGGCAAAACAACTATTCTTACATAGGGATCATGGCTCATTTTTTAGGTTAAATAGCAACCCTGTCGAGGCTATGAACTCTTTCTGGCAGTAGTGGCTCTACTTGTGGTATGAAAGAATGCTCCTTTAATAACCAATTGCTATTGTAAACACCTTATCTTCCATTTTTTTTCTTTTCAACCACAAATCCATTACTCGAATTAGTGACAATCATGACTTACCATAAGGATAATTAACAAAGATATATTTACATATTTTGAACTTTGGAATGACAACGCCAATCATTACTTGACTCAGTCTTGCTTCTATCATAAATTTTCAGTCGTGCAAAGACATCATATCACAGTAATGGAAATACTATTTTCTCTCGCTTTCCGGTCACTTCCGCACAAGATACAATTATGAAAGCTTCTAAATCTAAGCTTTTTGCCACATATGTAGTAATTACTCAATTGTCGATCCTTCACATGGATATTTACCAAATTCTGACATTCCCATGTCCGCATTCATAACCAGCCAAATCTCTCATGTACTTGACGGCGTGGGCATCCTTTCTTCAAGAGAGGGGGTGTAATTGGCCTTAATTTGGCAAGCATGTGAAATCCCTTCACAAATATTGTCAGACGCATTGATAAACACTACAATTAAGACATGAATATTATTTACGCAGAGCCACAGTCTCTCTTCCGCTTGCAGACAACACCTAGTCGAAACAACAGAGCCACAAAGAAAAATAATCAAAGGAAAAGAGCATATCAGTTATGGGAGAAAATACCCTTCGAAGCAAGCCTGCAAACTTTCTGATTTTAGAGGCGGCAAGTGCCATCCTCCAGTGAGATGGATAGCTAACATATGTACACAGACTACAAGGATCCAACACGAGAATTGCAATCGAATTTCTAAAAAATATGTAGGAAGGGAAAACCAGAGTTAACGGCCGAAATATACCAGTTAGAGAGGAAGTTATAGCATAAGTTTCTGGAATACTAGCGCAAGGGGAAATATGGGTAGAAAATAATCTCCTCCTGAGAGAAGTAGTAGCAGTATACCAAGACCTGGATGAACCATTGGAACTAAAAAATAGAGGGCTAAACCCTGCCTCTTTACACTAGCCATGGCAGGAGCTAGCGGCATTCATCCAAAATTTTATTACATGCGAAGGACGTTAGGATGTGGTAAAACCTCGACAGCTCAAACTTTTAGCTACACTCAAACAAAAAATTTCAATTAATCTGCCTGCCCTTTTAAATTTCGTATTTCATGATACTGTTTTTCAATTGAGGAAGGCCAAGAAGCCCCAAGTAATGGTTAGTAACGAGGGCTTAATAAAATTAATCATCATTCATGAGCTAGATAGGCAGCAGATAGCATGGGATAATTTCGTCAACCCAGAGGCACACGAACCATAATTAAACCCTGAGGGAACCGAAATTGAGCCCCCTAGGATAAATCCTCCAAGAAGAAAAAGAACCTGAACCTCAACATCAGAGCCAAACATGCGAAAATGGCCCAGAACATGCTAGGAAAATTTGAACCCCATGGAGGAAGAAGAACCATCCCATGCACCCTTTCAAGAATTCTAGGAGGAAATGGCACGATTCCTAGGGAAAACAAGGACAAACTATGAATTGAGAAACTCATTTGAAGCAAGGGAGCAAGAGGAACTTGCTGATAAAACCAGCACCCCTAGTAGCTCTGGTCACAATAACATCCTACCTGACCAAGAGGAACTGCAAGATGATGAGGCTCTATCTCCTATTGATAATTACAAAGTGTATAGTGATGGACATGCAGAGGAGAGATTGGAATCACAAGCTTATTTGGGTGACACTATCCTTGTGGAGCAGAGCACACACACAGAGACAACCCCTTTGTCACCAGGAGGTAGCATCGCTCCTCCTAGTCAAGATCCTCACATTGAGGTCAATTCTGAAGATGTAATCAGAAACACCATTCTAGATGCTATCCCTGAAAAAGAGAATTTCGCTCCCCTATCACCTGCTGAAATAAGAACAGGTGAAGGTTCAGACGAGAGGAGAAGTGAGAAGCTAAGAAGGACCTGCAAGAGATTGGAAAAATTGGTGAAATATCTGAGGAAGCAACTAAAAAAATAAATAAGGGCCAGGAAGCCAAGGACAGAAACCTCTATTGTAGGAACTCAAACAGAACCAGTAAATATTGTTGAAAGTGAAATGCAAACCGACTTAGTCGTCACCATGGAAACTGGGACACAAACTAATTTGATAACCACTACTGAAATTGAAGTACAAACCAACCTGGTAGACACCACCGAGGCTGCAGTGTAGACAAAACTGGAAAACATTATCGAAACCTCCACCCAAAATGAGCAGAAGGTTATAGAAGAAAAGGGGACCCAAACAGAGGAAGCCCCTGCCTATGCCCATTTAGTAGAGATAGTTGCCAACCAGAGATTACGAAATGAACTAGTGCAAGTGTGGCATGAACTGACACCGTGCAGAAAGGAGGGGATGCCATTACAAGAATATCAGGCACTGCAAAATAATTTCACTGACCTCTTTGTCACAGAAGATGAGACATTCCCCTAGCTTATAGGAGAGCAGACAAAGGTTAAAGTGGTACAAGAGTAGGTAGAGCAAGCTAAGAAGAAAATCTCTACAATTTTCTCTCTATATGACGATTCTCTATCATGAAGAGCTCCAACAACAAACTATGCCTTGTTCCTAACATAATGATATCTACTCTTGAAAGTTAAAGTTGTTAGAGCAGGGAAACCCACTACCTTCAGGACTATAGACGAATTTTTCCAATGCTGTAACGATTAGGATGAGCAGGTCCAATGCCTCTTGTGTGAGATTTACATGCATAACTTCTTCTTAGAAGAAGACACAGACAACAACCCTAGCCCCTTCATAGGAGATGTACAGCTGCAAGCCTTCCTTTCATTTACCAAAAACCATATCAGGTGGGCCAAAGCCTATGGCATCTTCCAGAAAAGAGATCATAGTCTAGATTTATGGGTCAAGGGGAGCCTACGAAACCCATGCAACTAATCATCCAGCATAAAAACTTCATGAGAAGGCTAGGTGTTAGGTCTAGGCTAGGACCCATCCATAAAGATATCATAGAAAATGCACGAGAATACTTTGAGGACATTCGTGAAGCGGCCTTGGCAGCAGCCAAGCAAAGGTGGATGGCCTCCACAAACAATGTGAAGTATAGGCAGCCATTCAATTACAGGAATTTCAAGGCTGTTGCCTCTAGGTTCCTTTCATACAGTAGCCTAGTCTATAGCATGGGGTCTGCCTTATTGAGATGCAGATACAGAAACCCTCTCCTCTAGCTTCCTCCCAAGGATTATAATCACAATTACGAATTACTAGAGGGAGGCACAAGTGTTGCCTTTGCACTCATAAAAATAAAACAAGGCCTTAGAACATACAACAAAAATTCCTACCTTGCCAACTCCTTAACACAACTACATCTCAATCATCTATTTGCCTAAGGACATGCAACTAGGTAAGCAGGGGAGTATGTTGGGCCCGAATTAAGGTATGATTTTCACCCTGTAAATACTTCAAATTATGTTATAATTTCGAGGGAATCCCTCTTCACATTAACAATAAGGAATAAAAGATCATGAAAATGGGAACAATCGGACTAATGATGAAAAATATGTTTTTATAATAGGAAATTGACTTCTCTTATCTCCACATGTAGGAAAGCAGAATGCCTGGACCAATAGGGAATGGAAGCCTACCAACAGACACGAGCATATAAAATCATAGAAATTCCAATGCGCGGTAGAAGGAAAAAAAATGAATCTGAGTACAAGAACTCAAACGACAGCCACGCGTAGCAGGCTTTCATTTGAGAAACACTTTCGAAATTCTTGGAAATCACCTTTAAAAGGGCAAAGGATGGAGGAGAAGGGGAGTTGGAAACAAGACAGGAATTCTTTCTGTAATAGACAAATCCGAAACAGTTTGTCTAATTACGTTTATGTAACATCACTGGATGTAATATAGAGCTTTAAGAAATCATGTTTTTAAGCTTTTATAGTGCTAAGGCTTTTGGTGGTCTGGGCCCAACCTCTAGAAGCTCCATGCGCATTTTCATACTCTGTGTAGCTACAGAACCGATGCTTATGAATCTGATGCAGTTGTAACGTATATTTCCATTTAATACAAATATAGTTCTCCTTCTTCAGGATTGTTAGAAACTGCGTTATTAAAGTAGGACAAATGCAATCATATTTTCTGACTTACAACAATGTTCTGTTATCAATAGATAGTTCCAGTTCCTTTGATATCAATACATTTGAATTACAGATCGTAGAATAAGCTGATTCTAGCATTATCTATCTGTATGAATTTCGTTCTCTTTCTATCATAATCAAGAGTTCAACCATCGATCAATGTTGATTAATTAAGTCATACAGAGAACTCCATTGCAAAATTACTTAATTACTTGTTGTATGAGTTATTAAATTTTCTTCAGTCATACTATCGTTTCATTACTATCCAACTTAGTTATCTTGTTGTTCCATTACTTCACAGCTAGTTATACTATTACTTCATTATTGCTTAGTTAGCTAGAATGTTGATTCAATTCGATTCCATTACTGATTAGCTTAGTTAGACTGTTGTTCCATTTAATTCCATCACCGTTCAGTTCAATGTTTTCTTGGTTTATCTAGATTGTTGTTTGGTTCAGTTAAGCTGTTGTTTCTTTCATTCCATTAGAAAAACAAAAATTCTTGTTGCTCAATTCAAGGTTAAAAACCCATCCAGGTCACCCTTCATAGGATAAGCAAGTTCAGGAAGTTAGTAAATTCTCCCTCATAATTGACAAGGAGCATCTGTAGAGAAACTGACTCACATATAATGTGCCGACACTCTTGGAATAAAAATACTTACCTCGGGTTGATAATTAAATGAGGAAGCATGAGAGTTGTCAATAAAAAGTCACCTCTTTCAGAACCAACATCATTCTTATATCATCATAGCCGTTGAATACTTCACCAAATGGGCTGAAGCAATCCCTACACTTACGGCTGATGGTAAGACAACTGCTCAATTCATATTCAATCACATCATTTCTAGGTTTGGTGTCCCTCAAGCCATCATTATCGATCATGGTTCCCATTTTCAACATTATATGGTGGCAGAGTTGACTTCCAAGTTGGGTCTGTGTCAAGGCAGCTCAATGCCATACTATCCTCAGGCCAATGGCCAGGTTTAAGCCGTGAATAAATTTCTTGTCACCATGCTTCAACGTATGATTGGGATGCACAAATCCAACTGGCATCTCATGTTATTTTTGGCTCTTTGGGCATACCGAACCTTAGTTAACGATGCAACCAGATTCAATCCATTTCATCTTGTTTACGGTCTAGAAGCTACCCTTCCGATTGAGTGTGAAATACCTTCACTCAAGTTGGCTATTGAATTTCTACCGAGCACTTCGACAGAAGAAGAGCATCTTCTCTACTTAGAAAGGTTGGATGAAACTCGCCGCTTTGTTTCTTTGGTCATCGAGGCATAGAAGAAGTGGATCAAAGCTCATTTTGGGCAGTTGGTTTCCCCTCATTCCTTCATAGAAGGAGACCTCGTCCTCCTGTATGACCAAGCTCATGATAAGTTGGGGGCAGGTAAATTTCAACCCATGTGGCATGGGCCCTACATTGTTGAACATGTTTTGTAGAATGGGGCCTATGAGCTCATTGATTACTAAGTTCATCCTCTGGATCAACCCATAAATGGGTTGTATCTTTAAAAATATTATGCATGAGTCATTCGTGCATGTTTTGTGTACATAGGTGTTCTTTTCATTTTTGTACATTTTTGGCTTGGTGTGCTTTGCGAGCGTTTTCCTGCTTATTGGGTCGTTGCTTATTGTGCAGATGTCTATTTCCTCTTATGTCAGTTTCACAAATGGTGCTACCCGCAGTACTCAGAACTTGTCTTTTGTAGCCTGGTTGATTTATGATCCTGCTGGTGAGTTGATAGATCTATCTAGGACTAAATACAAACAATGTCGTTGAGTATAGTTTTTTTATTAAACTATTAACCGAGGTTATTACCCTCGACATATGTGCATTGGTTGTAAATCTAGACTCACAACTTGTCTTTCTTCAATTTAATGGACATTATTTAGTTAGAAACCCTCACATTTTAAGGTTGCATTTACGTGTTCATTTTTTGGAAAGACATTTTGATTATATCACATATCAACATATTTATAGGCAAATGAATGCATTAACTGATACAGTGGCTAACATGGTATTATATAGACATTTGCGTAATATGTGAAATGATCATCATATGAAAAAGATCCATATAGGAGGATAGATGTATATATGTATATATATCGGATGTTTGCATCAATGTGCATCATAAGTTTAAAAAATATGTGTGTTTATGTTACATCATGAGACATCATGTCTCTCAAAACTATGTAGAAATAAAACCTAGGTGTCTAATAGGCGTGATGCTCATGATAGCATGTCACTGCTTGTACTGCAAGCTGCCTCAGAAAGAGGTCAACTCGGTTTGAAACCCCTACAGTATGTCTCTGGTATGCATGAGAAACATCGTCAAATCAAGCATAGTCCAGGACCCCACGATATATTCCCTCCAAGTTGCGCAATATTTCCTCCTCGTCGCCTCCCTCTCCATGAGGGGAAATATCAAAGCCACGAGGGATCCGCCTCGCTATTAGAGACATATCTATAGGTATTTTTGGGCCAACATCTGCAATAACACATGGATTTAATGTTAGAACATACATAACAGAAAAATGAGTCTTACCAAGTGCTTCATCTCAATCCTCTCCTTCTCGGAGTGGGAGGTCTGAATCACCAATGAAATATGTGCCAGAGTAGGACCAGTCCTCCACGAAATTAGCTGTCGATGGAGCCAATCAAAGAACTCCAGTCTCCAGGACATTTGTTGACCACCCCCTGACCTTGGAATCAGATCTACCCAACGGGCCATCCATGACTCTTGTGCTGGTGGTGTCGGAACTATCACCTCCTGTCACTGAAATATTGGTAATCGTTCCAGGAAAAACAATACCAGAATGGATCCATACCCAAACTGCTTCAATTTGGTTTTCTTCCACTTTGTCAGTTGATGCTTCATGTTGATTGTCACTGCCTCTGCCCAGTTGTAGAGGGTCGGTTTCAGAAAATCTATGTCAAGAAGAAGTTGTGTATTTATTGCTTCGTACGGTGCCTGCGATCCTGCAGCTTGTGTGATGGTGTGTAGCACTACATTTAGTGCCAAGTCCGGGATAGTCTAGATATCCACTTTCCCGCTTCCTGATACTTTCCATGCCCCTTGACATACCCTGTCGATCACCATGCTCATGTTTTCCATGGTGGGCCAAAAGCTGGTAAGGACTGGCATTTCCCCGCTCTGCAAAAGTCCTGTTATGAAATAAATGTCTGAAACATCAATCTCGAGTTCCTGATCACAAAGAATGATTTTTTCATGATCCTCATCCCAGATACTAATTAATTATTTCAGCAAATACTAATGAAGAATTTTTTTAGCCCACATTCTTTGAGAGCTTCCATGCATCTTTCATTTTCCATGGAAAGCTTGTCTTCTTCACTGTGTTCCCCTTCTTTCCGTTCAATCACCATTTTTCTGCTTTACACCTACAAACATGTTCATATGAACCTCATTAGATGAATTAAGATCTTTTTATTTGTGAAATTGGGCTTACTTTATTGCATTCATAAGCTTAAATGTTTTTCGTAGTTGGCGTGACTATTTTTGAAACAGTCACGCAAATGGGCGTGCCCCAGTTCAGAAATTTGGGTGATTGGCACAAGTTCGTGCTTGATACTTGCTCCAACTGTCATGCCCTATTTTTTACAAATTCCCTGAGAGAGTTCCAAATTTGGGCTTGTAGGCAATGAAAGAGGAATCAAAATGCAGGGAAGGATGTCGGCTCTTACTTGGAATTAATGGATTCAATATTGGTCTGCCGGATTTTCCATTATCACCGTCGGAAAATCATAGTGTAAAAAGGGTAACTATTTCTCCACAAGAGGTAAAAGTGAAAAGTAATTATTTTTACCATTTTGGCATTCTATAACTTTTCGAAACCCTGATTAGGCTTTAATACATATTTTTCGATTATTTCACTATGTTATTTCGAAAAACAGGTTTTATGTTTGTCTCTTGTGTAGTGATAGGTCTTTAATGAGATAGTGATGAAGTAACGAGTTGTATTTTATACTTTTTTTGAACTCGGTAAAAACACAAAAAAGTCACTACTGGAGTCATCTTTTAGCTCTTTTCTGACTCTCTAAAACTGGAAAGGCTGTCGAGAATCTTGTCGTTTTGAACTCGTTAAATGGTTGTGAAAGGATATCTACCTAGTATACATTTACCCCTTTTTCGGGTTGGGATAGATTATTTACGAAAAAGGAATACCTTAGCCTATCACGACTAAGAGGTTCTTTCAAATATTATTTTCTACCTTTTCAGATCTGAGGGACTGTATACGAAAAGGGACATGCTAGATTTTTATTTTTTGCTTCTTTTCAAACTCTCTAAACATGAAAAGATGTCGATTTCTTCCTTTGTCGGACTCGTTAAACCCTGATGACATTGGAAATCATCACCATGACATACCTAATTTCCTCCTTCCTAGGGCTCGTAAAATGTACTAGGATGGATTTTTCCGAAGGACAAAATTACACTACAAGCATATGCTATCCCCTTCAATCTTGTTTTAAAAAATAATTAGGATACTCATCAGAAATGGTGGGAGAAAATGGAACCATTTCTTAGTTGTGCTGGCAATATGTCGCTCTTGAACATGACACTCATCTGCATTCGTGTCAGGCTGGGGACATATCATTTCATCATTTTTGCCTCCATGGGTTTGGGTAATTTTTTTTGACATGTCATCTGCTCTTTGCCATGTCATCATAACCTTAGATCCCTTGATGTCAAATGCTATGAAATCCAGATTCATGTCGCTGGTATGTTCAAGAGAAGTTTGCCTTTGCAGTTTTCAACCTCCCTTTGATTCTCTGCTAGTTCTGATTCATTATCATCATGTTCCTCTATCTCGTGTCGATGATGTGGGAAACATTATGGCCCTCCTTTGATTGAGTCACTTCCTGTTGACTTCAGCTCATAATCCAGGAGGTTGATCTAGAGACTCTCTTCCGGTACCTTGGAGCTTGAATGCCTCAATGGCAAGTTCTTCACAATCCACGACAAGTCCACATCATTGGCCTTCGATCAAGTGATTCTGTGGGTGTTCGATGCTAGATCACTGTTCACATTTTGTGGATTGTACCTATTGTACCTTGAGAGCCATTATCATTATTGGTGGTTTCTCTCGTGCATGTTAACAACTTTCATCATTGGTTAGTAATCAGGTGACTTTCTTGCATGATCGACTTCAGCTCACATATGCGCATGATTGAATTTGTACTTGTTCAGATCAAGATGGAGCGCAAGACCCTGGGTTTGTCTGATAAGATCCAAGTTGTAGGATATTATGGTTTATCATGACTTTATGCATGACTCTTTTGATTGGATGGCTACGACCATACCTGAGTTTATTTGCTGATCCCACCACTGGATGTCTACGTCCATACCTCACATATCAGTTTATATATGTACTCTATTATGGATGGCTGCACCCATACCACATATTCATGTATCAAAGATATCAATTTTATTTTTAATCGTAGGTCTTCCGAAAATGGTGTTTGGTTCGAATGTGTTCTCGTAAGGAATTTCACCCCTCCCTCTCTCTCAGACCTCACGCTTTAGGGGGAATCTGTTACACAACATTTTGTCACTGTCCTTGCAATCCCCATCCCCCACATTGGAGGATAATTTCTGTGACTAATAAGAAGTGTCATGCCTTGCAAAGACCATCATTTCATCCCTTGCAGTGAGGAAAGCATTCCTTCAGTTGAAAATTCCTTGAGAAGATCATCAGAAACACATGTTTTTTCCTTGGCACTAGTAGATTGTTATGCCCTTGTGCCAATGAGAAAGATTAAAACTAGGCCCCATGCCCATTAGTGCTCTATCCCAGTTAGCTACCCACGCCAACTTGTTTATAGAATGATTTTTAAATATAAAGGAAAATTTTCTATCCTTACAACTTCGTGGGCGAGTCAGCTGGAATGGTTCGACTAAATAACCATGGACCCCCTCCTTTGGCCTCTTGTTTCCACCTTTTGGGGAAACATCTCAAGTGATAAGGCCTCCCTTCCACCATTGTAGGGATCCCAACCTCCTCCTCTTCATCTATAAATAAATCCATCTCCCATTGATACACTAGATGAAAAGTTATAGTTGAAAGGCTGAAGAGAATTCGTGAACATCTCACTAGTGAGATCGAATAGAGAAAGAGAAATTTTTCGAGAGAGCTTAGGCTTGTGTCCTCACCTCTTCCAAATTACCTGAAGATCCTTCGAGGTGAACTTCAACTGAACCCGCTGGAGGAGGCTACGACGTCAAGGCTCCATTTGTAACTCTTTCTTCTATTTATATATATACATGACTATTTTCTAGTTCCCATCTTGTGTTAATGCAACGTGCTTAACCTTCCTTGACTAGTTAATTGATTATGAATGAAATCATTATCTTGTATGTTGCTCTTGTTTGCTGATCTTTGTGCAGGTATCCGAGCACTATTTCATAAATATTGTGACCCGTCGAGCTAGAGATCAAGAGGCCACCACCACTATAGCGACGATAGCATTGGAATCCAGGTAGGTCAATCTACCTCGTCCTTTTCATTCATTAGTTAGGAACTTATACTTTAGCGTTTTTGTTTGTTGCTAGACCCACTCTAGGGCTAGAGGGATCATCTCTGTCCATTGAGAGGATTTACCTTTCCAACAGGAACATTGGGTATGAATTACTAGGTGACATGGAAGAAGGAAGGGCTTTGACTGTAGCTTTGTTCCCTCACCTTAAATGGGGGTGTATTCCTCAACACTAGTCCTATGGGATCTCCCTTATTGGCTTATAGATTAAGGATGGGAACGAAATGGGAAACCTTTATTTTAGTAGTGTAGCCTTGTCTTTATGTTTCAAATTTGTCACTCCCCTCCGCACATTACATGCCCTATTTCATCATTCCCCCCCACTAGGTCCATAAGGCATTGGTACTCCCCCTCCCCTTTTCCACATGTCTAGTTCGGGCATGGAAATGTTGGCTCGAAGGTTGATGCATCTAAAAAAAATATTAAAATCATATGATGGACACATACAAAAGAGAATAATATCACAAAATTAAAAAGATGGGTGGGACATTCTATTAGCACATGGGTAAAAGGCGAACATTGTAGGTTTTAACCCTATGCAAAAATGATCTACATTTGAAATTTTAAAATAGAAAATAAAAAATAACGAGAGCATAAAACATACAACAAATATAAAGAGAGATTTTCCCCTAGATCCCAAAACTGGGACTACCAGCTAGTCTTGGAAAGAATATAACACACACCCAACATTCTGCTACTTGTTGTTTTCTTTCCACAGAGGGCCATAAGAGAGCTTAGTCATTGGTATAGCCCTAAAACACCCATTTTTTCTCTACACCAAGAGAACTTTAGTGCTGACAGACTTCGTGAATGCATCTACAACATTCTTAAAAGTGTCCACCTTTTTCAAAAACACCTTTTTTTCCTCAACCATGTCTCTCACAAAGTGATGATGAACATCAATGTGCTTTGCCTTTGAATGATAAGAAAGGTTCTTGGCCAATAAAATTGCACTTTGGCTATCATAGTCTATCCTTATGACTCGCTGCACCAACCCATACTTGAACATAATATTTGCAACTAAGCTTCTTCCTTACTTGCATGAGTGGCTGCCATGTATTATGCCTCTATAGTTGAAAGAGCCACTACAACCATCCAACTGATTGCACCTCCAAATATTCTAAACACATACCCACTTGTAGATCTTCTATGATCTAGATCACTAACCGAGTCTACATCAACAAAGCCACGAATACCCAAAACTCTGTCCAATCCAGGCCTTCCCTAGTAGCACAAACCATAATCACTAGTGCCACACAAATACCTGAAAACCCACTTCACTGCTATCCAATGCTCCTTCCCTGGTTTTGACATAAACCCGGTCAATACTCCCACTTCGTGTGTAATGTATGGTATGGTATAGACCATTGCATACATCAAGCTACCCACTGCACTTGCATATGAAACATGGGACATGTCCCCTTCTTCTTCTAGTGTGTTGGGACATGTCCCCTTCTTCTTCTTGTGTTTTGGGATAGGAATAGGAACCTTCATCGGTTTAGTATCTCGAATATTGAACCTCTGCAATATTTTCTCAACATATTTCCTCTAGTTTAACTAGAGCTTCCACTTTTCCTGAAATTGTTTAATTTCCATGCCCAAAATATAGTTTGCAGCACCAATATCCTTCATGTCAAATTTGTACAACAATTGGGTCTTAAAATCCTGGAAAATTTATTTGTCATTTCCAACCAGCAACATATCATCCACATATAAGAACAAATAAATAAAATGGTCACCAATCAATTTAAAATAGACACAATTATCCTACTTTCTTTTGGTGAAGCCAAGTCCCCGTATATATGTATCAAATTTCTAATACCACATCTGCGGTGGCTATTTTAACCCATACAAAGACTTTTTTAACATGCATACTGGCTATTTATTACCCTTCACCACAAAGCATTCAGGTTGGTTCATGTATATATCCTCTTCCATATCCCTGTGAAGAAATGTTGTCTTCACATCCATCTATTCTACCTCAAAATCAAATGTAACAAAAACATATAAAAGTAATATAATATAAGTAACCTTGGCAATAAGAGAAAAAATATCACCAAAACCAATTCCCAACACCTTGGAATAACCTTTTGCTGCCAACCAAGCTTTGTATTTATCCACCTTACCTTCTACATTCATCTTCTTCTTAAACACCTATTTGCTTCCAATGGGCTTCCTTCCAGTTGATAACTCCACCAGATCCCATGCCTCATTTTTGGGCAAGGATGCCATTTCATCAACCATGGCCTCCTTCCAGAGTTTTCCATCCTTTGAATCCACTGCTTCCCTAACATTTCCGAGATCATAATCAGTGATAGATAAAGAAAATTTTGAACAAAAAACATATGGACTATACCTTTCTAGCTACCTTCTTTCTTGAACCTATCTTCTCACAGTTGGAGTTTGTGGCTCTTCCTCTTCTGAATCTTATTTTGCTGTAGAGTCTGATTCTTCCTCCTTTATCTCAAACGATATATTCGCAGGTTCCCTTGGTAAGAATTCATGTTCAAAAAAATATTTCACCTCTCTAAATACCACATCTTGACTATACACAACCTTCCTTATTTCTTGGTTCCAAAGCTTGTAACCTTTTAAACCATCCTTATACCCTATAAAGATGCACCTTTAAAATTTATTATCCAACTTGGTCCTTTTTTCCTTTGGAACATGTACATGTGCATCACATCCAAATACCATCAAATTTGAAAGAGAGGGCTTCTTACCAGTCCATACCTCATGTACAATCCTATCCTCCAACACTGATGGAGGTGATTTATTAACAAGGTAGCATGCAGTCTCCACTGCCTCTACCCCAAATTCCTATCCTAACCTAGTACCACTGAGCATGCTTCTTTCCTTTTACATCAACGTCTTGTTCATTATTTCTAAAACTCTATTTTTCTGAGGTGTGTATGGAGTAGTCTTCTGTTGTTCTATACCACACTTCTTACAAAAGTTTTCAAATTCCTTCTTGAATAATTCTCCTCCATTATATTTCCTCAACACCTTTATATTATTCTATATATGGTTTTCCACCAGAGCCTTAAATGATTTAAATATGTCAAATACTTGAGATTTCTTCCTTAGGAAATGTATCCATGTATTCCTTGAGAATTCATCTATAAATGACACATAGTACACAAACTTACCTAGTGATGGAACTAACGAACGTCCAAACACATCATTGTGCACAAGCTCTAATATTGTGTTCGCCATCTTAGCACCAGAAGGGAAACTCAGCCGATTATGCTTCCCATATACAAAATGTTCAAAGAAATCAAAATCTAGAGAGGAATTATACATACCTTCTACCATACCATTTCCATGCAATATTCGAAGGCCCTTCTCTCAAATATGTCCAAGCCTTTGATGCCATAGCATGGTATTTTCTCTAGAGACCACTAGGCTTTCTACTCCACTTTTAGGAACCACATCAATGTTGCACCCATCAGTAACAGTGCTACCCAGAAGCTTGTACAGAGTTCCAATCTGAACTCCCCTCATCAATACTAGTGCTCCACGAACCATCTTGCTGGTATATTTCTCGAACACTATTTTTACACTTGCATCATTCATCTTTCTTACAAAAATAATATTTTTGGCCAATGTAGGAGTATGCAGATAATCAGGAAGTGTTCTAATCCTTCCACCTTGCAACTTCAGCTTGAATTTTATGCATCCCATGATTATAGTCTTCCTATCATCCCCTAAGAAGACATTACCACCATCATACTTCTCATACTTGCATAACCACTCCCTATGGGGAGTGAAGTGAAATGATGCACCTGAGCCAATCAACCATGACTCATGATATACATGTGTATTTGAAGAGGAAGAAAAATACACATCCCCACCTTCATCTGAGGTGGCTTTAGACTCTCCAAAAGGAGCATCATGATCAGTGGCTTAGTATTAAGCTCAAAAATAAAATTTATCAGAAAGTCTCCAAACCATAATTACAATGAAGAGCTCGTCGCCAGGAATTCGACATAACTCATTTCATCAAAAACCAACTTTGGATGAGGAAGTTATGACGTGTTGTTCGTTTTCATAAACAACTAAAAAAATTGCAGAACAGTGATAGGTTGATGACATGGTAGCCAAGTAAACATATCATGTATGTTCATGGAATATTCTCTATTTTTTTCCCAATGACATTATGACAAGTGTCACAACATAAATTGCCACTGAACTTTGGAGGTGAAATTTTTTTACAGTTTATCCTAAAGTTGAATGATATTTTTTTCTGGTTTGGAATGGTCCAACCATAGCTAGACACATCATGTAGCCAGGGGCCCCCCTATGCCCGCTCTGGTGGACTCCATCCAAATTTTGGATTGAACTACAAGTCAAAGCTTCATGTTATATTAAATTTTGAATTATAAATTTATATCCAAAGTTTAAACATTGGACATTGTAATATTCCAAAATTTTCCTACAATAAATTGGAATATTAACTTTTTCTATTTTCGCTTAGGAGTTGAATAATTGGGTGAGAAGGCCCATTTATAATAAAAACATGGATAAAATACCTCTAGTATGAAAGGGGATCATCAGTGCAACTATATTTCACACCCTCATGTGTGATAGGAGACATTTTCAAGGAGGCTAGGTCAAGTTTGACCAAGTCAAACAACGCAGAGGTATGAGGTGGAGATCATCTTGTGGGATAGTGTAGAGAAAGATGAGGGAAGTTTCCTTGATGGAGGAAACCATAAAGAGTGGGACCCATGGAGAAGGAGCTCTCATGTGTTTAAAAGGAGGGCAAGGCAGCCATTGTTTCACATGCATATGATTATTGATTTTGTGTCTGCTTAGACTATTTGTCGTTCCAGCTGTTTAGCTGAGTTGCGGTGTTATTTAGCACGAGGGATTCCTGTTTAGGATTTCCTCTCCTTCTTGAGAGGCCTCTTAAAGGATTGAACTTCATTTCTCCATAACCAGGCTCAAGAAAAAGCCATTCCTTCAGCTACAACGTTATTTCTGCTCAAGTGTAACGTTGTGTTGCAGGGTGTTGGAGTGGAGGTTCCACAACACCACTCCTTGGCTTTTTTTTCAGAGGAGGGAGCCTTCTTTCCTTTGAGAGATCAGGAAGTAAGGAATTTGAGCATATTGCAGATCTTGGCACTTGGCCAAAGAATTATATTCGACCTACAGTGTAGTTACCCTCCTAGACTGCCTTATTTTCAAAGTGCACTTGAAGTGAGGGATTGCGGTGTTGATTAGAGGGTGAGATATTCAGGGATTGGATCATACTTTCACCTGAAAGATCCATGGGATGAGATTCAGCCATTAGTTTCAGCATCTTCAGTTATCTTCATCCAGTTCCATTTTCTGAGTTGCAGCTGCTACCCCACAACTCCAGCATTTTTCCAATTTTGTATATTCTAGCCAATCCTTCGGAGGATTGTTGTATTATTGTTTTCAGGGGTTGAGAGCTTTCTCCCCCTAATTTCTTGAGCCATACATTATCATATCTCTCTGTTATGATATATTATGATGCAATGTCTTTTATAAACTGCGTCCTCTTATCCTGCAGAAATTCATTGTGTAGCAGTGTTTCTCCATATTGATGTACATGTCCTATTGAGTCTGTATTACTTTGCTCAAGTCACTCTTTCCTCAAGGATTTGTATACCATTGCTGAAATAACATAAATTTTTTGGAAATATGTATCTTCATGTGTTCATGGTTATAAAAATAACATTGTTATTCCATGGTATGTTCATACATTGTTGCAGTCCCTTCATTGGGCACTTTCTAAGGACAACTAGGTGTGGGAGATTTGTTTAACACAACTAGAAGGATTTATTTGGAGCCTCATCTTGGATTTAGGAATTATACACATTTATATAAGGGATCTAGGTCCTGGTTTCAATTCTTGTAGAATCCATTCCTAGAAAATGTGTTTTCCAGTCATGCCTTGATAGTTATTCTAGATTTGGAATATTATAGTGGTATCAAAGCATAGTCCTGGCTCAGCCTGTGAGCCTAAGCCAAAGAATATCAGAATGATGAAGAAGATGATATTTCTCTCATCAGTATTGAGAAACAAGAAAATCCTCTCTAGAGAGGAAGAGTAGAAAGAAGAGGAAGAACCATGCACTTCCTATTCTCATGAAGAAGAAAGAAACAAGCATGAAGGACACTTGGATCATCAGATTCTGAGTGATTACCTTGTTGAGTAAAAATCTCAACCTAGAGCCTTCAAGGAGACTCTAGATTTTCCACCATTCATTCAGTTGAGAGAATAGAAGAGACCCTGCAACAGAAGGGAAATCAAAGGCAATAGATTTCTATTGTCTATGTTTAATGGGTTATCTATAGCAAGAGCTCGGGTGAGGAAGTTGGAAGCATTTTTCTTGCTACATCCTGTAGTCGAGGAAGAGGCTGTTGAGATCTTAGCACTGCATGTAGAAGGTGAAGCCCACATTTGGTGGTTCAGCCAATTGAGCCATACAAGAGTGCCTACTCTTGCTAAGTTTTCTCAAGAGCTGATCAAGAAGTTTGACAATAGAAGAATAGAAGAGGAGGATTCCTCACCACCACTTGAGGAATTTGGTTCTAACGCTATCACATTCATGGAGGAGCAGCCACATGCATCAACATTTGGGGCAACCAACACATTGGAGGAAGGAAATCTTGCAGCCCTACAAGAGATTCCCACATCTCATCAAGGTATGAAGGAATTTCCACTATACATTGTTGCAACAAACTCTTTTTATATTTGTGGAAATTTACTTTTACATGACCAGGGGTCAAATCACACTTCTAATTTAGAGCAACATGATTGCACTACACTGTGCAACATGGGAACATTTAAGGAGGAAATAAACCATCATCGTCATGAGCCGTTGTTGGGTTGCATATCACATTTGAGGTTGGGGTTTGAAGACTTGAAGGGAAAGATGGAATACAGTAGACATTTTGAAGTGAGAAACCCTTTCTCCTTTCTAGATGACCCTTTCTCAATGAGCTCCTCTCAGGTCAAAGAGAAACTTCTACTTTCAGTAGATCCAAGACCTCATTGGTTTTGGAGGACTATTATTGAGAAGGAGGTCTCATGGAGAGATCTCATTAGAGGTGCACTTCAACACATCATGGAGTGCAAGGATTTTGTTTTCTTCTCACACTTGGATCTTCATGGATTCAAGGAGGAACAAATAGATGATGGAGGACATCTTTGGATGGATAACATCTCTCATGTGTGTGCTGGAAACTTCTTGAACCATGCACATCATGATGGGAGGTTTTTTCCTACCACCTATTTGGATCCTTATGGGGTCAAATTGATCCTTGGGAAGATTGCATTTCAAAATACCATGAAGTGCAAAGATAGGAATCTGATTTGGGAGGATAATAACCCCCTTTGAGAGTACCAAGATGAAGAGAAGAAGGAGACATCCACAAGTGACTGAGTGGATGTGGTTGATGATCAAGGAGCTGGGAGGCTACTTGCAAATATATGACACCAGGTAGCAGGAGGTTTGGCTGCGCTGGCTCCTCTTGAAGGAGTTTGGCCATCACTTGGTAGATCCTTTTTCAAAGAGGATGGGTAGGGAGAAGAGGTGGGAGGATGCTTGAATCATTGGGCAGCATAGATTATGGATGCATGGTGTTGATGTGACACACATATCATTCATTATGTCTTCATCACCTGACTTGTATGATGGGAGCATAAGGAGGCAACAGGGACTTTGGTTGCTTGAGATGTACTTGAGAGAACATGAGAAAATTTGTTCTCACATATTGTGTGATGTTGCAGGAGTAGAAGAGGACACTCTCATGGTGAAAAGGGGCTACTCCTTGACTCTAGATGATTTGGAACACTCCCATCTTGGGAGGTATTCCATACTTGCAGCAACATTACCAGAGGAGTCTTTGACAAGGAGCACGTCAAAGAACATAGCTTTGTATTGACCAGAGCCTATTTGCATGAGCTCACAGTGCTGTCACATTGGAGCATGGATTTATGGATGGAGTGTCCCTAGGATAACTTCACATTGGATGCACTTGGTGAACAAGGAGGAGGTGATGATGATAGAGTAGTGGATAGAGACATCTATCACTATGGTACATGCTTCTTGACTTGGGTTTCCAAGCATGAGAGGGATGCTCTTCTTGCAGCACATGGTTCATTCATCTTCATAGCATGCGAAAACATTATGGAGGACTCACTCATGGATCCATGTACCATCTTACTTCCGACATATGGTAAGGAGTTTGTTTTTACATGTATTGACTTCCATACTCTTACCATTATTGTGCAGTGCAATGCTCCACAAGAGGGAAATCTTTTCACATTGCTCCATGATCAATGTTGGGCCAAATTATATGATGGAGGCATCCATATTTTATATGGCCCTGGGAAAATGTTTCGTCATCACATGTATGTTCATTTTTTGCACCCAAAAATTTACCATATGATGACATACATGATTAACTTTGTAACAAGAAACATTTTTCCATGTAAATTCCTGAAGCAGCAGCTTGTAAAACTGCGATGTACACACTTAGGAGACTGTTGGTATCTTCAAGCACCACATGAAGCCATCAATATTTCCTTCATTTTTGTACTGATCATGTATCCATTTGTTGAAATTGTTTCTGCTCTTGTTGAGAGCATGATTGGGAGGTTGACACATGAGTTGGATATGTCCTTGAGGGGAGAAAATTCCCACATTTTCTGCACTACATGTTCTAATGGGAGCATGAGAGGAGATATGGCCACCATAGCCACCTATTTGTTTTCTTTTGAGGTGGGCCATGAGTTTTATATTCATCAATTGTATAGCCATGAGAATGTATTTGATCATGTATTGTTGACACATTCAGCCATTTACTATTCATTAGTAGATGTGATGATTTTTGTCTGTTACTTGACATACTATTTTCTGAAGTTGCAGTGGATGAGATTGCATTGTGTCCTCTGGAGACATTGTTTGTATCATGCATCATCATGTAAAACTTGTAGAAAAATTCTCACTAGGATACTCTATGATGACCATGTCCTATTCATCATGGATGGAATTTTTTGGGCCAGCTTGTTCGTCAATGTTGGAGGAGAAAACCTTGGAGGATTGTTCTTCATTTTGCCACTTTAGGGAAATAATTTTGCAACCCAGGATCAACACATACTTTACACTCATCATGAGTGGGGAGAAGGATAGTGTGGGGTAGGCTATGATGCTTACCGTATTCATATTTTCATCCCACCTTCATTTCCAGAGCTTGAGTTGGAAGGAGATTGCCATGAGTTGCCATGTTGGGAGGTGACTCATTTTGTTTGGATGATTTCTTGGGGATGGAGGATTCATTTGGGGAAGATTTTTTCCCAAAAAAATTCAGTCTCCATGCCTTGGGAGCAAATTCTCCGTTCTATCCTTGTAGTTGCTTGAGGACAAGCAAAATTTGGGAGGGGAGGACTGTAAAATTCCAAAATTTTCCTACAATAAATTGGAATATTAACTTTTTCTATTTTCACTTAGGAGTTGAATAATTGGGTGAGAAGGCCCATTCATAATAAAAACATGGATAAAATCCCTCTAGTATGAAAGGGGATCATCAGTGGAACTAGATTTCACACCCTCATGTGTGAAAGGAGACATTTGTAAAGAGGCTAGGTCAAGTTTGACCAAGTCAAACAATGCAGAGGTATGAGGTGGAGAGCATCTTGTGGGACAGCGTAGAGAAAAAGGAGGGAAGTTTCCTTGATGGAGGGAAGTTTCCTTGATGGAGGAAACCCTAAAGAGTGGGACCCATGGAGAGGGATCTCTCATGTGTTTAAAAGGAGGGCAAGGCAGCTATTGTTTCACATGCATATGATTATTGATTTTGTGTTTTCTTAGACTATTTGATGTCCTAACTCTTTAGTTGAGTTGCATGTTGTTTAGCACAAGGGATTCCTATTTAGGATTTCCTCTCCTTCTTGAGAGGCCTCTTGAAGGATTGCACTTCATTTCTACACAACCAGGCTTAAGTCCAAAGCCATTCCTTTAGCTACAACATTATTTCTGCTCAAGTGTAACATTGTGTTGCAGGGTGTTGCAGTGGAGGTTCCACAACACCATTCCTTGGCTTGTTTTTCAAAGGAGGGGGCCTTATTTCCTTTGGGAGATCAAGAAGGAAGGATTATGAGCATATTTCAGATCTTGGCACTTGGCCAAAGCATTCTATTCCACCTACAACGTAGTTATGTTGAAGATTGCAACAAGAAACAGTGAAGGAGGCATCCTGAAACATCATTCCTGATCCTAGTTGGAAAGTGATCACCTAAACTAGGTGGGGCCCACACAAGTGATTTTTGTTGCAAAGTCTATTTTTAGACTATGTCTATTTTTAGACATGTCGATCATATTCTATAAGTTTCAAGATGATATTTGTGGATGGTTGGTCAAGTTGGAAAAATATATGGAATTCTATTTTTAGACATATTGGGCAGAATCTATTTTTAGATTGCCAGTCTAAAAATAGATATGTCGAATATTATTAGCTCTTAACAATATTTGGACTATAAACATTATCTTATTCTCTTGGAGCACTTAAGTTAAGTGCACAGATGTGGCACAGGAGTGATAGAAGGAATTATGCTATTCCTAAGGGTTAAGTGGAGCTATTGCATGGAGACTTTAGTTAGAACTCATGTGACAGAGTTTGGTGGAGTTATTGAGGTAGTTGGTGGAGTTGTGTTCAGTTTAACTTAGTTAAACATAGTTGAGATAATTGTATCTAGTCTAACTGATTGATACACTACAGATGGTGGTGTAAATTTATTATTAATTAATTCACTAATTATTAACTCATTAATCAACTAAATAATACATCAGTTAACTACAGTGCATGGACAGTTTCAGTGGAGACCAGTTGAGAGGTAGGTGAAAGAGTAGGTTGACTATCAGTTGTGACTATAGTGTTGCATGAGTTTACACCACACATTGATGGAGATGAAAATGAGGATTGTGTGGTCAATATAGGATGGATTCGAGTTCATTAAAAGTTATTCTTCAGCAGTGATTGCGCAGTAGAGGCAGGCTAAAGGCTGGCAAAGATCGGTGCATGGATTTGCAAGATCGGGCCTGATTAGTGTGTAGCAATTGGAGATTGTACTGAGAGCTTGTGAGGAGATTTGTATGATGATTGTTACATGATCTCTATGACATACAATATACATATATTTTGGGGTTTTCATCTTTAAGCTTTCCCATAAATTACTGTGTTCATATGTGTGAATTTTTATGGTTTTAATGTGTGCATGCAATTGATTTTATTTCCGCAATTAATGATCAATGGTAGAAGAGATTCTGTATTGTGCATGAAGTCAAATAGTGTGTGATCAGGAGAATCTCAAATGTATAACATATCAGTTATATAAATTTCTACAAGGTATCAAAGCGATATCGATCATTGGAGAAATTGCAAAGCATTGAAGTGGTTGAGTTTTGTGCTGGTGGAATTTGAAATTGCTGCAGTGTTTTCTTGGTGTCGAAGTTGAGCATTCATTGACTTGTATTTCAGCGGATTGCGATTGGAATATTCCCTTGAGGGAAGCTTGAATTATATTTCATGCAAGGAAAATATGGAGGCGGTGTTGGAGGATAATGGGTTGAAGGAGTTCATAGATGTTGATATTCCTAAACCGGGTTCTAGCGATACAACCGCACTTGACGCATGGAAAAAGAAGGTAGCAAGGTGTTGAAGGATTCCGTTGGAAGGTGTGAAGGATCACATAGTTTCTAGCCTTCATGGTAAAGCTTCTCCATTCTTGATGTGGAAAGCATTGACAGACTTGTTCCAAAGCAAGAGCGACCAGAGGAAGTTGGCGCTCAAGGATAAATCAGGAAAATAAAAATGGAGAAAAATGACACTATTCCAGTATACTTGACAAAAATTTTCCACTGCAGGGATGAGCTTGGGAGTGTAGGAGTTAGTGTGGATGACGAGGACTTGGTGAGCTTAGCTCTCCTTGGGCTTCCGAAGAGTTGGCATTCCTATCAAGACTCTGTCAATGGACGGGAGAAACTGCCAGGATAGGAGTGAATTTGGTCATATCTTGTGCAGGAGGAGATAAGGCGGGATACCAGGGATGGATCTTCATCAAAGAATGATGATGAAGAGGATTTCGCTTTGGATACCAAAGCAAGGAAAGGGAAGGGGAAGAAAAATCCTTCTCAATCCGGTGCGGATGGCAAAGAGTGTGACATGTCCAAAGTGAAGTGTTTTCACTATCACGAGCATGGGCATTTTGCCATGCATTGTCCACAGAAGAAGAAGAAAAAGCAGGCTGCTAGAGCTATAGCTGGTGAGGCTCTTGCCTCGCAATTTGAGCTGGACTTCTCATTGATCGCATGCATGGTGTCTAGTGCATTGGGATCGGGGTGGTATTTTGATAGTGACGATTCCTTTCACATGACGGGAGATGTGAATCTTTTCAGTGACTTGGTGGAGAAATATCTCTAGTTGCATGTTGTGTTGGGCGACAATGGATGATACAATGCAACCGACATTGGTACCATTACCTTTCAGAGGGATTCATGTAAACTCATTCTTTTACAAGATGTAGTGCATGTTCTAGGTTTAAAGAATAATTTAATCTCAATCGCAATGTTAGAGGATAAAGGGTATGATGTTGTCTTTAGTGAAGGAAAAATTTTCCTTCGGCACAAAGCAATAGGACAAGTCAAGAAGGTTGGGATCGAGCCAAGAATCTCTACAGAATTGAAGTAGATGGGATTTTTACGGAGCCTCCTACTATTGGGAAGTGCGAGAAAGCCATGCAATTGAAGCTTGAGAGGGAGTTGGATTTGCATGCAGGTAAGAGTGAACCTCAATATGTGGAGCAACCACAAGATGAGGATCATGGAGTGGGCGCAACCACTCATGCAGAGAAATTTCATGCCAGATGGGCAAAGGGAGTGCATGCAGCTATACCACCAGGTGAGAGGTGGGGCGACATGCATGAGTAATCCCAAGAGGAATTTTCTGGGCAGGATTCATGGAGATGGTGTGGATCTCATGAATTGAACCTGGCTACGAGGTGTCCATAGAGCAATAGTAGCATGATCGGTTGGATTGATGAGGGTAGATCAAAGTGATAGTGTCGGATATTGGAGCGCGGTTCAGAGTTGACAGCAAGTGCAAAGTGCATGGGTGCAGAGTTCAACAACATAGTTGTTCCTAAAGACATGTGCAGTATCTAAGCATAATTCGAAGACTTTGATGATAGATGCATCAGATTGATTGAGATTTTTGGATCCTATTCAGTTTTGGAAGAGTTGCAGAGCAAATGCATGGAGTTGCATGGCGCTTGAAAAGGTTGCAGGGTGAATACATGGAGTTGCATGTCGCATGCAAGGACAATCATTTCTTGTTGAGAGGGAGTGTTGAATATTGCAACAAGAAACAGTGAAGGAGGCATCCTGAAACATCATTCCTGATCCTAGTTGGAAAGTGATCACCTAAACTAGGTGGCGCCCACACAGGTGATTTTTGTCGTAAAGTATATTTTTAGACATGTTGATCATATTCTATAAGTTGCAGGATGCTATTTGTGGATGGTTGGTCAAGTTGGAAAAATATATGGACTTCTATTTTTAGACATATTGGGCAGAATCTATTTTTAGATTCCCAGTCTAAAAATAGATATGTCGAATATTATTAGCTCTTAATAATATTTGGACTATAAACATTATCTTATTATCTTGGAGCACTTCAGTTAAGTGCACAGATGTGGCACAGGAGCTTAAAGAAGGAATTATGCTATTCCTAAGGGTTAAGTGGAGCTATTGCATGGAGACTTCAGTTACAACTCATGTGACAGAGTTTGGTGGAGTTATTGAGGTAGTTGGTGGAGTTGTGTTCAGTTTAACTTAGTTAAACATAGTTGAGCTAGTTGTATCTATTTTAACTGATTTATACACTAGTGAGAGTGGTGTGAATTAATTATTAATTGATTCACTAATTATAACTAAAGAATACATCAGCTAACTACAGTGCATGGACAATTTCAGTGGAGACCAGTGGAGAGGTAGGTGAAAGAGCAGGTTGACTATCAGTTGTGACTATAGTGTTGCATGAGTTTCCACCACAAATTGATGGATATGAAAATGAGGATTGTGTGGTAAATATAGGATGTATTCAAGTTCATTCAGAGTTATTCTTCAGCAGTGATTGCGCAGTAGAGGCAGGCTAAATGCTGGCAAAGATCGGTGCATGGATTTGCAAGATCGGGCCTGATTAGTGTGAAGAAATTGGAGATTGTACTAAGAGCTTGTGAGGAGACTTGTATGATAATTGTTACATGATCTCTATGACATATAATATGCATATAGTTGGGTTTTTTCAACTTTAAGCTTTCCCATAAATTACTGTGTTCATATGTGTGAATTTTTATGGTTTTAATGTGTGCATGCAATTGATTTTATTTCCGCAATTAATGATCAATGGTAGAAGAGATTATATATTGTGCATGAAGTAAAATAGTGTGTGATCAGGAGAATCTCAGATGTATAACATATCATTCATATAAATTTCTACAAGTTACCCTCCTAGACTGCGTTATTTTCAAAGTGCACTTGCAGTGAGGGATTGTAGTGTTGATTGGAGGGTGAGATCTTCATGGATTGGATCAACCTTTCACCTAAAAGATCCATGGGATGAGATTCAGCCATTATTTTTAGCATCTTCAGCTATCTTCATCCAGTTCCATTTTCTGAGTTGCAGCTGCTACCCTGCAACTCCGACATTTTGCCAATTTTGTATATTCTAGCCAATCCTTCGAAGGATTGTTGTATTATTGTTTTCAAGGGTTGAGAGCTTGCTCCCCCTCATTTATTGAACCATAAATTGTCATATATCTCTATTATTATATATTATGATGTAGTGCATTTTATAAACTGCGTCCTCTTAGTCTGCAGAAATTCATTGTGTAGCAGTGTTTCTCCATATTGATGTACATGTCCCATTGAGGCTGTATTGATTTGATTGAGTGACTCTTTTCTCAAGGATTTGTATACCATTTCTGCGATAACATATATTTTTTGGCTATCTATATCTTCATGTGTTCATGGTTATAAAAATAACTTTTTTTTTCCATGGTATGTTCATACATTGTTGCAGTCCCTTCATCGGGCACTTTCTAAGGACAACTAGGTGTGGGATACCTGTTTAACCCACCTAGAAAGGTTTATTTGGAGCCTCATATTGGATTTAGGACTTAGACACATTGATCTAAGGGATCCAGGTCCTGGTTTCAATTCCTGTAGCAGCCATTTCTGGAAAATGCGTTTTCCAACCATGCCTTGCTAGTTGTTCCAGATTTGGAATATTATAGACATGCATATATGAATTCGGGCGAATGTATTTATTTTAACCCAATGTTATTAAATATGGAGATAGGAAATTCCATATGGAACAAAAATATGGTGCAGGGGTCGTGGTTGAACCCATGACCTACCCCACACCAACCGGTGGCCTTACCACCTTACCACTCTGTTGGGTCTTAATGATATAATACTTCGACTTATATTTAATATGGATTGGATTATATGGCGGGGGTTTGGAGGGGGCTAGCCCCATCCCCATACAACCATGTTGTGGTAGACCACAGGCATAACAGAGTTAAATGGTGGATTTTAGTGCTAAATGCAGATTAATCACAATAATCCGAGATTAATGATTATTAAACTCAATTATGTTAAACTACTTTTATGCACAGATAATCCATGATTATCTACTTATCACCACAGTTTATTTCTAATTAATCCTCTGTTAAATAGCATCATATTTAGCGAACTCTGCTAGTTTCGGCTGAATCCCTATTTTGTTGGAGCTAACTGGAGTCTCTTCCGATTTCGAAGGCATTTCACTAGGAAAATTTGTTTGACCATAGCTAGAGCATATTTCGACCGATTTTGGCTCAGGAAGAGTCATTCCTGGTATATTTTGATGTTTTGGACACATTGGAATAGGTTTCAGAGGTAGTATATGACTGTAAAAAACAAATTTTTTGCAATTTACCTAATACAAAGGCCCAAGCCATGGACGCTGGAACAAGGAGATGTAGCCCAGGAGGGGTGAACTCCTTCATCAAAAAAATGTCTTAATGGATCAATTATGATGGTTTTTTGTGTGTTTTTTTGTTGTTGTTCAATATTTTGTTTCAATGTTTTTATGTTCAAGAATTCAACATAATATCCACACATCTACGTGTTAAACAATCATAAGCACTTCAATAACCCCATGTACATGAAGCAAAGATTAGAATTTTTAATATAAATATGAATATGAAATTAGCATAAAAAAACTAACATTCAAATTTAGATCACATCATCATATCCCTTTACTTTCTCAAGAGCCTTAGATCTACAGTCCTTTTTGAAGTTCCCTTCCTTTCTGCATTTCTAGCACACATTTACACGATTTCCTGAAGATTTAAGTCTCCTACTCAAGAAATTATTTTTGTTTATGGTTTGGGACCATACTCGTACAGACAAGGCATATACATTATGGCCCTCCATATTTTTCCATCTCATTTGCTCTGACAGCAAGGCTAAGATAATTTCATCCAAATTCAAGGTAGTTGTATTGCTACCTATTGCAACAGCCAGAATTTCCCACGAATATGGTAGAGAACACAACAAAATGATGCACTTATCTTCATATGATATTTTAATTTCAACATATGACAACTGACGTACCACAGCATTGAAGGCATTCAAATGCTCGGTCACTGAGTCTCCATCCTTCATCCTCACGTTATACAACATTTTCCGCAGGAAAAAAAATACTCACCAGAGACTTAGATTGGTACAAATTCCCTAACTTGTCCCACAAAGCCTTCATCGTAGCTTCCCCAGATACATTAAACAATACCGAATCTGAAATACACAACCGTATTGTGCTCTTTTCCTTCTGATCCAACTTCGCCCAATCTTCATCTAACATTCCCATTGGTTTAGTACCTGTATCTACTGTGATCCAATGATGTTTACGCACCAACAGATCCTCCATATTCAGCTTCCACAACTTAGAAATATGACCGTTAAATTTCTTGATCTCTATCTTTCCATTACTCCCGATCTTCTTTCACCACAAGAATCGATCCTACAGATCTCCCACTGAACAAGGTTTACCACAGGCCCGAGAAAAACCTCTCAACAACAAAGGTGTCCCCTTGAAGCTAAAACAACTTTGATACCAAATGTAGGTTTTAACCTTGTATATAAATTATCTGCAAATGGTCTCTTAAAATAGAAAATAAATAATAGAGAGAGCATAAAATGTAATGTTCCAAAATTTTAGAATCAAAGCTAAATGGAACATTAGAGTTAGCAGCAACTCTAACTGGTGAATAAAATGGGTAGAAAAGCCCCTAAGTCTCCTAAGGAGGAATAAAAACACTCCAAGTGTGAAAGGGGACACCCTTTATAGCTTAATAAAACACCTTCATGTGTGAACAGGGGTAAAAATCAAGTTTATTCAGTCCACTTTGACTAAGTCAACAACGCAGTTGTAGAGGAGGAGGAATCCAAGGAAGGATAACGCAGTTTTGGAGGGAGATGTATATTTGGATAGAGATGACATAATTGAGTGGGTCCAAGGGAAATAAAACTCATGTTTATATAAGGAAGAGGATGGCAGCTTTATTATTCATGTCTTAGATTATTATTCTTGTCTACTCAGACTTTTGCTTCCTCTTGTTGCTTTGCAGGGTAGAAGTGTTGTTTAGCACCGAGTGTTACCGAGTGGGAATCCAACCTCTTTCCTTGAGGAGCCTCTTGGGAGAGCTTGAATTCATCATTACACATTATTTTTTCAGGCCAAGCCTCAGCCTACTTCATCAGTGCAGTTTTTGCCGGAGATTGTGTATTGTTGCAGGGTGCAACAGTGGAAGGGATTGGAATCCCGGTTCCTAAGCTAGTTTCTCATTGGAGGAAGGTTTCCTTCATTTGAGGGACTTGTTTGGAGATATCCGAAGCCTATTTCAGAACTTTTTTATTAGACCACACATTTCCCCTACATTCCCAGTGTTGTTTCAACTAGGGAATGCATTATTTTGGAGGCAGCATTCAACAGATGGTCTAGTGGCTCTGTTGCAATGTTTTCTTGTGATTGAGAGGTCCAACCTTCCATGGGAGGAATACCTTGAGGGATATACATCATATCATACATATTTAAGCCTTATACACTCTTATGCTTCAATGTTTTAGTGGTGATTCAGTAAATTTCTGAATATGACATTTTGTATGCAGAGTGTTTGACAAGAAACCCTTGTCGGGTTCTCTTGTATTTTGTATAAGGAGACTAGATCTCTGTTCTTAAAATTTTTTAATCACTATATGAGTAGATCTAATTGTTCTCCTGTTTCCTGATTTAATACCCTCTTTAGACTACGCAGTCAATTTTATGCAGAAATCCTTGTGTTGCAGTATTTGGGGTTTTTGGTTATTTTCAGCTACACTAGTGTGGGAGGTCTGTTTAACCCACCTAGTTTGATTTGATTCAGCTCTATTCTTGGATTTAGGTTGTATATTGACTAATATACAGTATCCAAGATTCCATTTCACTATTTTATTGCATATGTTTCTGGAAATGAGTTTTTAGTGAAATCTTGTTGAGTTGTCTCGATTTTGGGATATTATAGTGGTATTAGAGCATAGTCTTGGCTCAGCCTATGGATCTGATGCCATTGTAGTTTAGGGGAAGGAGATATGGATAGAAAATATAAGGCTTTAGTGTGTGAAGGAAGGAAGGAAGACAAGCTTATAAATCTTCTTCCAAAATCTATGCAGAGCTTTCAAGGAGAGCTGAAAAAAATGAGATTGGAGATGGGATCTCCAAGAGAAGTTGGATCTAGAGCTAAATCTAGATTTTCATATGGTGAGTGTGAGCATGCAGCTACACACCATGATTCAAAATGTAGTCAAGTGCCTAGATATATCTTGAGATGGATGGGAGGAGGAAGAATACCTAAGAGGAGAACTCTTACTGATTTGTTGCAAGAGTATGAATCTCAAACTGAGAGGTTTGGAGATCATACTAATTTCCAATAGCTCTGAAAGATCTTGGAGAAGAGCAAGAAGCAGAATGCAGGGAGATTTATTCTATCTACTTTTTCCAGATCACCTACATGTTCAGCTGAATATTGGGTGAAGGAGCTAGACTCCTATTTTCAACAGCACCATATTTCTGAAGATGAGGCCATCAGATTTTCAGCACTACATTTCAGAGGTAAGGCTCATGCATGGTGGATTTTTGAATCTTGTTCTTTAAATAATGTAAACACTTCCTCTTATGCAAGATTCATAGAAACATTGGTGGGAAGGTTTAGTGAAAAACTTCCTAAGACACAAGAGCAAGGAAAACTTGAGAAAACAAAACCCTTGCATGTGATGGAGGAAACTCCACTTCAGCTAACCATGGGAGGAGCTGAAATATTGCATTACACATTTCCGGAAGCAAGACCTCCAGTTCATATTCCTAAATAAGAGGGCATGGGGATCCCCTTTTCGGAAGAGGATCCAACTATTGAGATGTTTCCCATACACATTGAGGAAGATGAGGGAAAAAATGTTGTCACATCTAGAGCACATCCAATACCTAATGCAGAGGGAGGAGGAGCACATGCTCCAATAGGAGGGATTATTGTATCCTTACAAGAAGTTCCCCAGGATCTCAGCAGGGAGGTCCAAGCACAATCAGTGAGCAACATGATTGTGCAACATTGCAGCTGGAAGGAGGAGGTAGGGAGGAAGAGCAGCATCACTTGATAAGAGGCACACACCCTTCTCTATTTCATAGAGCCAGTGCAAGGAAGAGGTAGAATGATTTGTGCTATAAGGTCATGGGCAAGGTTTCCCAACCACATGAGCAGTCTACTCTTGACATTGATGTCTCTCTACATGGAGGCATTCCACCTGGGAGGCCACTTGATCTAGAGTTGACAGAAGACATATTGTCTTTGGATTCACCACTCTTGGGTTTTGGAGAGGTGAAGAGTTTGGAGGAAGAATTTGGAATGGGGGATGTCAAAGTAGCAGGCAACAGCATGAGGAGAGCTTCACATGCCAGATCACCAGCACTGTCTCTTAGGAGGATTGATCCTTATTGGAGATCTTAGCTCTTGGTAGAGTACCCCAAGGATCTTGGTTCATGCATGATTCTTGATGACCCGAATGGAGATGATAGATACATGGTGGATGATGTGGTCATCTATTCCTATGGCAGGTTCTTCTTGACTAGATCTTCTATTCTATGCACTTTGATGCATATTTCCATTTGATGGAAGAGTTCACTTGGGAGGTCATCCATCATGACATATATCAATATATGGCGAGATGCATAGCCCAAATGTTAATGAAGAGGAGGTTACAGCCACTTCCCTACTCTTTGGAGGTGAGGGAGAATTTCTAGTTGAGCCATTTCAACTCAAGATCTCAAGTGCATGATGGAGGAGGTATCATTTCATATTTTTTATTGTACTTATTTTCCTTATTTGAGTAGCATGATGTGTCAAGAAGAGTTTTTCCTTCTTGCATATTGTATGATGATGTACTTGCAGCTACTTGTAGCATTGGTTTTGGCCATCATTTTGGTGGTTTGTGGGGGAAGCCACATGATACTTGGTGCACACCATTGACACCATATTGTAAATTCATGTTTTCATCTTATGAGATGACTGTGGAAGCAAACAAGTGGCTAGTAGAGCACTTGTTATTTCTTATTTTGAAGCAGGCAAGGGATGCACAGTGCTAGTTCCATGAGTGGAACTATGATTCACTCTCCATTTGTCATTTGGCAACTTGTTCTCATTATACTTTGCTTCCATATATTGCTGATATATTTATGTTCATGGGGAGCTTTTTTTGGAGAGTGGGATTGATATGGAAGATGCCCATTGGGAGCATGATTCTCCCCACTTTATATGTTGTACATTTCTGGAGGAACTATGGGAAAAACATGATTTCCACATCACACTTTTTCTCTTCTTGTGGGAGGAACCACTTGGAGAACTTGAGGAGGCACTTCATGGCCGAATTGTTTTTTGGGGAATCATACAAGTTGATCATCATGATCTTACTCCATGGCTTGTATGAGGGAGAGATGATGGAGCAGCAAGAGTTTTTGTTGATGTGGTTGCACTTGGGATAGTATGGGCATAATTCTTCCCATACTTTTCATGAAATTTCTAGAGAGAAGGAAGGCACATTCATGGTGCAAGGAGGCTACCCTTCAGCATTGAAGGAACAAGAGAGACTTCCATGTAGGAAGAAGATCTTCTTACCAAGAAATATGATGGTGGATGGCTTTGGCATATGGAATGTCAAAGGGAGGAGTCATGGAGCCTTATTTCTAAGGCCTACAGTGTTGTCACATGGGAGTGTGTTCTTATTGATGGAGTGTTCCAAGGAGTATATGTATCCCTTCTTCTTGTAGATTTTTATGAGGGGATCGTCATGGGGGAACTTATACATGGACATCACTTTCAGCCTAATCACCATGCATGGTAAGAAATACATTTATGTACTTGTTGATTACTCCATTGAGTATTTGTATCTTCTCACCATATATGAGCAGTGCATTGCTCCACAAGAGAGCAAGAGTATTTATGGGTTTCATGGTCACTTTAGGGCCAATGTTTGTAATGATAGTAGCCCATCTATACATGAATTTGGGAAAGTGTATTGTTATTTTACCTATGTACAACTAATAGACATTTATTCTTACTTCCCCATGTTGGAAGAGAAAACATACACAACTTATAACTTGTTGCAGAACTGCTTGCCACATGACATTCTCAAACAATAGTTGGGAAGACTGTGTAATATGATTATCCACTTGGAGAACCTTTGGTACCATCCAAAATTTCACATAACTTTCAGCATTTTTCTGATTTAGATGCCAAATGGTGATGATGTGCCATTCATCTTGAATGAAATGGTTTGGGTTGGCATGTTTCATGATTTTGGAGGAATAGTCCCTGGAGACTCAATCTTCTTCTTGCCATTGGAGGGCAATCATGTTGCAGCCCAAGATCAGCATGCCCTCTACACTTATCATGAGTGGGGAGGAGGATAGCATGGGATAGGCCTTCTTGCTTATCGTGTTCATTTATTCAGCCCACCTACATTTCAGGAGCCAAAGGTGGAGGAGATTCTTCATGAGTTGCCATGTTGGAGGGTGACTCACTTCATTTGGATGATAGCATGGGTGAGGGAGGCACTAATTCCCCATGTTGGTCATCACTCCTAATTTGTGGAGGCCATGAGACAGCAAGCAGGTTTCCATTCACACTTTCCACCTTTGATTGATGTAGACCATTTGGTTTTGCACACTTGGGAGGAAACATTGAATGACAATTTATTTGCAGACTCTATTGATACAGTGATGGAGGCTATTGAAGGGAGGCCACATGAGGAGGAGGGGAGAAATTTTTCTCTCACATACATTAGCTTGAGGACAAGAAAATATTTTGTAGGGGAGGACTGTAATGTTCCAAAATTTTATCCTCAAAGCTAAATGGAACATTAGAGTTAGCAGCAGCTCTAACCAGTGAATAAAATGGGTAGAAAAGCCCCTAAGTCTCCTAAGGAGGAATAAAAACACTCAAAGTCTGAAATGGGACACTATTTATAGCTTAATAAAACACATCCATGTGTGAACTGGGGTAAAATAGAGTTGATTCAGTCCACTTTGACTAAGTCAATAGTGCAGTTGTGGAGGAGGAGGAATCCAAGGAAGGATAACACAGTTTTGGAGGGAGATGTATCTTTGGATAGAGATGACCTAATTGAGTGGGGCCAAGGGAAATAAAAATATTTTTTTATATAAGGAAGAGGATGGTAGCATTATTATTCATGTCTTAGATTATTATTCATGTCTACTCATACTTTTGCTTCTGCTTGCTGTTTAGTAGGGTAGCAGTGCTGTTTAGCACTGGGTGTTCTCGAGTGGGAATCCCACCTTTTTCCTTGGGGAGCCTCTTGGGAGAGCTAGAATTCATTATTCCACATTATTTTTTTATGCCACACTTCAGCCTACTTTATCATCATATATTTTTCCGGAGATTGTGCAGTGTTGCAGGGTGCAGCAGTGGAAGGGATTGGAATCTAGGTTCCTGAGCTATTTTATCATTGGAGGAAGGTTTCCTTCACCTAAGGGACCTGTTTGGAGAGATCCAGAGCCTATTTCAAATATTTTGTATCATACCAAACATTTCCCCTACATTCCCAGCATTGTTTCAGCTAGGGAATGCGTTATTTTGGAGGTAGCATTCAGCAGATGGTCTAGTGGCTTCGTTGCAGTGATTTATTGTGATTGAGAGGTCCAACCTTTCATGGGAGGAAGCCCTTGAGGGATATAAATTATATCAGACATATTTAAGCCTTCTACACTCTTATGCTTTAGTGTTGCAGTGGTGATTCAGTAAATTTCTGAATATCACATTTCGTATGCAGAGTGTTTGACAAGAAACCCTTGTCGGGTTCTCTTGTATTTTGTATAATGAGACTAGATCTTTGTTCTTCAGAATTTTTAATCAATATATGAGTAGATATACTTGTTCTCATATTTAATGACTTAAAACCCTCTTTATACTACGCAGTAATCCTTGTGTTGCAGTATTTGGGGTTTTTGGTTTTTTTCAGCTACACTAGTGTGGGAGGTTTGTTTAACCCACCTAGTTTGATTTGTTTCATCTCTATTCTTGGACTTAGGTTGTATATTTAATAATATATAGGATCCAAGAGTCCATTTCACTATTTTATTTCATATGTTGCTGGAAATGCGTTTTTAGTGCAAGCTTGCTGATCTGTCATGATTTTGGGATATTACATAAAAATAAAACATACATACATAGTTATTTTCCATTGGATCCAAAAACTAGGAATACCAAATGGATTTTTCATTATATTCCTTTCAATGTTACAACACATATATATACATGCCGAAGCATTCATAAAACCCAATCCATTAACCCTAGATTAGAACAAAACCATAGTTCCCTTAACCAGAACTATAAAATACCATGGGAAGAAAACCATCATGCCAAAAACCATGTACAAACTCATTAAAAAAACCATAGATAGGTCAGCCCATCTAATATAGGGTCCAAAAAAAAAATTCAAGGTGCTACCCTGAACCCCGTGCAGGGGGGCTTTCGTCGCTCTACTAACCCCCAAAAAGGGGGGTTGTGCCCCCCTTGTGAACCCCATGCTACACCCACCACAATTATAGGAGGGCTGATTGTTGCCCTCTTACCCACTGCTTCTCGCCTAGGGCTATTTGTGGAAAGAATATGTAATGTTCCTTTTTAGGAATTTCTACAAAATGGTCCTCTAGAACGTTGTATAAGGAAGGCAATGTAAAAATAAGCTGAAAGGGGACTTGGATCCCTTTTTTTACCATTCATAAATTACTCTTCCAAAATATTAGCTCAAATAAATAACCCTACGAGGCTTATTTAGTTCCTCCAATCCTATGTATCTCTAACAATGCTGAGAATGGAGAGATAGAACAATACATGAACTTCAACAAGTAGCAGCAATGAAATATCAATACATATGGTGCAATAAGAGAGCATAGCCATTATATTATGTGCAGATGAAAATAGATATACAAGAATCTTGAGGTAAGCCCTCTCAAGTTAGGCCAAATCAGCCCCAAGAAAGATGTACATGCAACAATGAAAGTACACAGCTACACAACCTAGCAACAAGCTATGACTGCACAGTCTATAGTAAGAAATGACTACAAAATAATGTAGATACAAAGATAAAACAACAATAGGCTCAAATAAAGTGGGGAAGCAAGATCTCAACCCCCCAAAAAAATACTACAACAATCCTCTAAGGGATTGGCCAAAATACACTAAATGGAAAAATTTCGGAGTTGCTGGGTAGCAACAGCAACTCAATAAAAATAAAAAAATGGAGAAGGATGGAAATGCTGCAATTGATGTAGAAACCTACTCCACTGATCTTCAAAGTGAAAGGCTGCTCCCTTCACTGAAGATTACACCCTCCAATCCACAGTGTGAACCCCCCCCAGCAAGTGCCCACTGAAAATAACAGAATATAGGGAAGAGACTGCACTGTGAATGAGATGAAACATGTGGCCCAATGACAAATATACAATGAAGCTCTAGGATCTTCCTCACTGATATCCCAGAGAAATAATGAGCTCCTTATCTGCAAAACTAGCTCTGGAAGTGGGTGATTATGAATCCTCACTGCACCCCCTAGCAACTCAACGTTTCTACCAAGCTGGAAAACGCTGTAGCTAAATATGGTTACCTTGGCCTCAAGCCTAGATGTGAGGAGAATGAATATCAAGTCCTCCAAAGCTTCCCAACGAAGGAGATGAAACTTATAAATAGAAATCTCCCTTGTGCTAAGCAGCACAAGCTATCCCAGTTGAACAACTGGAGAGAGCAAAGAAAATTCGAAATCTTCAACATAATGAGAAATGGCTCTCCTTCCCAATTTTATGCCAAGATGAGGCTTCCTTGCCATGGACCCCACCCATTAGGGTTTCTCTCATCCAATAATATTCCTCCTATGAAAACTGCGTTGTCCCACTAGGTGACTCACTCCCTCCATGCAGCATTGTTTGACTTGGTCAAAATGGACCTAGCCTTCTTATATTTTCCCCTGTTCACACTAGGAGATGAAAAATAAGCCACTTAAGTGACCACTCTATACATTTGGAGTGTTTATTATGCTTCTTCATGGCCCCCCTTACCCATTTTATTCTATTTATAAAAAGGAAAGAAAAATTAATGTTCCAATTAACTTAATGAAAATTTTGGAACATTACAGTCCTCCCCTCCCAAAGATTGATTGTCCTCAAGCAAGTGAAAGGGTAGAATAATTCTTCTTCTCCTCTACTGTAGCACCCATGTATGATGATCTCCTCCAAGAAATAGGATGCTATCTCATCAATAAAGCTCCCACATTGCTTCTCCTCAGCATGTAAAGTAGCTATCAAGCTATCATCATGAGAAAGTGAGGTGCTGAAGAGAGTGGAAAAGTGTTGTCTAGAGGTCCTCCCAAGGTATGGAATCTGAAATGTGTTGGGAGACATTATCCTCATGTGTATCCTCCATCCCCAAGCAATCAACCATGCAAAATGAGTCACCTTCCAACTAGGCAACTCCTGGATATCATCCTCCACCTTGAGTTCATGTAAAATAGGTGGGCTGAAAATCTGATCATGGTAAGCTTCATAGCCTACCCCACGCTGTCCTCTTCTCCACCCATGATAAGTGTGGAGTGAAAGCTTAATTTGGGCTGCAATAGTGTTGCCCTCAAGTGGAAAGATGAAGTTTAGATCTCCATGGATCTCTCCATCAGCGTTGTAAACCAAGCTAGACCAAATCATCTCATATGTCATGGGTTGGAAGTCATCATCATATGGTATCCAACCAATCATATGGTTGAACTAATGGAGAAACAAACATTTTTTCATGGTGACCATATCCGCTTCCATACTCCCCTTATAGCATGCACTGCAAAAAGTATGGAGGTCTTCTCCCCCAAATAACACATCCTCCCAATGTGTTTCTCCTCCCTTATGATACATATGGGGCTGTTGATGATATATGGCTGAAACATAATGATCCTCAAGAGAGACCCAAGCCATCCCTCAAATCCAACACCCATGGGGTGCCTCCCCAAAAAGCTCAAGCTCTGCAAATGGCTCCTCCCATTTGAAAGAAAGAGATGCAACATGGAAATCAAGGCTGACCCACTTGTTTCTCTGAAACATGCAATGTGAGAAGTATGGGGAATCATACTCCCTATGGGAATCCTCAACTCTTATGCCACTCCTCCAATGGTGCTTCCCATGTCCAACGTTCTACTAGCAGAATGTGGAAGCATAAATCTGTGAGAGTAAGGAGGTGAAACATATCTCCACACATGGAACCAATGCAAGGCATCACTGGCCTACCTCAATACATAGTACAACAAGTGTCCTTTAAGCCACTTGTTTTCTGCCACATTCATCCTGCAAGATGAGATCATGAGAACATAATTTGGTGCCAATGGAGTACACCGAAAATCCTGTGGCTTTCCCCCACAATCCACCAATAATATGGCCATCATCATTGCTGCAATTGACCATAATTAAAAAAACATAATGTGAAAGAAGGAAAGATCCTCCTTGATATGACATGCTACTCAAAAATATGAGTGCAAAACATAAAGCAAATAGTTACCTCCCTCATCATGTACTTCGGTCTTTGAGCTAAAATGGCTCAAGTGAAAATTCTCCCTTACTGAAACAACGTGGGGAAGTGGTTGTGCCAACCATAACATCATCTCTCGGGCTATGCATATGACCATATGCTGATATACATCCATTATGATGCCCTCCCAAGTGGACTCCTCCATCAACAAATAGTATTCATAAGAATGTATGAAAGGAGAATCCATAAATGCTGCATGTAGGTGTCTCTTGTTGTGCTTGTGAACCCAAGCCAAGAAGATAAAGATATATCAAGGGATGCTATCATCCATTACTCCCTCATCCTCATCTCCTACATGCCTCCAAGGTACATCACTTGTGAAGTGGTTTTGGAAACACTTCAACAAGTAAACCCAACTCTGAAGTGACAGCGCTGCTGGCCTGTGGAGTAGGGCCACTATCATCTTAGAGCTCAACTCTTTGACATGGATCTTTTCAAAGACTCTACTCATCATGTTGCTGCACATATAGAGTCCCTCCCATATAGAAGGTACTTCTTAGGCATCTAAAGCCAGGGAGAAATCCCTTTTCACTATGCTAGTGCCTCCTCCTGCTCCTACAACATCTGAATATAATATGAGCAACAAGAATATTTGTTGCTCCTCCATACTCCCACCATAATAAATATGTGAAGGTAGCACAATGAGTGGTAAGAAGAATACCATCTCCTCATAATGCACCCATGCTCCTCTCTACCCCATGGTGTAAGTATCCTATAAGTCCTCTTCCTCCTCCATATCCCATGAAAAAGGATAGGTCCTATGCCGACCAAACTCTCTCAAGAGTAGCCAACGCAATATTGCCTCTTGCTGCCCTCTATCATAAACTTGAAAAAGACTCACCATCCTCTTGCCTCTCATCCACATCCAATCAACTTCTTGTGGATGTTCCCCTTCATCCTGCATCTTGGTATCCCCCCAACAAGGGCTACCATCTTCCCAAAACAAATTTTGGCCTTTGCATTTCATAGGACATTGAAATGAAATATCTTCCATGACCAAGATTTTAAACCCCAACCTCAATGGTGATACACAACATATCAATGATTTATGAGGATGATAGTACAGTGCAATGACAATTTCCTGCTCTAGACAATCAACCTGCGATGATGTACAATCCTCCATGAGAAATAAAAACTTAGGCATACCTTGGAGAGTTTCGGAAGAATCTTGTGTTGCTCCAAGAGTTCCTTCCTCAATAGTGCTGGATGCCTCAATTTCCAGAGATGAATGTTTCTTCTCCATCATCATGACAGTGCTGGTATGTGCCTCTTCAATAGGTGGTGAGGGCTCCTTCTTCCTTTGACCAAATCTCCTGATCAATCTTTGAGAAAAATCAGCAAGAGTAAAAACCCTTGCATGGTCCCAATGGCTGAACCACAAAGTCTTTGCTTCACCCTCAAGGTGCAGTGATGCAACTTCTACAGTCTCTCTGTCTACTACAGGATTTAGCAGGAAGAAATACTCTAGCTTCTTCACCCAAACCTTTGCTACACATGTCAATGATCCATCAAATGTGGACAATAGAAATATGTTGCCTCTCATCATCCCATATTTGTGGGGTATTATTTCTTCTTTCTGCTAAATACATTGTGGAAAATATAGAGTCTCTTGGAAGGCTCTAGGGCTTTCTTGGTACTCATCAAGATACTCACTTAGAATCTCAAATTCCAAGTGTTTTTCATGCTCCATTGGGTGAGAGTAGGAAGTGAATGATCCTTCCTCTTCTCCTTTCTCAGTCTTCTCAACCTCCTTGGAGAGGCCTTTTCTTGATCTAAATATTGATGAGAATAATCTCATCCTATGCAACATCTTGATCTCTTCTGTCTCTGCAATTCGAACTTCCACAGGTTGGGCCAAGTTCGAAGCTCTGATACCACTGTAATGTTCCTTTTTAGGAATTTCTGCAAAATGGTCCTCTAGGACACTGTATAAGGAATGAAATGTAAAAATAAGATGAAAGGGGACTTGGATCCCTTTTTTTACCATTCATACATTACTCTTCCATAATATTAGATCAAAGAAATAACCCTAGGAGGGTTATTCATATCCTCCATTCCTATGTATCTCCAACAATGCTCAGAATGGAGAGCTACAACAATACATGAACTTCAACAAGTAGCAGCAGTGAAATATCAATACATATGGTGCAAGAAGAGAGCATAACCATTATATTATGTGTAGAAGCAAATAGATATACAAGAATATTGACGTAAGCCCTCTCAAGTTAGGAAAAATCAGCCCCAAGACAGATGTACATGCAACAATGAAAGTACACAGCTACACAACCTAGCAACAAGATATGACTGCGCAGTATATAGTGAGAAATGACTGCAAAATGATGTAGATACAAATATATAGCAATAATAGGATCAAATAAAGTGGGGGAGCAAGATCTCAACCCCAGAAAACAATACTACAACAATCCTCTAAGGGATTGGCCAAAATACACTAAATGGAAAAATGCCAGAGTTGCTGGGTAGCAACAGCAAATCAATAACAATAAAAAAATGGAGAAGGATGAAAATTATGCAATTGATGTAGAAACCTCCTCCGCTGATCATCAAAGTGAAAGGTTGTTCCCTTCACTGAAGATTTCACCCTCCAATCCATAGTGTGAACCCCTCCTGCAAGTGCCCACTGAAAATAACACAATATAGGAAAGATATTGCGCTGTGAATGAGATGAAACATGTGGCCCAATGAAAAAAATTGCATTGAAGCTTCGTGATCTTCCTCATTGATATCCCAGAGAAAGAATGAGCTCCTCCTCTGCAAAACTAGCTCCGGAAGTGGGTGATTATGAATCCTCACTACAACCCCTAGCAACTCAACATTTCCGCCAAGCTGGAAAATGTTGTGGCTGAATATGGTTACCTTGGCCTCAAGCCTGGATGTGATGAGAATGAAGATTAGGTCCTCCAAAGCTTCCCAATGAAGGAGAGGAAACTTTTAAACAGAAATCTCCCTTGTGTTAAGCAGCATAAGCTATCCCAGTTGAACAACTGGAGAGAGCAGAGAAAATTCGAAATCTTCAACATAATGAGAAATGGTTCTCTTTCCCCCTTTTATGCCAAGAGGAGGCTTCCTTTCCATGGACCCCACCCATTAGGGTTTCTCTCATCCAATAATATCCCTCCTATTAAAACTACGATGTCCCACTAGGTGACTCACTCCCTGCATGCAGCGCTATTTGACTTGGTCAAAATGGACATAGTATTCTTATATTTTCCCCTTTTCACACTAGGAGATGAACAATAAGCCACTTAAGTGACCCCTCTGCACATTTGGAGTGTTTATTATGCTTCTTCATGGGCCCCCTTAACCATTTTATTCTATTTATAAAAAGGAAAGAAAAATTAATGTTCCAATTAACTTAATGAAAATTTTGGAACATTACAGAATATAACACACACCCAACAACACATGAGCTCTACCCATTCATTATGGACATCACCCTGGTTCCTATGGCCCTACGAGTACCCCTTGCATCATTATGGAACCCATGCATTTCCCAACCCCTGTTGGGTGATGAAATACCCCATATTAAGGGGGTAATCATTGCTTATATCATAGACCTCTCATCTCATGAAGCCACGAGCAGTAATAATTAAGGAAAATCAAGAAAAGGAAAAAGTAAAATGAAGAACAATCGAAAAATAATGGTCGACATAACTCATATACCACAATTTCACCCTCCTGTTATCTCTCTAGTAATTCTCAAGGGTTTTTATTTTTTGGTTTAAAGAATATTAGAGGTAACCACAACCCTACTTTTAAGCCTTAGGATCTAGCCTTCCTAATGCGCAGAGAGGGCTCTCTCTATATTATTTATCTCTATTGATTTTAGGCTAGTTATGTAGGCTTACTTGGGATTTTGATTTTGATTTGGATAGGTGGTGAAAGAACTTAATCAAATGGATAGATATAGGTTTGTATTCCATTGGCTTAATGGGGTCAATGTGTCAAGTAGTCAAATCAGGATCAAGGACTAAAGGCAAATGTTTACAGGGCAAGATAGCTGAGTTACTTAAGATCTTTAAGGCTGATGGTGAAAATGGTTTTAATCGGGGTAAGAGAGAAATTAAGGGTTCTCAAATCTGGATAATGAGTGAAATGACAGATGTCAATCGAAATAAGGGAGAAATTAAGAATTCCTTTATCTGGATATCAGAAGAAAAAAAAAATGATAAATAGTTTAAGACAGAGTTTAATTAAACATATTATGTAATAACATTCCAGTTATATCATTTAGATTTAGAAATACATACAAGTATTGGTGAAAAACATAAGAAATTGACAAAGAACAAGTGAAAATACTTCACTAAATCGGCCCAACACATGAATCCTATAATATGATGCTTTATTGCTTTAATCCAGTTTGCTGACTTGAAATTGGTACAATCACCCTTAGGTTCCAGAATAGTACAACTATAGAAATTTTCAACAATTCATCCACACTCAATACTTCCTAATGAGAAGTATTTATACAAAAAATCTTTACAAAATATCCTAAAACAAACTTAGGAATTATTCATGGAAAAAGAAATATCTTCATGCAAGAAGATAGTGACAAATTTCTAACTAATGTTAGTTGTCCCTATTTTTATTGAAATTACTGTTTTATATCTTCAATTTTTTGCTGATTTCTCTCTTTTTTGTTGCTCAATGAGGGTTGTTTGTTAGGTAGTGGAGTGTCCTCTACGCTAGCAGCTTTATATCTGTTTGATTTTCACTTTGACCTTTCAACTTATACACTTTAAACTATGATTTCTAATTTCTGATATGACTTTTAACTTTAACTTTAAACTGATACTCTTTGACTGTGATATTTTCACTATAAACTATGACTGTCCTGTTTAATCTTTACTGTTATGTTTTTACTACTATTTTATTCACAGTAAATCAGTCATCTTTTCCCAAAATTCTATCTCTCACAATTTTATTTCCATCATCCTCTTGAATATTTCATCTGATTCAGTATATTTTGAGAATGTAGGCTTGTTGACAAATAGGTGTTTCACCACATGCTATACGTAAAACAAATTCTCAAAATTCTTGTAAAGTACCTTCCCTATTGGAATACCTTTTGAAGAAGGTAGATTAGCCTGATCCTTGGCAACTTCTCTCATTTTCTTGTCATAGTTATCATGCTTCATTAGTTTGTCATGAATGACGAAAGGATTGGGAAGGCATTTTTGCCTTAGGACATCAAACTTCATCATGAACATTGTGATGGAAATCTCCATATTCTGGCATTTCTCTTCTAGCTGTATCATCAAACTCTTTTTAGAAATAACCTTCCTAACTTCTCGGATGGTTTTTGTTCTATCATTAATTCCAATTTCTTATAGTTCTTGCCTATTTTTGGAATGAAGAAATTTGATGATTTTAAGAGCTTCTTCAGGTTTCTTACCAAGTTCTTCTTTTATTTTATGAATAGCTTCTCTTGCTAATTTGACTAATTATTTATGTTTATAGATAACGTGTATAGATGGCCAAATATCATTGACAGATTCAATGATATTGGCCCAAAGTTGTTGTTTGGCTTGTGCCATGGGCTCTTTCAATGTTAGATATTTCTCTAACTTCTTCAATTGCTCATTCAACCTTTTTTTCCTCTGTTCTTCATTTTTGTGCATTTTCTTAGCAAGTTTTTTTTCATCTTCAAGAATTTTAAGTTGTTCTTTAAGTTTGTTAATTTCATTTGTCTGAATAGACATGTCCTGCATTGCTTTAACTAACTTGATTTCCTCATCTGTAGGCTAGGTTGTTGTTGTTGAATACTTTATTGCTGAAGTTGTTGATGAGGTTACTGGAAGTGTTGTAGCCATTGGGACTGTAGGAGCCAATAATTATACCAATGTGGAAGGTACAACTGTTTTAACTACTGGAATGATAGTGACATGGACTTCTTCTTCACTATCCTTTTTTCCTTGGACCAACTTGTCCTTTTCATTTTCCATTTCTTTAATTTGGGCAGTCAACTATAATATGAGATTCATCATCTCATATTGATGATTTGCATCTTGTAACGCCTCCTTTGCTTAAGGATTTTCAGTAGGTGTTACACTAAAAACTATCACCTTGACATTCTGCTAACTGTATGAGCTCATTAAAACTCATACATACCTCCTCTGCAAGTCTTACAACCTTTACTCCTCAGGTCAAGCCCTGAAACAAGAAGAAAAACCCTAAAAACCTCTAAAAGAATGGGTACGCATGTAACATGAAGCCTGCCTGTGTTCCTAGCTTGGGTACGTAGGTAATGCATGGCTTACCTACGTTCTAAAACACAATTTTCCTTAAGAATGCCTGCGTACCCCCTCCAAACTCAAAAGAGCGAGAAAGTAAAGTTAAAAAGTTGGTTTGAGGTCAATTCTAGAAGGTTCTAAATGAGATTTTTTGGGGATGAGTACGCTTTGATAAGGTGCATGTATCCCTCACATTAAGGAACTAATCCCTTGATGTGAGGAGTCTATCCCTTTGAAGGAGGATTCTATCCCTTAAAAGGTGGAATCCTAACCTCCTCATCTGCTCTATAAAAGGAGGCATTGGGTAGCCTCAAATGGTTAGATTTTGGAGATTGAGATTTTGGAGATTGAGAATTGGAGTTCAAGCTTTATGTGTGATTGAGTTGAAGTGCTGTTGAGATTTAGTATTCTTTCTGCTGAGCTTTTGAGAGGAAAGATCACATACCTCTTTGTGCTCCTGGAGGAAGAGTGCAAGACTTATCAAAGTAGAGGAGACTCCTGCTTCGGACCCCGGGAAGGCCTTTCGAACATCAAGGCTAAGGTTGTAAGGTTCTTCTGTTGTTTTAAGATTAATACAATCAAGTTTTGTTTTTCTCAATAAATTGTTGTTCGATTGTTTATTTCAATAAGTTGTCATTTGATCATTAATTTCATAGATTCCTTGATCACTATGATAGGTATGTTTTATAATTATTTGTTATACAGGTGCTATTTAATATTCTCTTGTTTGTGATTGCAGGTTGACGAAAGATGACACTTTGTTGGAACGAAAGAACACTTTGTTGCGACGAAAGAACTCTTGTTGCGACGGAAGAACTCTTGTTGCGACGGAAGGATTTTGATGCGATGGAAGCACTATGACCGCATATAAGAATTTGGATCTAAGGTAGGATCGACACCTTCATAGCATTTATTTGTAAAACTAATATATTTAGAGAAAGAAAAACTTAGTTGTTCGTTTGTTGCTAGATTGTCTTCTGACACTAGGGAGATCGATCTTGTCCACAAGAACGATTTATCCGGCCAACAGTAGGAGGCAGCTTAAGTTGCTTCTTTAATGCAACAATGTCTGCATTTTTCTTCTTGATCAATTCACCTGCAACATTGACATTAATAGGATGAAATCGTACTACAATAAATCTTCCAGTGATTTAATTCTATTAAATTTTTCCTGTGAGGATTCTTTTTCTAATATGAGTTGATCTATTATGTTTGCAAGAGTGTTTTGGAGCTTCTAAACACTAATTCCCTTGTTTGTCTCTGTTGAATAAATAATTTCACTAGCATGTTTGTGAAATTAAATATGATCAATGGGATGAAGGTCATCTTCTTGAACTTCATATGATGATTTTTTGTAATTAGCTGATGAATTGGGATGATTTACTTTAGGCTGCAGGAAGGTCATCTTCATTTTCCTAGTCTTATAGTCAAAAGAAGAAAGTAATCTTCTTTGGTCACTAGGTGACTACTTCCAATACTGTTTGTATGTATCAGTCTTCAAAGCTTCATTTTTCATCTCTATCTCTTTGTATTTCTGCATGATTTCCATCTCCTTCTCCGCTGGTTTGCTGGAAGATGATATTTCAACACTGTGTTGCTTCTGAATGAGCTGAGTTTTAGAAGTTGAAGGCTTATGTTCTTCTTCAATCACTGTAGGAGGTGCATTATCCTTTGTTGTTGTATCTGTATCAATCACTTTTATTGCTTCTACTCCTTCATTGACAAGATTTAACTTAGGATTCTTCTTATACATTAATTTAAATTTGGTTTCATTTTTAGTCTCTGCAATATATGATCCTTCCTCTCTGTTTCTCTTTGAGCTTTTATCTTCTTGGGATGGAGTCTTCAAGGTTTGAATAGTATCACCTTGCTTCTCTGCCTCAATCAAGGTGTTCTCCAACCATTTAGACTTATTGGAGAATTTTTCAATGTCTGGTTTCTTCTCATGCACATAAGGAGTTAGTTTGCATTTAACTCTCAGTTTACTTATCACTCCTAGAGGATAATAGTACCATAGGAAACTGTCACTAAATTTAAACTCCTCCAAGTAATTTTCAGCCTCTAGACCTACATCTCTATTGTTACAAATGAAAGGGCCAACCTAATTCTTTATTTTTAACTGTGTCCTCTTCTTAGCTACTAGGAAATTGATTGAATCAGAATTAAGAATTTGTCTTATGTACTGAAGGGAAAATAACCTCATTGGGAGGTATTTAGGTAGTCTATATGGAATGAGATTTGATCCATATACTCTTATCTTGATATGGTTTTGGTACAAGTTCCAATCTCCTGTCTTATTATGTTATGAAAACTGTAGGAACTTCTTAATTTCCTCACTAATTTTGGGTTGCATGCTGCTATTCAGCAAATTGACCATAGGATGAATGAAGGAATCAGTAAAATATGTATAGGTGGACTATGTGGAGTATTTTCTTATTAAAGGAGTCGAAATATGAATGACTGTGGGTTTCCTTCAACATCAATCTTTTAAAGTTTTATGGCAAACTTCTCAGGCTGAATGTATAAAAAAATCTGGAATAAGACCGAGGAATACTTCAAAACACCTTAAGAAGGAATTTTTACGAACTATTCATGAATATTATCAGCAAGGTATTGGGAAAAAATAAAAATGGTAGGGGGAGGTTGATCAGGCGTGAAAGTAGATAAAAAACATAGCACTGCAACATCAACATGTTCATCTATGAAATAACCAAGAATAAAATAAAATATGCTAATGATATGTCTAGTCCTTTCAGAAAATTTTGCAGAAGGGTAAGGAGGATTTATCTTGGGAATTTCTATAGAATAAGGCATGGAATTTTGAAATATCTGGAACCTCTTGGGGAAGTCTAGATTCAAGTACAACTGCTTAAGAGCCTCAATGGACAAAGGGACTTCATCTGGTCTCGATTGGATCTGGAGCATTTGATTGATTGGCTTAGCAGTAATGGTAAACATGATTTATTTTTCAGAGTTTATTATGGCTCTATGATCGGTAAATAGCATGATTGACATATTCTAATCACTTTTGGGAACTAGAAGGTCTGTGGGACAAAATATTTTGGAAAATTAGACTCCCAAATAAAAACTTCATCAACCTGATCTATGGATTTTTCATAGCTCCAGCAGTGGAACTCAAGAAGGTTAAATTCTATGGCTGTGTCATTAATCTTAAAATATTTATCAGCCAGGGGAGTGTGCTTTACATCAAAAACAGGGGGTTGTAGAATATTAACAGTTACTATTGCTTTTGAAGCCATTGTCTTGCTTGATTTATCAATTTATTAATTTTTGACTTGGAAAAAACTGATTTAGGCCTTTAGGAGCACCTCCGACAGATTATAACAATTTGCAGAAGGGCTTGGATAAAACAGGGGTTTATCTATGGTCTATAGAGGTTTATAATTGTTCAATTTATCAAACTGTAATCTCTATGTCCAAAAGAAATCTCAAGAATTTGGGAATCTATGAAAATAGGTCCAGGGTTTGCAGAAAGAGCTTTAGGAAGTAACAGGGATTTCTTTAGGTTTGCAAAAGGCTCCTAAATGATTCAATTAGTTGAATTAGTTCTTTAGATCAAGAAACATGTCTTTTCTTTGAGGAATACTTGGGAAAAATGCAGATTTTGTTTCACAGAAGGGTTCTAAAGTAGCGAAAGGCTTTTCTGAGGCTTCAAAGGTCTTTATAAGCTTCAATTCAGTTCTACAATGTCCTATAGAGGTAATGGTCTTGAATTCTGGTGAAAAAAAATTTGGAATAAGGTCAAAATGGTGATATTTAGCTCGAAAAAATGTCAGCAATGCTCCTTCTGCATGAAGATGTAACGAAAATGGTGAAAAAACTAGCAAAGGGCGACTAATATGCATTTTTAATCAAACAATATTTTAACATTAATGCGCAGTCAATTTAAATGGGAAGGTGGTTTGACAATGGTTAGGAGAAAACTGCTCAGTGTTTTTCGCAATAGCCAAAGGTGGTAAGTAGTAAAGTTCTGACTAATGCGATCAAATGGGAATTGGCCACGTAGCTAGGAATTGGGCTGCAAAAAATGCGGATATCGCATGGTTGGGGTTATGCTAATGATCGGGCAATGAAATGTGTGATAGGTGATAATGTCCATTGGATCTGATCGGTTAAGATCCAACGGTTGGGATGATACGATGGAGTCGTTGGGTTTTAAAAGGAGTGGGACCTGGGTAATATGATATGCAGGTTATGAAATATTTTCATTGGTCGGGGTTAAGTTATGTGATATGGTATTTTTACATAGGGGAATGATTTTGAAAGGAAGTTAGTAAATGAAAGGACCAATTTTCTACATCCATGCCTTGTAAATTGCTTTTACCTACCCATCTGCTACCCTAACGTTTTTTCTTCATTTACATGGGTGCATTTGAGCTTGCAAACCCTTATTCATTTTTATTTTAAATAGAAAACTAACTAATTCTATCCTTATTTCTTCCAGGGGCTTAGATTAAACTGTTGAGCTCCTTATTATTCTCTACCTAACTACTGATCTACCAAGATTAAACAGTTTGGCTAGATCTTTATTCTCTATCTATCAACATGAAATTTAAAGCATGAAAGGTCAATATTAAGCAGTTTGACTTTCATGTATGGTGGCATTTTTTACAAGCTGCATACAATATTATTTTGCAAAGTGAAGTAAAAAGTAGTGGCATTTGAATTTGCATCACTTTCATGATCTATTTTTATCTCTTTTTTGTTTGGGGTTCATTTTCTATTATTTTTTGATATTTTTCGTTTCAAGTCCTTTGATTTTTCTTTCAGGACTTTTACCCTCTTTACATTTTTTCATTTTTTTTAAATATCGGAAAAAAAAAATTGTAGAAAGAAAACTATGTACCTATTATTATGAATCCTATTATTATAGGACCCTAACAGTGGCTCCACATGGGGATGGAATTTCCTGGTGAAATATCAAGAACTTAATATCAGTGGCCTTAAATTTTGACTGTGCTTTTGCCTTGAAACTGTTTTCTAAGCTCTGCATTATTCATACTTATGATATTTTGTCTTTCAAAGCTTAGGGCCTTCTCTATGGGATTAAAATTTGCTAAAAGGAACATCCAATCCAATCTAAACTTTGCAATGTTATGTAAAATGAGAAAAGTAAAAAAAATGAACTACCTGTTAGCCACCTATAATATTTGATTATAGAAAAAGGTGGCTAATATTTTTTGAGTCTCCAAGGAACAAAGTTTTATTACAAAAAATTGTTGGCTCTTGAAGACTCTTGAAGGCCTCATGCCTCTATCCAAAATCTTCATTTCTGTTCCCATTTTATACTCAGAAATTCTGTTGATTTGATGAGAAGAGATTGCTGAAAAACCATCATTTCCCCCCTCCCCCTCTTCCAAAATTAACATTCATTTGCTCCCCTTTTTTCCATAAAAATTCCTCTATTTTTCATGATTTCCCTTCTTCCATTCATGAAAATCATCTTTACAAGGTTAAAAACTCACTTTTTAACCTTACCGGAACCATCAAATTCCATTGAAAACTCTGAAAAATTCATAAAAACAAGTTTTATTACTATGGACTTAAGCCCCTAGGGCTAAGTCCTAAACCACTTCCCCCCACATGCCCATGCGTTAAAACCAAGCGCTAAAACCTTTCGGTGCTAAATCGCATCGCAAAAATCCAAAGAACGCAAGTCTTTGCCATATTCGAAAGTTCCGATGCAATTAGCTTTGCATCATATAAAACCCAATGCGATTAAAACCTTTGTATAAATATCCCGTGTGCCTGCCTCGGCGCTTAAAACCTTGTAAATATTTCATTCCCGATTGTTCTTTTTATCTCTAAAGTATTAAACCCACTTTTCCAAAGTTTTAACTTAAAAACCCAAGTCACCTGTTGAAATATTTTAATGGGTAGATTGAAAGACCGATCGCGCAATCGCAATCGGAGAAAACACAATGGGTTGATTGAAAAGGCCGCATCAAACTTTCCGATGCGATCATGCCTTATACATATAAACTTCCCCCACCTTTTCATTTCATATGACTTTCCCCTTGACCAAGTGTTAAAAGTCCCGGGTGCCAATCGCATCGCAAATATTACAATGGGTAGATTGAAAGACCAGTCTCCGAACTCCGATTGCGATTGGCCCTTGTTTCATATATGCCCTGGGCATATTACAGTTCATACAGCCCAAAGGTCCTGCAGTCGGGTTCCTATTCGCCTTATATATATTTTCCACTCCCCAAGGCATAAAACCTTTGTTTTATTCCAAAATGTTTGAGTTTTCATATTATAAATTTTTTTCTCTGTCGATCTATTCTAAACAAATCTCAACCGCTGATCGAAAGCCGATCAAGAAGCCAGTGCTCCATCACATCATAGATTTCCATCGCATTGCGTCCATTTATTACTCCTGCCGATCAGCCATTCCCCGATTCACTTTTTGCTGTTGATCTGATCCTCAAATCAATGGTCCGCGCTAACTCGCATCGCAAATCTCCATCGCATGCATTCGTTTGTTCCGCTGATTGGCCATCCCTCGATTTATTCTCCACCATCGATCTAATCTATAGATCGACGGCCTACGCTTCATCGCATCACATGAGTCAATCGCTCCATTCGCTCCCTACCCCCGATTGCGATCCCCTGATTGCGATCTGCCGATTGAATCCGGATTGGACGGTCCAAAATCACTCTCCTTTATTCTTCTCCCGCTCTCCTTTTTGCCTTTCTGCGCAGATCTCCACCGTTGGATGCTTTCATCCAATGGCCATGATCTTTCCCACCTTCTGAAGCAGTTAAACCTAAAACGCTTGATTTCTTAATTATTTTTTGTCTTTTACATGTGTTTTAATGGTTTTCCATTGTATTATGAAGAGAAGCCGAGGGTCGGAAAGATGTTTCCTACGCCCTCGATTTATTAAAGAGAAGCCATCCATGGGTCAAAATCAACGTTTTATCAATGCTTCATGGGCATGGATGCCTTTAAAGGACCTGCGCGGCCCTGCACATCGACAAGACACTATTTTATTAAGAAACACAGTTAAAGAGTATCATTTTTGAAGACATAGCACAGCAGAATGAAGATTGAAGACAGATTTTGGAATTACGGCTAAGAATGCTTATCAAAATCCTAATTCCCAGAATTAAAACACAATTAAAAGAAATCATAAGTGTTTAAATAGATAGGCAGCCCTCCACTGCCACATTTGAGGCGAATTGATTCCTCAGCTACCATAAGTGCCACCTGTTGCCTCAAAGCATTCAAACAAAGGCTGAACTTATTGCAGAATCAGATATTTTGCCTCAACGCAGCCAGGGAGTTACTTCTGCAAGAACTTAAATGCTAAAAATATCTACAGAGTTACTCCAAACATGACACAGAGCCTTAAAGTCAATAAAATCTCCCACCGATCTTAATTCATAAATGTAAAACAGTTAATTCAAACAGAATGTTTTGTAAACTTCTCCATCGAGCCCCTCAAAGGTCGAGAAGTCTTGAATCTGTATTAATTGTCCTTAAGATCTTTTATCAGATCTCACCTCCTCATCCTTCTATAAATACCACTGTAGAAGATGAGAAATGTTGGTTGCAGAACTTTGAAATACATTAGAGCTTAAACTTTCTGACTGTAAATAGTGTTCACTGGCCCTTGGAGCTCTGTTTGTGTTAGTTTTGTTAGGCTGGATAGTGAAGATGATTTTTTAACTGAAACATTGGATCTAAGTACTGTAACTGGTTTGACATCAATAAACAAGTTGTTTCTTGGGATCCTGGTCTATATCACTGGTGAAGTGCCCCTTCTTTGTTATTTTTTTCCTTTATGTATGTCATATTGTTCACTATTCTCTGATAAAGAACAACATTTATAGATTTAGGACCTGCTGTATATCAGTAACCTTCTCTAACTGAAAATCTTTATCTCAATGTCTTCCTCCAAATTGTTTATTTAAGAATGATTTAATACAGTTTAAGCAGTCAGGAATGATGGAGTTCCCTCGTCCTACTGTTTGCTTTAAAAATTGTTCTTGAAAGTTATTTTCCTTATTTTCTTATTAAAGTTAGACTAGAAAGTGATGGTTTGCCCTGTTTCTAGCTTCTATTCTCCAAAGTAAGATTCTGAAAATTTCCCTTGGTATTTACTGAAAGCAAACTAGGTTTAAAAGTACTTTATCTGATCTTAAGTTTATACTCTGTCTTCTCTTGCATGTTTTCATACTTTCTGAAGGTAATTATGTGGATTACTAGAATGTTTGTCAATTAAGCTGCTTTAATACAAACTTGCCGAAGAAGTCAATGGTTAGCCTTGCACTTGGTTGGTTTTAAACAATTACTTAAGAGGCTTTTCTTGTTTGGACTGACTATAAATACCTTGTGAAATTATTATCAGTTTCCACCCCTCCAACACTTTATTGTTCCCATTCCATCATTTAAATCTCAATAATATTGTGGTGTAGATGACTTTCCCCTTGGATCACTCTTGATGTTGTTGTTCAATTAAAGCCCTGTTATGACCCCATAGCCCAATGGACTAAAAACCAGCGTTATATCTATCTTTTTAGCCTAGCTATTCTATTCACTTGCAACTTCTCACCTTTGAAACTCTTTGCACTTAGGACTTTCCACCTCAAACAATATTCATGCTCAACCATCCAAAAAACAAAACAATCCCTTGGCCTTCATAACTAGCCTAATATTATTACCCTAAATTTCAAAGACAAATCCATATTTGCACCTATTGGAGAGATCCCTCTCCGGATTCAAGAGGGCTAGATCCTAGAATCCCAAAGTTGGTTGAAATGATGTTGTTTCTACGATCGGACTTTGCCAATCTTGATGATTACAGATCCCCAACATTTTTGACGACTCCGCTGGGGACCAAGCCCAGAATCATTTTCATTTTTATAAAACTTTGTGAGTTAAAAGCAGCCTTTTCAAGCACTACCAAAGAACGGTAATTATGATAGAACTTGTCTGAATCAGTGACAATCTAGGTAGACCCTAGGATTCCCTTGAGTCTTTATATAACCTTGAAAAATCAGTTGGCTTAGCCATAAGAGTAAATTGTCTTTGTCTCATAACCATAGCTAAGTTTTGAAACAGAGTTAGGATATTCTTAAAAACCATACAATTGAGAAATAACTCAGAAAATACCTAAAAATAGTTCATATTGGTATTAAATAAACATGGTGGTGGACCATAAAACCTTTTACCTCCTTAGGGGCTAAAAACTTCCACTTGGCGACTCCACAATCCTGAACAGACCTTAAGACTCCACTGGGAAGAACCCTTATCATTATAATATCTTTCAAACTCAGTCAGAAGACTGCAGGATTAAAATTTTTGCAAAACAGACTAGTTAACCTCTTAAAGATTGTCATACCTGGTTGAACTTGTCTTGTTTATTTGGGTCTGAAAAACACAACATAGTGGCTCCTAGAAAGATTCACACTAGAGCCTATCCTGACCCTGATCCACCTGAAGTAGTTGATAACCCAGAAGGTATCCTTAGGAAGTCTCCTAAGATTAAATTATCAACTGTTTTCAGATCACCCTTGAGAGCTAATTCAGTTCCTGAAAATCTTTCAGCTCTACAACAATCTCAAGTTGACTTAGTAAATCCATTTAGAACTAGGTCTCTTGGTGATTTAGATTAGTTAGATTCTGAGTCTTCACTATCATCTCCTGAAACAAGTGAACCTCTTGGTAGCAGAAAAACAACACCTCCTGATTTACATTTCCTTCACAACTTAGGTGTCTCTCATCCAAGATCAGCTCAACAGTCTATTCCTGGTCCATCTAATTCTGCTCACCCTACATCCACTGTTCAAACCACTACACCTCAACCCACTTTTCCTATTATTAATCCACTCCTTGTGAATCCTCCCCCACCACCTATCATGGCAGCATGGTATGCTCCCCTAGTCCTTCCTGTACCATTAGTCAATCTTCCACAGGACTATCAGTCCAAAATTCCATTATATGATGCTAACAATGCTACAACTGCATCACAACATGTGGATAAGATGAATGACTACTTTGACAGAAATGAAATTGATGATGATTATGTCAAGCTTAGGTTATTTTCTCAGAGCTTAGGGGGAGAAGCAAGAAAATGGTTCAAAGGCCTAGCCCCCCATAGTATTAATGATCTCCAAGCCTTCCATCAAACATTCTTAAACAAATGGGAAGTAAAGAAAAACCCTCTTCAAGTCCTCGCTGATTACAAGAACCTCCATAGAAACACTGGGGAAAGTGTGCAAGCTTATTGCACTAGATTCAATAATGTGTATAATGCACTTTCCCCAGAACTAAAACCTCCACAGCGCTCAACTTTAAACAAGTTTCCTAAAGGGTTTGACTCTGACATGACCTATCAGCTGAGAGAGAGAGATTTTTCAACTCTTGAAGATATGCAAAAGGGTGCTCTTTCTGTGGAAGTCAACTTAATGGAGAAGAGAGCAAGAATGAAAACTGAAAAGAGAGTATCTTTTAGAGAGGAATCCACACCTTCTACTTCAAACTCAAAGATGGAGAGAATGATGGAAGAAATGATGAAAGAGATGAGCATAATTAAGAGAGCACAAGCAAGCCAAAACCAAACTGCTCCTCAAAATAGAAATCAGAACCAGAATCATAATTTTAGAAGGAACCAACCTCCAAACATACCTAGGGAAGATGATCAGCAGATCACTCCTCCCTTTCATCAAAACTATGTAAGTGAGGTTGAGGAAACAAATGGGACAGTAGAGGAGGATGATATCAACATGCTGGGGGTAGATAATGATGACTTTGAGATTCATTATGATAGAAAACAAGGTCTATACACACCTTATGATGACAAAAGAGATGATGATGAAAATTGTTATCAAGACATGGAAAATGTCATCATAGAGTCTCAAAGAGAATATGAACTTAGAAGCAAAACCAGTCAACAGACCCCCAACAACAAAACCTCTGACAAATCTTCACAAAACAGCACTGTAGCCAAGCCTAAAATTGCCAAGGAAAAGGATAAAACAATGGTTGTGAATTCTGATAAAGGAAAAGAGAAAGACACTCAAAATAGTGAAAAAAAGAGTGCAGACCTTAGTAGTACTAACACTTCAGCTAGTACTCCTGTAAAAACAACTGTGTCAAGTGTAAATAAAACAAATCAGAAATCTGATATTGCTGATAAAGTGACAGCTAATAAGGCTGAAACCAACACTTCAAAGAACCAATTTCCCTTCAGCCTTGAACAAGAAATTTCAAAGATCAAAATCTCTGTTCCCCTGACTGAGTTAGATGCCCAACATGTATATAGAACCCAAATTTTGAAGGCTTTAAATATAGAAGAGAACAATGATACAGTCAATCTCAATGATAACCAGCCAGAGCTTATTTTCGGTCCAAAGATTGAAGGTAGATATCAAGAGGGACCTATTCCTCTCTTTTATGTGAGTTTAAACATTCATGAAAACTTTTTTCACAATGCTATGCACGATTCTGAGGCTTCTCATAATTTAATGCCAAAAGCCGTAATGGAGAGCCTTGGTCTAGAAATCACCAGACCTTACAAAGATCTCTACTCCTTTGACTGAAGCAGAGTAAAATGTTTAGGATTAATCAAAGATCTCTGTGTTAACTTAGCCCAGATTCCAACCAAATGTTTAGCCATGGATATTGTTGTGGTTGATGTGCCCCCTAAGTATGGAATGTTATTATCAAGATCTCGGGGGGTTAAGTTACAAGGGACTATGCAAATGGACATGACCTACGCGACTATCCCTGTTTTCAATCAGAATATAAGACTCTACAGGGAGTCTCATATGAAATTCACAGTAACAAGTCAAGACAGACCACAAAACTCTCCCCTGTATTCTGTAACTACAGGCCTTGATTATTTTATTATGTTTAATGATGAAACACTTGGTGAACAGGTCATTTTAATGGAATTAGCGGCCGACAGAGAGGAAGAGGAACACAACACTGAAAGGTTAGAACAATTTGCTGTGTTTGAAAACATTAGCAAGCCGAGTAAAGGTCTTGAACTACAGCTCATGCGTCATTTTCTTTTAAACCTTGACACTAAAGAAAACGACCCTCAAATAAACGAAAATCCTGGGGAATCAAAACACATTCAACTAAGCGCTGATACTCAAGAAAAATCAGAAAGCGCGGTAGCTGAAGAGGACAGTAACCAGGATGAAACTAAGAACAGTCCTCTGTGGAGTATGTACTTTGATGGGTCCTGCACTAGAACTAACGCTGGTGCAGGTGTCTAGATTTCTAACACTGAAAATGACCACACAGAATGTATGTCCTGTAGATTAAACTTTCAATGTTCCAATAACATAGCGGAGTATGAATCCCTTCTCCTAGGCTTACGTTTATTGAAAAAGATAGGAGCCAAAAGAATTAACGTACACGGGGATTCAGAGTTAGTTATTAGGCAGGTCAATGGGGAGTATAACGCAAATCATCCCAGACTCAGGGCCTACCGAAACGATGTCATGTATCTTTGAAAACATTCGAGGAGTCCAAATTGTTCTTTGTCCCAAGAAAAAGAAATATTGCGGCCCACAATTTAGCCTTTGTAGCTAGAACATGCTTAACTCCATATAACACCAAAGACTGCACAAATCAGATAAAATTTAGACCAGTTGTGCCTGATAATGAGAAGTATTGGCAGGTGTTCGACAATGACAAACAAATAGAAGACTTCATGCAATTCAGAAATGAATTCGAACTAAACAGTTCGGACTCAGACTATGAAACAGACTGCAAGGAAGAAAATTTTCTTGATGAAGAAGAACCGTCTCCTGAACTTGCTTATATAAACCTGTTATCTAGCAAACTTGAAAGTGAAATAGAAATGAATGTAGAGTTTGAAACAGAGGAGTTAGAAACTCTGCACTCTAAAGATGAAAGTTTGCCTAAGGGTCTGGCCCCTTTAGAAGAGTTGTTCGATTTTAACGATGTGGCGATTAAACCAAAACTAGAACCTGTAGAGACTGAAGTGGAAGAGTGCAATATTGGCAGCGAACTTAAGCCGAAAATGATCAAACTGTCCAAGACTTTACCGGCTCACATTAAACTTAAATACATCGAGCTGTTTAAAGAGTTCTCTGATGTTTTTGCATGGAGTTACGAAGATCTTAAATCCTATGACACTGAAATAATACAACACAAAATTCCCCTCAAAGAAAACCAAAAACCATTCAAACAGAAACTGCGCAGAATAAACCCTGTTCAGTTGCCTTTGGTTCAGAAGGAGATCATGAAAATGTATGATGCGGTATTATTGTCCCTATTAGATATTCTGAATGAGTGTCTAATTTGGTGTCGGTTAGGAAGAAAACTGGAGAGATCAGGCTTTGTATAGACTTTAGAGACTTGAACAAAGCTTCATTAAAAGACAACTACCCTTTACCAAAGATGGATCACATTTTACAAAGGGTGGTAGGGTCTAGAAAAATTTCTTTGTTGGATGGCTATTCAGGGTACAATCAGATCTTAGTTCACCCTGCTAATCAATTAAAGACAACATTTACTACACTATGGGGCACTTTCATGTATGTGAAAATGCCCTTTGGTCTAATGAATGTTGGAGCAACTTTTCAAAGAGCCATGGACATAGCTTTCTCGGAGGAATTGGGCTTCTTCATCATTATATACCTTGATGATGTCATTGTGTTTTCAAAAAACGATGAAGAGCACTTAGAACATTTGAGAAAAGTTTTCGAGAAATGCAGAAAGTTTGTAATATCTTTAAACCCTAAAAAGACACTATTCGGTCTCCAAGAAGGTAAACTTCTTGAGCACATTATTTCTGAGGAAGGTATAAGATAGATCCAAAGAGGATTGAGGCCATATTTCAAATCTCTCATCCTCGAAACATCAAGGAGTTGCAATCTTTCATTGGAAAGATTAACTTTTTGAGAAGGTTCATCCCCAACTTGGCTGAGCTCCTTAGGAATATCACAAACATGTTAAAGAAGGAGCAAGGGGTAAAATGGACCTTGGAAGCAAAGAAGTCCTTTGAACTGGTGAAACAAGCATTAACCAAAACACCGGTTCTTATAAGTCTTGATTTTTCAAAAGATTTTTATATTTTTTCATTTGCATCAGAACATACCATAACTGCTGTCCTTTTGCAGAAAAATCCACAAGGACAAGAGCAGCCTATTGTGTTCTTTAGTAAGGCATTGAGGGATGCCCCTCTGAAGTATAACATTATGGAGAAGCAAGATTTTGCTTTGGTTAAAGCTTTGAAAGACTTCAGGGTGTACATCCTTCACTCACACATCATTGCCTTCATCCCAAATTCAGTTGTTAAAGACATTCTAACACAGGACCCAGATGGTAAGAGAGGTAAGTGGATTGCTATTATTCTTGAATATGATTTAGAGATAAAACCCACTAAACTCATCAAAGGCCAAGGTCTAGCTAGATTGATGGCTGAATCCAATTTTGAAGTTCTTGATATTAATATGATTGATGCTTTGGATGACCAAGAAGAATTCTCAACTCCTATAGTTGAAGATGATTTTATGAATTCTCCATGGTATGCTGATATTATTTATGTTTTTCTTAAATTTAATACACCTCCTTGTTTGACAAAAACAAAGGCAAGGTTCCTAAAGTTAAAAGTTGTAAACTATTGCATTATAGATAGATGTCTTTATTAGAAGAATGCAAGTGGTGTATTGCTTAAATGTTTTCTTGAGTTTGATGCAAAGAAGGTTAAATATCAGTTTCATGAAGGAGAGTGTGGAGGTCATTTGTACTGGAAGACAACAGCCAACAAAATTTTGAGGGTTGGTTTCTATTGGCCTACTCTTTTCCATGATGTGCATAAGATGATCATATCTTGCCATAAGTGTAAAATTTTTGAAGGCAAAAGAAAACTGTTACCCCTACCTCTACATCCAATCACTGTTGAAGCCCCTTTTCAACAATGGGGACTTGACTTCATAGGAGAAATCCATCCCTCATATTTTTCTCAACATAGATGGATTCTCACCGCCATAGACTATTTCACTAAGTGGATAGAAGCCATACCTTAGACAGGCCAACGATTCAGTCATTATAAAATTCATGGAGACTAACATTCTCTCCAGATTTGGCTGTCCTACCAAGATTATCACTAATAATGCAGCAGCATTTGGATCAAATAAAATGGTTGAGTTCTATCATATATATCACATAACATTGGGGTAGTCCATGACCTATTACCCTCAAGGTAATGGACTTGCAGAATCCTCAAAAAAAATCTTAGTGAACATAATCAAGAAACTGTTGGAGGACAACAAAAAATCTTGGCACACAAAGTTGGTTCATGCACTTTGGGCTGACAAATTGACTTTGAAGAAATCTATTGGTATGTCACCCTTCCAGCTTATGTATGGTACTGATGCAATTTTTCCAAACTGCCTTGGTGTACCAGTAAAGAATTTGATTCAAGAGTTACAAACTGAAGAAAATGACATTATCAGAAGAATAAGCCATACCATTCATCTTCAGCAAACCAGAGAGGAATTTTATAACAAAGCATTGCAGAAGTAGGACAACATTAAAAAAATTTTTGACAGAAGAAAAAAGGCCAGCAATTTCAAGATTGGGGACAAAGTTTTAAAGTGGGATTTGAGAAGGGAAGAAAAGGGAAAGCATGGAAAATTTGAAAACTTATGGCTTGGCCCTTTCTCTATTCATTCAGCTGCTGGTAACAATGCATTTTTCTTGCAGGAGTTGAATGGAGCTGAATTGTTTGGGGGTCCTGTAAATGGCAGGATGCTTAAGCATTACTTCTCTTGATCAATGCTATGTTTTGAAGACTTTTTTATCTTTTTTCATTATAAATATCTCATCCATCATTGCATTCAAAGTTAGGAAAATCAAAAATACAAAAACAATATAAGAAAGAAAAAAGGGCAGATTGACAAAACAATAAAGGTACAACCCCATACCAAAAGAGAAACAAATTTGAAAGTGTACAAGCTTAAATGCCACTCCTGAAAAACACATTTCTAGTTAGTCAAACAGCCTAAACTTGACTAATTAGCTTTAAATTTTATGTTGATAGGATAGTGAATTCGATTTGCCAAAGTGTTCAACCTTGGCTTATCAGTAGATAGTTTAGGATAGAAATTAAAAGGTTCAAACAAGATCAAAATCTGAACCTAAGGTTTCAAAAAGAAAATGACTCAAATCTGTTTTTTTTTTTAGTCAAGAGATGTAAAAATATGGTTTTAATCAGCGCAGAATCTGAACTAGAGAAAAAGGAAGAAACAGCTCAAAAAAATCCAAAACAGAGCTGTAAAAAGAGAAGGCCATGATGAGAAATTTTCAGATCTTAAGCCTTCCATTTTGTTTTTAATTTTCTGCAAAATAAATTTCTATGTGCAGCTTGTTTTTATGCCATAGACCAGCATCAAGTTAGATTCTTTAATCCTAACTGATATGCTTTTAAATTTCTGTTGTAGAATTTAGAGAATATAATCTGTTGGGCAATTTAATCCCAACAGATAATAGATTAGGTAGAGAATCATATGGGCTCAACTGTTTAATCTGAGTCCATGGAGAAATAAGGAGTAGAAATAGATTATATTTCCTGCTTTCAAAAGAATAAAATGTTGTGAAATATTTTGCCAATCCAAGTGCACTCTGATGAAGAAAAAATGCTAGATCAGTAGGATTGAGTAGGTAGAAAGCTTGCAGATGAAAATCCATTGTTTTCATGGCTACCAATATGTTTTCAGAGCAAGATCATCCCAAAAAAGGAAAAGCAGCCCAATGGATCAGGCATAGGTCAGCCTCCCAGAGAACATTATGGATGTGGCACAGGTCAACCTCTGAGAGAATGAAAGTTTGAAGTTCTTGATGCCTTCAAGAAGGCATCATCCCCAAGTGGAGCCACTGTTAGCCACCTATAATATTTGTTTAGCAAAAGGTGGCTAAGAATTTTTTAGCCTTCAAAGAACAAATTTCATTACTAAAAATTGTTGGCTCTTGAAGACTCTTGAAGGGCCTCATACCTCTGTCCTAAATCTTCATTGTTGTTCCCATTTTATAATCAGACATTCTGCTACTTTCATGAGAAGAGACTGCTGAAAAACCATCATTTTCCCCCTCCCCCTATTCCAAAATTAACCTTCATTTGCTCCCCTTTTTTCCATAAAATTCCTCTATTTTTCATGATTTCCCTTCTTCCATTCATGAAATCATCTTTACAAGGTTAAAAATCACTTTTTAACCTTACCGGAACCATCAAATTCCATTGAAAAACTCTGAAAAATTCATAAAAAACAAGTTTTATTTACTATGGACCTAAGCCCCTTAGGCTAAGTCCTAACCACTTCCCCCCACATGCCCATGCGTTAAAACCAAGCGCTAAAACCTTTCAGCGCTAATCGCATCGCAAAAATCCAAAGAACGCAAGTCTTTGCCATATTCGAAAGTTCCGATGCGATTAGCTTTGCATCATATAAAACCCGATGCGATTAAAACCTTTGTATAAATATCCTGTGGGCCCGCCTCAGCACTTAAAAACCTTGTAAATATTTTATTCTCGATCATTCTTTTCCTTTGTAAATTCTTAAAAACCCACTTTTCCAAAGTTTTAACTTAAAAACCCAAGTCACGTGTTGAAATATTTTAATGGGTAGATTGAAAGACCGATCGCGCAATCGCAATCGGAGAAAACACAATGGGTTGATTGAAAAGGCCGCATCAAACTTTCCGATGCGATCAGGCCTGATACATATAAACTTCCCCCACCTTTTCATTTCATATGACTTTCCCCGGGACCAAGTGTTAAAGGTCCCGGGTGCCAATCGCACCGCAAATGCTACAATGGGTAGATTGAAAGACCAGTCTCCGAACTCCGATTGTGATTGGCCCTTGTTTCATATATGCCCCAGGCATATTACAGTTCATACAACCCAAAGGCCCCACAGTCAGACACCTATTCGCCTTATATATATTTTCCGCTCCCCAAGGCATAAAACCTTTGTTTTATTCCAAAATGTTTGAGTTTTCGTATTATAAAGGTTTTCTCTACCGATCTGTTCTAAACAAATCTCAGCCATTGATCGAAAGCCAATCAAACGGCCAACGCTCCATCGCATTGGAGCTTTCCATTGCATCGTGTCCATTTGTTACTCTCGCTAATCAGCCATTCCCTGATTCACTTTCCGTCGTTGATCTGATCCTCAGATCAACGGTCCGCGCTAACTCGCATCGCAAATCTCCATCGCATGCATTTGTTTGTTCCGCCGATTAGCCAACCCCCGATTTATTCTCCACCGTCGATCTAATTTGTAGATCGACGGACTGCGCTTCATTGCATCTCATGATTCAATCACTCCATTCGCTCCCTACCCCCGATTTCGATCCCCTGATTGCAATCTGCTAATTGAATCAGGACGGTCCACGTGTCCGAATCGGACGGTCCAAAAATCGCTTCGCCTTATTTTTCTCCCACTCTTCTTTTTTCCTTTCTATGCAGATCTCCACCGTTGGATGCTTTCATCCAACGACCACGCTCTTTCCCGCCTTCTGAAGCAGTTAAACCTAAAACACAGGATTTCTTAATTATTTTTTGTCTTTTACAGGTGTTTTAATGGTTTTCCATTGTATTATGAAGAATAGCCGAGGGCCGGAAAGACGTTTCCTGCGCCCTCTATTTATTAAAAAGAAGCCATCCACGGGTCGGAATCAACATTTTATCAAAGCTTCATGGGCATTGATGCCTTTAAAGGACCTGCGCGGCCTTGCACATCGACAAGACATTGTTTTATTAAGAAACACAGTTAAAGAGTATCAGTTTTGAAGACATAGCACTACAGAATGAAAATTGAAGACAGATTTTGGAATTACGACTAAGAATGCTTTTCAAAAGCCCAATTCCCAGAATTAAAACACAATTAAAAGAAATCATAAGTGTTTAAACAGACAGGCAGCCCTCCACCGCCACATTTGAGGTGAATTGATTCCTCAGCTACCATAAGCGCCACCTGTTGCCTCAAAGCATTCAAACAGAGGCTGAACTTATTGCAGAATTAGATATTTTTCCTCAACGCAGCCAGGGAGTTACTTCTGCAAGGAAATAAATGCAGAAATATCTGCAGAGTTACTCCAGACATTACGCAGAGCCTCAAAGTAAAAAAAATCTCCCACCAAGCTTTGATATTAATTGTAAAACAGTTAATACAGAGAACCACCTGTAAACTTCTTCATCGAGCCCCTCAAAAGGCCATGAAGTCTCGGATCTGTATTAATTGCCTTGAGAGATCTTTTATCAGATCTCACCTCCTCATTCTTCTATAAATACTTCTATAGAAGATGAGAAACTATTGGTTGTAGAACTTTGAAATACATCTAAGCTTAAACTTTTTGACTGTAAATAGTGTTCACTGGCCCTTGGAGCTCAGTTTGTGTTAGTTTTTTTAGGCTGGATAGTGAAGATGATTGCTGAACTGAAACATTGGATCTGAGTGCTGTAACTGGTTTGACATCAATAAACAAGCTGTTTCTTGGGATCCTGGTCTATATCACTGGTGAAGTGCCCCTTCTTTGTTATTGTTTTCCTTTATGTATGTCATATTGTTCACTATTCTCTGATAAAGAACAACATTTATAGAGTTAGGACCTGCTATACATTAGTAACCTTCTCTGACTGAAAAGCTTTATCTCAATGTTTTCCTCCAAATTGTTTATTTAAGAATGATTCAATATAGTTTAAGCAGTTAGGAATGCTAGAGTTTCCCTCGTCCTACTGTTTTCTTTAAACATTGTTCTTGAAAGTTATTTTCCTTATTTTCTTATTAAAGTTAGACTAGAAAGTGATGGTTTTCCCTGTTTCTAGCTTCTATTCTCCAAAGGCAGATTCTGAAAGTTTCCCTTGGTGTTAACTGAAAGCAGACTAGGTTTAAAAGTACTTTATCTGATCTTAAGTTTATACTCTGTCTTCTCTTATATGTTTTCATACTTTATGAAGGTAATTATGTGGATTACTGGATTGTTTGTCAATTAAGCTGCTTTAATACAAACTTTCCCAAGAAGTCAATGGTTAGCCCTGCACTTGGTTGGTTTTAAACAGTTACTTAAGAGGCTTTTTCTTGTTTGGACTGACTATAAATCCCTTGTGAAATTATTATCAATTTCCACCCCTCCAACACTTTATTGTTCCCATTCCATCATTTTAAATCTCAATAATCTTGTGATGTAGATGACTTGCCCCTTGGATCATTCTTGATGTTGTTGCTCAATTAAAGCCCTGTTATGATTCCATAGCCCAATGGACTAAAAACTAGCGTTATATCTATCTTTTTAGCCTAGCTGTTCTATTCACTTGCAACTTCTCACCTTTGAAACTCTTTGCACTTAGGACTTTACACCTCAAACAATATTCATGCTCAACCATCCAAAAAAAAAAACAAACCCTTGGCCTTCATAACTAGCCTAATATTATTACCAAAACTTCAAAGACAAATCCATATTTGCACTTATTGGAGAGATCCCTCTCCGAATTCAGGAGGGCTAGATTCTAGAATCCAAAAATTGGTTGAAACGATGTTGTTTATGTGATTGGACTTTGCCAATATTGCTGATTATAGATCCCCAACATTTCTGGCGACTCCGCTGGGGAACCTTCCCTTAAAAACTTCATAAACCTTGTGAGTAAAAAGCAGCCTTTTTCAAGCACTACCAAAGAGGTAATCATGGTAAAACTTGTTTGAATCAGTGACAAACTAGGTAAAACCTAGGATTCTCTTAAGACTTTATCTAACCTTGAAAGATCAGCTGGCTTAGCCATAAGAGTAAACTGTCTTTGTCTCATAACCGTAGCTAAGTTTTGAAACAGAGTTAGGATATTCTTAAAAACCATACAACTAAAAAATAACTCAGAAAAACCTAAAAATATTTCAGGTTGGTATCCAATAAACATGGCGGTGGACCATAAAACCTTTTACCTCCTAAGGGGCTAAAAACTTCCACTTGGCGACTCCACAATCTTGAACAGACCTTAAGACTCCACTAGGAAGAACCCTTATCATTATAATATCTTTCAAACTCAGTCAGAAGACTGCAAGATTAAATTTTTTGCAAAACAGACTGGTTAACCTCTTAAAGATTGTCATACCTGGCTGAACTTGTCTTGTTTGTTTAGGTCTGAAAAACACAGCATAGTGGCTCCTAGAAAGATTCACACTAGAGCCTATCCTGACCCTAATCCACCTGAGATAGTTGATAACCCAAAAGATATCCTTAGGAAGTATCCTAAGATTAAATTATCAATTGTTTTCATATCACCCTTGAGAGCTAATTCAGTCCCTGGAAATCTTTCAGCTCTACAACAATCTCAAGTTGACTTAGTAAATCCATTTAGAACTAGGTCTCTTGGCGATTTAGATCAGTTAGATTCTTAGTCTTCACTATCATCTCCTAAAACAAGTGAACCTCTTAGTAGCAAAGAAACAACACCTCCTGATTTGCATTTCCTTCGCAACTTAGGTGTCTCTCATCCAAGATCAGCTTAGCAGTCTATTCCTGGTTCATCTACTTCTGCTCACCCTACATCCACTGTTCAAACCAATCCACCTCAGCCCACTTTTCCTGTTATTAATCCAGTCCTTGTGAATCCTCCCCCGCCACCTAGCATGGTAGCATGGTATGCTCCCCTAGTCCTTCCTGTACCATTAGTCAATCTTCATAGGACTATCCGTCCAAAATTCCATTATATGATGCTAACAATGCTACAACCGCAGCACAACATGTGGATAAGATGAATGACTATTTTGACAGAAATGAAATTGATGATGATTCTGTCAAGCTCAGGTTATTTTCTCAGAGCTTAGGGGGAGAAGCAAGAAAATGGTTCAAAGGCCTAGCCCCCCACAGTATTAATGATCTCTAAGCCTTCCATCAAACATTCTTAAACAAATGGGAAGTAAAGAAAAACCCTCTTCAAGTCCTTTCCGATTACAAGAACCTCCATAGAAACACTGGGGAAAGTGTGCAAGCTTATTGCACCAGATTCAATAGTATGTATAATGCACTTTCCCCAAAACTAAAACCTCCACAGGGCTCAGCTTTAAACAATTTTCCTGAAGGGTTTGATTCTGACATGACCTATCAGCTGAGAGAGAGAGATTTTGCAACTCTTGAAGATATGCAAAAAGGTGCTCTTTCTGTGGAAGTCAACTTAATGGAGAAGAGAGAAAGAATGAAAACTGAAAAGAGAGTGTCTTTTAGAGAGGAATCCCCACCTTCTACTTCCAACTCAAAGATGGAGAGAATGATGGAAGAAATGATGAAAGAGATGAGCATAATTAAGAGAGCACAAGCAAATCAAAACCAAACTACTCCTCAAAATAGAAACTAGAACCAAAACCATAATGTTAGAAGAAACCAAACTCCAAACAGACCTAGGGAAGATGATCAGCAGATCACTTCTCCCTTTCATCAAAACTATGTAAGTGAGATTGAAGAAACAGATGAGATAACAGAGGAAGAGGATATAAACATGCTGGGGGTTGATAATGATGACTTTGAGATTCATTATGACAGAAAATAAGGTCTATACACACCTCATGATGACAAAAGAGATGATGACGAAAATTGTTATCAAGACATGGAAAATGTCATCATAGAGTCTCAAAGAGAATACGACCTTAGAAGCAAAACCAGTCAGCAGACCCCCAACAACAAAACCTCTGACAAATCTTCACAAAACAGCACTACAACCAAGCCTAAAATTGGCAAACAAAAGGACAAAACAATGGCTGTAAATTCTGATAAAGGAAAAGAGAAAGGCACTCAAAACAGTGAAAGTCAGAGTGCAGACCTTAGTATTACTAATACTTCAGCTAGTACTCCTGTGAAAACAATTTTGTCAAGTGTAAATAAAACAAATCAGCAATCTGATATTGCTGATAAAGTGATAGCTAATAAGGCTGAAACCAGCACTTTGAAGAGTCAAATTCCTTTCAGCCTGGAGCAGGAAATTTCAAAAATCAAAATCTCTGTTCCCTTGACCGAGTTAGCTGCCCAACATGTATATAGAACCCAAATTTTGAAGGCTTTAAATATATAAGAGAATAATGATACAGTCATCTTAATGATGACCAACTAGAGCTTATTTTCGGTCCAAAGATTGAAGGTAGATATCAAGAGGGACCTATTCCTCCCTTTTATGTAAGTCTAAACGTTCATGACAAAATTTTGCACAACGCTATGCATGATTCCGGGGCTTCTCATAATTTAATGCCAAAAGTTGTAATGGAGAGCCTTGGTTTAGAAATCACCAGACCTTATAAATATCTGTACTCTTTCGATTCCAGCAGAGTAAAATGTTTAGGATTAATCAAAGACCTTTGTGTTAACTTAGCCCAAATTCCAACCAAATGTTTAGTCATGGATATTGTTGTGGCTGATGTGCCCCCAAAGTATGGAATGTTATTATCAAGATCTTGGGGGGCTAAGTTACAAGGGACTATGCAAATGGACATGACCTACGCGACTATCCCTGTTTTCAATCAGAATAGAAGACTCTACAGGGAGTCTCATATGCAATACACAGTGACAAGTCAAGACAGACCACAAAACTCCCCTTTATACTCTGTAAACACGGGCCTTGATTCATTTATCCTCTTTAATGAAGAAACATTAGATGAACAAGTAACTTTGACAAAGTTAACGGCTGACAAGGAGGAAGAGGAACACAACGTAGAAATGTTAAAATAGTTTGTTGCCTTTGAAGACATTAGCAAACTAAACAAAGGTCTTGAACTACAGGTCATGCATCCTTTGTTTTTAAACCTGGACACTAAAGGAAACGACCATCAAATAAACGCAAATCCTGGGGAATCAAAACGCATTCCACCAAGCGCTGATACTCAAAAACTATCAGAAGGCACGCCAGTTGAAGAGGACGGTAAACAGGATGAAACTAAGAATGGTCCTCTGTGGAGTATGTATTTTGATGGATCCTACACTAGGACTAACGCTGGCGCAGGTGTCTGGATTACTAACACTGAAAACAACCACACCGAATGTATTTCCTGTACATTAAATTTTTAGTGTTCCAATAACATAGCGGAATATGAATCCCTTCTCCTAGGCTTACGTTTGTTGAAAAAGATAGGAGCCAAAAAAATTAACGTACATGGGGATTCAGAGTTAGTTATTAGGCAGGTCAATGGGGAGTATAACACAAATCATCCCAGACTCAGGGCCTACCGAAACGATGTCATGGACCTTTTGAAAACATTCGAGGAGTCCAAACTGTTTTTTGTCCCAAGGAAAAGAAATATTGCGGCCCACAATTTAGCCTTTGCAGCTAGAACATGCTTAACGCCATATAACACCAAAGACTGCACAACTCAGATAAAATTCAGACTAGCTGTGCCCGATAATGAGAAGTATTGGCAGGTATTTGACAACGACAAACAAATAGAAGACTTCATGCAATTCATAAATGAATTTGAGCCAAACGGTTCAGACTCAGACTATGAAACAGACTACAAGGAAGAAAATTTTCTTGATGCAGAAAAATCGTCTCCTGAACTCGCTAATATAAACCTTTTTTCCAGCGAACTTGAAAGCGAAATAGAAATGAATGCAGAGTTTGAAACAGAGGAGTTATAAACTCTGCACTCTAAAGATGAAAGTCTACCTAAGGGCCTGGCCCCTTTAGAAGAGTTGTTCGATTTTAACGATGTGACGAATAATCCAAACCTAGAACCTGTAGAGACCGAAGTGGAAGAGTGTAATATTGGCAGCAAACTTAAGCCAAAAATGATTAAACTGTCCAAGACTTTACTGGCTCACATTAAACTTAAATACATCGAGTTGTTTAAATAGTTCTCTGATGTTTTCACATGGAGTTACGAAGATATTAAAGCCTATGACACTGAAATTATAAACCACAATAGGTTACCATTGGTTCGAAGGGAAATCATGAAAATATATGATCTTGTTATTATTGTCCCTATTAGATATTCTGAGTGGGTATCTAATCTGGTGTCAGTTAGGAAAAAGACTGGAGAAATCAGGCTTTGTATAGACTTCAGGAATTTAAACAAAGCTTCATTAAAGGACAACTACCCTTTACCCAAGATGGATCACATTTTGCAAAGGGTGGTAGGGTCTAAAAGAATTTCTTTGCTGGATGGCTATTCAGGGTATAATCAAGTCCTAGTCCACCCTGATGATCAATTAAAGACAGCTTTTACTACACCATGGGGCACTTTCATGTATGTGAAAATGCCTTCCAAGTCTAATAGATAGATCCACTTTTCAAACCATGGACACGGCATTCTCGGAAAACTGAGCTTCTTCATCATTATCTATCTTGATGATGTTACTGTGTTTTCAAAAACAGATGAAGAGCACTTAGAACATTTAAGAAAGGTTTTCAAGAAGTGCAGAAAGTTTGGGATATATTTAAACCCTAAGAAGACACTATTTGGTCTCCAAGAAGGTAAACTTCTTGGGCACATTGTTTCGGAAGAGGGTATAAAGATATTTCCCAAGAGGATTGAGGCCATATTGCAAATCTCTCATCCTTGAAACATTAAAGAGTTGCAGTCTTTCATCGGAAAGATTAACTTTTTGAGAAGGTCCATCCCCAACTTGGCTGAGCTCCTTAGGAATATCACAAACATGTTAAAGAAGGAGCAAGGGGTAAAATAGACCTTGGAAGCAAAGAAGTCCTTTGAACTGGTGAAACAAGCATTAACCAAAACATTGGTTCTTATCAGTCCTGATTTTTCAAAATATTTTTATATCTTTTCATTTTCTGAGAACATACATTAAATTGTTTTGTCCTTTGCGAGAAAAATCCACAAGGACAAGAGCGACCCATTGCATTATTTAGTAAGGCATTGAGGGATGTCCCTTTGAAGTATAACATTATGGAGAAGCAAGCTTTTTCTTTGGTTAAAGCTTTGAAAGACTTCAGAGTCTACATCCTTCACTCACACACCATTGCCTTTGTCCCAAACTCGGTTGTTAAAGACATTCTAACACAGGACCCAGATGGTAAGAGAGGTAAGTGGATTGCTATTATCCTTGAATATGATTTAGAGATAAAACCCACTAAACTCATCAAAGGCCAAGGTCTAGCTAGATTGATGGCTGAATGAAATTTTGAAGTTCTTGATATTAATATGATTGATGCTTTGGATGACCAAGAAGAATTCTCAACTCCTATAGTTGAAGATCATTTTATGAATTCTCTTTGGTATGATGATATTATCTATGTTTTGTTTAATTTAAATACACCTCCTGGTTCGACAAAAACAAAGGCAAGGTTCCTAAAGTTAAAATCTGTAAACTATTGCATTATAGATAAATGTCTTTATTGGAAAAATGCAACTGGTGTATTGCTTAAATGTTTGCCTGAGTTTGATGAAGAGAAGGTTAAATATCCGTTTCATGAAGGAGAGTGTGGAGGTCATTTGTACTGGAAGACAACAGCCAACAAAATTTTGAGGGCTGGTTTCTAATGGCCTACTCTTTTCCATGATGTGCATAAGATGATCATATCCTACCATAAATGTCAACTTTTTGAAGGCAAAAGAAAACTATTGCCCCTGCCTCTGCATCCAATCACTGTTGAAGCCCCTTTTCAACAGTGGGGACTTGACTTCATATGAGAAATCCATCCCCCATCTTCTGCTCAACACAAATGGATTCTCACTGCCACAGACTATTTCACTAAGTGGATAGAAGCCATACCTTGTAGGCAGGCCAATGATTCAGTTATCATAAAATTTATGGAGACTAATATTCTCTCCAGATTTGGCTGTCCTACCAAGATTATCACTGATAATGTAGCATCATTTGGATCAAAGAAAATGGTTGAGTTCTGTCATATATATCACATAACATTGGGGCATTCCACGGCCTATTACCCTCAAGGTAATGGACTTGCAGAATCCTCAAACAAAAGCTTAGTGAACATAATCAAGAAACTATTGGAGGACAACAAGAAGTCTTGGCACACAAAGTTGGTTCATGCACTTTGGGCTGACAGATTGACTTTGAAGAAATCTATTGGCATGTCACCCTTCCATCTTGTGTGTGGTACTAATGCAATTTTTCCAAACAGCCTTGGTGTACCAATGATGAAGTTGATTCAAGAGTTACAAACTGAAGAAAATGACAAGATCAGAAGAATAAATCAGACCATTCATCTTCTGCAAACCAGAGAGGAGGTTTATAACAAAGCATTGCAGAAACAGGACAGCATTAAAAAAATTTTTGACAGAAGAGAAAAGGCCAGCAATTTCAAAATTGGGGACAAAGTTTTAAAATGGGATTCAAGAAGGGAAGAAAAGGGCAAGCATGGAAAATTTGACAACTTATGGCTTGGCCCTTACTCTATTCATTTAGTTGCTGGTAACAATGCATTTTTCTTGCAGGAGTTGAATGGAGCAGAATTTTTTGGGGGTCCTATCAATGGAAGGATGCTTAAACATTACTTCTCTTGATCAATGCTATGTTTTGAAGCATTTTTTTATCTTTTTCATTATAAATGTTTCATCCACCATTGCATTCAAAGTTAGAAAAAATAAAAAATACAAAAAAAAAGAAAGAAAGAAAAGAGGGCAGTTTGTGAAAATAAGAAAGGTACAGCCCCATACCAAAAAAGAGAAATAAATTCTGAAAGTGTGCAAGCTTAAATTCCACTCCTGAATAACACACTTCTAGTTAGTCAAACTGTCTAAACTTGACTAATTAGCTTTAAATTTTCTGCTGATAGGATAGTGAATTCGATTTGCCAAACTGTTTAATCTTGGCTTATCAGTAGATAGTTTAGGATAGAAATTAAAGGTTCAAACAAGATCAAAATCTGAACCTAAGGTTTCAAAAAGAAAATGACTCAAATTTGCTTCAAATTCTGAGTCAAGAGATGTAAAAATCTGGTTCTAATCAGCTCAAAATCTGAACCAGAGGTACAAGGAAGAAACAGCTCAAACAAGAGCCAAAACGGAGTTGTAAAAAGAGAAGGCCATGATGAGAAATTTTCAGATCTTAAGCCTTCCATTTTGATTTAATTTTCTGCAAAATAAATGTCTGTTTGTAGCTTGTTTTCTATGCCATAGACCAGCATCAAGTTAGACTGTTTAATCCTGACTTGTATGTTTTTAAATTTTCTGCTGTAGAAATTAGAGAATAAAATCTGTTAGACTGTTTAATCCTAACAGATTGATAGAATAGGTAGAGAATCATATGGGCTCAACTGTTTAATCTGAGTCCATGGAGAAATAAGGAGTAGAAATAGATTAGATTTCCTATTTTCAAAAGAATAAAATGTTGTAAAGAGTTTGCTAATCCAAGTGCACTCTAATGAAGAAAAAATGTTAGATCAGTAGGATTGGGTAGGTATAAAGCTTGTAGATGAAAATCCATTGTTTTCATGGTTTCTAATATGTTTTCAGAGCAAGATCATCCCAGTAAAGGAAGGGCAGCCCAATGGATCAGGCACAGGTCAGCCTCCCAGAGAATGCAAGTCTGAAGTTCTTGATGCCTTCAAGAAGGCACCATCCCCAAGTGGAGCCATTGTTAGCCACCTATAATATTTTATTATAGCAAAAGGTGGCTAAGATTTTGTGAGTCTCCAAGGAACAAAGTTTTATTACAAAAAATTGTTGGCTCTTGAAGACTCTTGAAAGGCCTGATGCCTCTTTCCAAAATCTTCATTGTTGTTCCCATTTTTTTACTCAGAAATTCTGCTAATTTCATGAGAAAAGACTGTTGAAAAACCATAATTTTCCCCCTCCCCCTCTTCCAAAATTAACCTTCATTTTCTCCCATTTTTCTCGATGAATTCCTCTATTTTTCATGATTTCCCTTCTTCCATTCATGAAAATCATCTTTACAAGGTTAAAAACTCACTTTTCAACCTTACCGAACCCATCAAATTCCACTGAAAAACTTTTAAAAATTTATAAAAAACAAGTTTTATTTACTATGGACCTAAGCCCCTAGGGCTAAGTCCTAAACCACTTCCCCCCACATGCCCCACACATTGGATCCAAGTACTGAACCCATATAGCGCTTATCGCATCGAAACTTTCGATGGTGCATAAGTCCCTGTGTTCCTTTTAAATCCCGATGCGATCAACTCTTTTATATAAACCTTCCCGATCACCTTTTTTCTTTTGTAAAGGACGAAAACCCATTTATCCAAAGTTTGTTTTAAAATACCAAATCACGTGTTAAATATCAAAATGGGTAGATTAAAAAGACTCGATCGCATCGCAAAAACCCGAGCGCACTGACTTGTTTGACATCTTCCGAAAGTTCCGATTGCGATTATCCTTTGCATATAAGACCCCTCGATTATATTATTTCTCATATAAACCATAAAGCTCACCTCGGCACTTAAAACCTTGTATAAATCCATTCCCCGATCTGTTTTTTTTCCTTTGTAAAATACAAAAACCCATTTTATCCAAATAGTTTGATCTAAAAACCCAAAATCACATGCTAAATATAAATGGTTAGATTGAAAAAGAGTTGATCGCGCAAATGCATCGGGAAAATTCAAAATGGGTTGATTAAAAAGACCGCATCGAAACTTCCGATGCAATTAGGTCTTATATATATAAAAACTCCGCCCCTCCAATTGCGATGGCCCGATCGCATCGGAAACCTTTGTAAGGCTCCTCCAATTGTGTTCATTTGAAACTTCTGATTGCGATGGCCCGATCACACCATCGCATCGGCCCTCCCCGATTGTTCAATCGCATCGCATTTTTCCATCGTATTCACTTGTTTTCCCCCGCTGATCGGCCATCCCCCGATTCATTTTCCACCATTGATCTGATCCTCAGATCAACGGTCTGCGCTACATCGCATCGCACTTTTAAATCGCATCGCATTTTTCAATCGCTACTTTTGTTTGTTCGCCCCGATCGCCGATCTCCCGATTCAAAATCCGCCGTCGATTTCTGTGGGTCTAGTCGCATCTGACGGCTCATATTTATCCCGAAACCCATTTGATCCTTAATCCATTTCTTCCTCCGATAAAGGCTTTTAACCTTGTTGCTTAAATTTTTTCGCCATTTCTTTGTAAAGTGACCCCTTCGCTTTATCTCCTCCCGATTAAAACCTGACCGTTGATCTCTTCAGATTGACGGATCTGACTTATTATTTCTCCTTCTCTCCTTTCTAACCTCTTCTACGATGATCTCCACCATTGGATGCTGCCATCCAATGGCTACGCTCCTCCCACGCCTTCTGAAGAAGTTTTTCCCCAATTACGGAGGATTTTATAATATTTTCTGTGTTTTGCAGGTATTTGATGGGTTTTCCGTTATTTAAAGGCCGAAGGCCTGGGATGACGATTCATGTGCCTTCGATTTATCAAATGGAACCATCCACAGGCTCTACTCCATGTCTCGTCATTGCTTCATGAGGCGATGATGCCATACGAGCCCGGTGCGGCCTGCGCATCGACAAGACATTGTTTTATTAAAAACACGAGTTAAAAGAGTATCAATGTTGAAGAACAAAGCGCAACATAATAGAAGATTGAAGATTAATTCCACGAGTTTGATGGATTACGGCTAAGATTGATTATCAAAAACCTAATCCATTAAATTAAAACACATATCAAAGGAAAAATCATAAGTGTTTAATAGACAGAAAGGCCTCCACCGCCACATTTGAGGCGAATTGATTCCCTACACTACCATAAGTGCCACCTATCGCCTCAAACCATTCAAAATAGAGGCCGAAGTTATTGATCAAATGAAGATATTAGCCTCAACGCAGCCAGTGGAGTTACTTCTGCAAGGAAATAAATGCGAAATATTTGTAGAGTTCCTCCAAACATGACAACAGAGCCTCAAAGTCAATAAAAGCTCCCACCGAGATTTAATCTTAATTGTAAAATAGTTAATATAGCAACACACCCTGTAAATTTCTCCATCGAGCCCCTCAAAGGCCAAGGAGTCATCAATCTGTATTAATTTTCCCTGAGAGATCTTTTGTTGGATCTCACCTCCTCATTCTTCTATAAATACCTCTGTAGAAGATGAGAAATTGTTAGTTGCAAAACTTTGAAATACATTTGAGCTTAAACTTCGATTGTAAATAGTGTTCACCGGCCCTTGGAGCTCCGTTTGTGCTAGATTAGTTAGGGTGGATAGTGAAGATGATTGTTGAACCTAAACATTGGACTTGAAGACTCTGAATCGGTTTGACATCAATAAACAAGCTGTTTCTTTGGGATCCCTGGTCTATATCACTCGTGAAGTGCCCCTTTCTTTGTTATTGTTTTCACTTCTATGTATGTCATATTGTTCACTATTCTCTGATAAAGAAAATCATTTATAGAGTTAGGATCTGTTGTACATCGATAACCTTCTCCGATCGAAAAGCTTTATCTCAATGTTTTTCCTCCAATTTGTTTATTTCAAGAATGATTTAATACAGTTTAAGCGGTTAGGAATGTTGGAGTTCCCATCAGAATCATATATAACAATCTTTATCCTTCTGATAATATATAATGCAGAAGCTATTTTAGCCATTTGCATTAAACTAAAACTTCCTTCTGCATGTGCCCTCCTGGAAGCACACACCATAATGACTGAAGAGACTCATGGTAGCGCGCCTGATCAGACGGTTATTTTCTCACCTAATACAGAGCTCACTACCTCCCAAGAACTTAAATCCATAACCTGAGTGCTATAGGAATACCTATTTAATTGACCAAGGCTTCTGTTGAGAAACAGCACTGCTAAACCTGTCTCATTTGATAAAGAGAGGATCTATAAGATTCATCCTCAGAATCAAGATGATCAGAATAGAGAAGGTGGTTCATTCTCAGAATGAATGAAGAACATCTAGAGTGTAAGGTGTTCTTCATCCAGTAGGATGCCATGTCAACCCACCAAGTTCTATTCTATCTAATCATTCATCTGCAGATAATATCCACACTCTGCTAAACACTTGATTCTCTCTCAAAATTGATGAGAGCAAGCTTCCTCACTTATCGCATTGAGCCCATAACTCATTAATTTTAGCGTAATCGTAATACTTAGATTCTTGTTTTTCCTGTCCTATTGGCATCCTTAGTCATCCCTTTTCTGGACTGCCTAATTTTTGGAGAATCCATATTTTTATCTATTTTCGAACCATACTCCTTTATATAATAGAGTTTTTCTTCCATATAAAGGAAAATCTGTTACTTTTCCCATCTTATTTTGTATAATATAGTCAATATAAGTATAAATACAATGATGAAAATTATTAATCAATAGGGAAATGAATCCATTGATAAATCATCTATCCATATTGATTAGGAACCTAAAGTATCGATCCTGGGACGAGGATGAACTTTATTCTAGCAGGCAAAAGATTTTCTCCCACTGACAGAAAGTGAATCTTCATTTCCAAATACAACATCTTTTGCCAGAAGGATTTGAACTTTGACTGCATTTGTCCGGACCCATGAGCTCTGGATCCAATGAGCTACTAGGTCTTCATCAATGATCTATACATCACAAATGATGAATAGGATTCGTTATTAATGCTTGACCAAAACAAATTTCATAAATCACCGTCATAGATATTTATTCTGAATATTCATATTTCCATGATTCAGTAGATATTACGATATAGAGATAATGAGATATAGATACATTGATATCTGAAATCCTACACTGTCATTGATTTGGACTAATTTTGTAGTAGTGGTAAAAGATTGGGCCGAGTCCGATTGGTAGAACGAAAGTCACTGATTAATAAGCGATCAATCACATCAAATTCAAATTGACCTCCCTTCCATATTTCACAAGGCAGCTAGTTCAGGACTCCATTTACAAGCTTCACGATCATCATTACCTTCACGAGCAAGATCACGTCTCTTCATTACGAGCTTGTACACAAGCTTCTAGAGCAACCGATTGCCACTGCAACCAGGCATTTTCCAAGGATGTTCCAAAGTTCCCCCACCAAATCATAGTACGGAATCATCCCCAAAGATCTCAACAGATATATGCCAAACGTAGAATACCCTGAAGCTACGGCAGGACGCCTGGCATAGATACCCAACTTGTTGGCAACACCACGACTTCGATCTTTTTCGATAAAATCATCACGCAGTAGATCACCTAAACTTAAAAGTGACGTCTCAATTCCCTTCGCTTATCACTACAGTACCGGCGTGGCCCATGACTTCAATTTGACATACGCAAATGCTTTTGGGAGCCAAAGCACTGGAAATGGTACATGATTTTTTGTTCCCACGTACTTAAAACCGCATGTGCATCGCGCGGTGAATGTGTGAAGGAAGTAGCTTGCTGTCTCGGCAACAATAGAGCCAAAGAAGTATTTAAAGAAAACCTCCCGCTGGCAGTCATGCATAACAATAGGAACTCCAATTCCCTCTTGCAATAACGTCTTTTCATCATTTCTTCACATGTACCTGCAGTAGCATTCAAATAATGTCCTTTAATTTCCACCCGTCTCAGCTTTCGAGCTTTATTAATGTTTCTGCACAAAGACAAACTGTCTTCAGCGCATGAATGGTTGGGAATTTACGTTCTCTACTTCATCCTTGGTAAAATCGAGTCCACCACGGGAGATATTCGTAAACTGCTCACCATGTTTTTGGCTGATAATCAACTTGGTTTGATAGCATCTGGCAAAGGACGACCGTATTTGGTTCGTTCGATCTCTTTCAACTTGGATACCATGAGGTGGACCCTGAAAAGTTTTGGAGACTAGCAGGGGGAATCCAAATTCTTCAAACCGTAGAGCTCAGAGGCCTTGAATCCAAATACATTACCTTCAGCAATAAGGAATGATTAGCAACAGAACCTCTTCGAAAAGGCCTAGGCAAGCCATATAGGCAACAAATTGATTCTCCTTCCAGGAACGGGGCTCGATGTCATACATCGACCCTTGTAACGATCGAGACTAGTAAGTCCATCGGTCCAAACAGTGGTCCACAAATGGTGGAAAGCGATTCAGCAGCTACCGCTGCACCCGCTTCCTCGGCTGGCACCCCAGGTTGAGGAGTTGTTTCGGAATGCTGCCGTGATATCCGCATTTTGGTCGATATTCATATAAAGAAGAAGACCTGTAATCTTTAACACCAGCTTTCGAACCCGACACTACTTAGTCTCTATCAGCGACACAAGTCCCTCCTTTATTAATAGCGATTTCTCGTAAAGGGACGAGGTCTCGTTCATGCGGATCGAACGTAAACAATAGATTTTGACAGAAATTCACTACAAAGTCGTCCGTTAGTTGGGCAATAATATTTGCGATACGCTCTCATTGTATAATGTTCTTTACGTGTGACGTAACCCAATCTTTGCTCTTGAAGTTCTTCCTCCGGATTAACTTCGAGCGCCTTTCTCAGTGGTTAAACTAATTCGCGAATGAAATTAAGGAACCGAACTGACCTTGACCATAATGATGCGAATTCTCCATATTAAAATACATATACAGATGTGCAAAGAAAGAGATAATGACTGAATGAGAGTAGTATTATGAATAGGGTTCAAGTTTCACATTTCACAGATTATCTGACATAATGTTGCATTTTCGGTTTTAGTTATGGAGAATTTGGTTCTAGTTATAGAGAATCAGACTTCCTCAGTGAACCTTATTCACATCCCATCACCTACTTCATATTCCAACATAATAATCAAACTCAACAAAAGCAGAATATTACCGTTGGTGGTCACTTCCTATTTTTATTGACTGACTCTGATCAACTTTGATATGAAACATTTTTTTTTTTTTTTTTTTTGATGATATTGGCAAAGAATATTTCTGTTATATATTCTTCATGGAAATTTTCTTCCATTTCTACATATGAGAACCAATCCTCTTGTTCTTGGGGTTTCCGCACTTGTAGAAAAAATGGGATATATTGCTTCAAATCATCTAGCACTGGATGCCCTTTTTCTCCAGGTTATATGCCTAATATTTGGACCATTGTTCAGGTCAAGGTACAGCCGGTCAGGAAATTCAGGTTACTTGTGAGGCGCTAAATAATTATTAGGAAATTATATATTAGAGCTGTAGTTATAGTGCTACAGATGGGCGACTTTGAGAGAATGACAGATTGAATGGAGCTTCCTCATGTTCCACAGGAGCTACTCGGACGAATCTTTCATCACTTCTCCTTGGAACTGTCGATAATTTGGGTCCAGATGCTCTAACATCTCCTGGTTCAGAATCCAGTTCTGCCTTACAGTAGCTAATACAAAATTATCCATTCTGAAACATATTGTGCAGGATCTTTTATCTCTTACCGCTGGGAAAAACTTGCTTATTTGGAGGAGCTGGAGGTAAACAGTACTGCTGTGGAGTTGATCAGCAACATTGCTAAGGCCTCATGAGGGCATCTTCATTTGGAGGAGAGAGTGTACCTGCAAGGGGAAACATCCTTAAGAAGGAAATGAAAGAGTCGGGAGTAATTGATGAACAAAAATCTCTGTGAATCAAAAGTGGCTCTGGTCTATGGTCAGATGAACAACTCACCAGAGTCGTATGAGAGTCAGCTTAACTGGCTCTAACCATGGTCAATATTGAGATGTCAATGGAGCAAGACGTACTATTATTTATTGATAACATCTTCCGTTTTGTCCAAGTGGGATCAGAGGTATTCAGTTCTATTAGCAATGCCTTCCGCCGTGGTTACTGTACCAACTTTAGTACGGAAATGGGTTCTTTGCAAGAAAGAATTACTTCCACAAAAAAGGGATCCATAACCTCGATTCAAGCAGTTTATGTACCTGCTGAATGACTAATCGACCCTGTTCCTGCTACGACATTTGCACATTTAGATGCTACTACCGTACTATCTGAGAGGTGATTAGTCATAAGGGTATCTATCCGCAAAGATCCTTTTGATTCAATGACGACTATGCTCCAACCTTGATCAGAAGAAGAATACTACGAAACTGCACAAGGGGTTACAAACTTTACAACGTTATAAGGAACTTCAAGACATTATATAGCTATTCCTGGACTGGATGAATTATCGGAGGAAGATCGTTTAATCGTGGCAAGAGCAAGAAAATTGAACGTTTCCTATCACAACCCTTTTGCAGCAGAGGTATTCACAGGTTCCCTGGCAAATATGTTAGTCTCATGGAAACAATTAGAGGGTTTCAAATGATCTCTGGAGAATTAGATGGTCTTACCGAACAGTCTTTTTATTTGTGGTAATATTGATGAAGCTACCGATGGCTACAACCTAACATGGAAAATTAATTTATAACATGACCCTAAATCTTCTCAAAATGTCTCCTAATCGAGTCATTTGGGATTCAGAAGTTCTACAAATAATTATATCTACTAATAGTGGTCAAATGGGCGTATTACCCAATCATGTTTCACTTGTGACAGCTGTAGATATAGAGCAGAAATACGTCTCATGGGAAGTGGCTAACTATGGCTTTGATGTAAGCGGTTTCGCCAAGATAGACAAGGATAGAATCACTATATTGGTAACATGCAGAGAGATGTTGACATCGATCTCCAAAAAGCCCAGGAAACTTTTCGAAGAGCTAAAGCTTGCTTAGCTCAAGCCGAAGGCAAAAGACAAGTAATGAGGCTGATGTGCTCTGAAAAGAGAATACTATTAGAGGCTATCAATGCTAGCCCCTCCGACTCTAATTAACATTTCCTATAATGATCTGAAAAAATGGATTCAATGTTCCGCCTAGATCCAAACAAAGGAGTAAAACTTATTAGATGCCATCGAGTCTTCAATGGTATCTAATAAGTTTACCTACTATTGATTTGAACCAATGACTCTCGCCGTATGAAAGCGATACTCTAACCACTGAGTTAAGTTGGGTCATTTATTCTCATAGGTAGAGTTGGATTTCTAAACGATTCTAAATTGAATTAAATGTATATACAATGTATGTGTCCCTGGCACAGATTGAACTTATTGGAACGTATTAGATCATAGTATTGGATCATGAAATATCTACCTTGACAAAAAGTGATCCATCTGGTTAGGATAGTAGTGTATCACCAAGACTGGCAAGGAAGGGCTATAGCTCAGCAAGGTAGAGCACATCATTTACACGTGCGCCAATGGTTTTCGGGAGAGTTTATTGATTCGTGCGATCCATAAAATAGATTCTATGTGAAATAGTCTTACTCTATCCATTTGTTTCTCTGGGGAACAATATCATGACAAAGATGAAGTTCGATCTGATTCGAATTACGGATCTAATTGATATGGTCAATCCCAGCTCCATTCAATTCCAGGCATAATGAGTATAATACGGGGACCTCAAAATAGATTCTTTTCGCTCTATGAACTTTTAGGTGTATGAAGTTCATATTTTACTTTTGGAGCGATAGAAGAGACTCTATTTGAGTCAATCTATGCCCGAGAAAGGCAGACCTACGTCAAATAAACCTTTTGAATAACTTTGGGATTGCTTCCGAAGGGTAATAATTTGGAGCACACGGAGCCATATTAGTATCTTCCGGGAAAGAGGAGAATGGCAGACTAACCGATCTTTCCATCGGTTAATGAAAGAGCCCAATGCGATAAAATGCATGTTGGGTTCTTGGAACAGTTCAATTTATTTTGATAATAAGAACTTTGATCTGTTCTACCGAGAAGGTCTATGGTTCGAGCCCGTATAGCCCTATAAATTCCACTAAGTGATACTACTTATATATATATATATCCCCTCATAGTCCCTATGACTTGGACTTGAAAAGTCTTTCAGATCATATCAATCTCATGTCCTTATCGAGATCGATGGATGGGAACGTTGGACCAGAGCAGGAAGATTAGTATTTTGGATCGATCGAGATTGATCCGATACCAGATGATCACACCTATAAACTCTTTTTTTTTTCATTTCTATTGCTAGTTCTTTGAAAAATTCGAGAGTTCTCTCGAATATCATATGTTCCAAGCAATCCATCGTGCAGTTAAAGTATTGATCGGACATGTGGCTTTTAGCTCCATCCAAACGCAACGCATTTCGTTGGGGTTTAACAAAATCCTTTTCTGTTCAATCAAAAATCCCGACTGTATCTATCCCTTTACTAAATATCGGGGCGAAGATCTTGATCAAATAGGATTCTCTACAATAGGTTATGTGCAGTGAACCTATTTTTGAACCATAGAAGTGGCAAGTAGTATTCGGATATTCCGAATACCTGGAAAGGTAAGGTAAATTCTCTAGAGTTGATCCATCCTAGCTAAAGGCGAACCTTTGGTTCGTTCTCTTTCTTCACCTAAGATCATCACATTGTGTTTTAGACCCAATATTTTCATATTGGGACAAAAATTCTTCCTTGCCTCTAGTTCCATTCTGGTAACATACCACAAACATGAAATCTACTGGCTATGCATATTAGATCTACATCTGGACCAACGTTTGCTTAAATCTACCCCACTATTTTATAGAATACACATATTTCATGGAATGCATTCTAGAACAAACAATAGAATAAATAAGTCTGTTGGGTTGGGACGAAAAAAATTATCACCCCTTGTCCAAAAATTATGTGGACTGCAACCCAAAAGAAGCTGCCTTCTGCCCCGTTACAAATAGATCTCTACTCGGCTAGCCAATAGATCTGTCCGAAATGATTTTATATCATTATGAGATGAGTGGGCTCATCTCATAACGAACTTATACGTAAAAGATTTGATACGTTCCATGGATCGATTGATGCCTACCAATCCTATTCCGCTTGACCTGTATGAAACTTTCAAACGAATTAACTCAAAGACAACAAACAAAATTATATTTAATTCATCAAATGTTCACTATCTCCATTGGTAGATGAGCCTTGAAATTTGTATATTTGTTCCATAACCTGCCTTGCATAATAATATAACAAAGAACTTGATTGTCTCCTAACCGTGCATGTAAGATTACAAAATTTTATAGATTGGAAAGCCCTATCCTTTCTAATACGAGAAGGAAGGATACAAATTAAATGATCTAGATTTGTTGAATCTGAATATGTGACAAGCAGATAGGGTCGAACTTGTCGACACAGTTGCAACCTTGATCATTTGAAACAACGACCTTCCGATCAAATACCCTGCCTAGAGTTGTTCAGATGGACAAGATCTTAGTATCAAGATAAAACATAAAATAAATCTCAAGATAGATCTCTATAAATTCAATTTACACCGAACCATGTTAATGGTTATGGCCCGTTCATTACAACTTGAATAACTTGGGATCTACCGAACCAATCTGCAAAAATGTGTTACTAAAGTATAATAGGAAAAACAATAATTATCACCCGTGGGTTAATGGACAAAGGATTGATACAAAAGAAGAAATATCCTTCTTTGACGTTCAAAAGAACGGAGGGAAGATGGGATCGAGATATTTCTTCGGGAGAAATACGAAATACTTCATCTCTATCACATATTTGATAGAGGTCCATGACCGAACAAATTGTTCAAGAGTTGGGAGTTAGTCATCAATCTTTCTTTGTGGGAAACATGAGCCCTTTATCGGACTTGAACCAATTACTTACGCCTTACCATGGCGTTACTCTACCGCTGAGTTAAAGGGGCCCCTCATCATATATATTATGCATCATATATAATGAGTCTACTATGGTAGGAGGATAGCTATACTGGAAACTACGGGCTGAGCTGATACGAAGACTACCCATTGGTGCAGGTTCGATCAAGAACCTACTCATTTATAATGAGTCTACTATGGTAGAAGGATAGCTATACTGGAAACTACGGGCTGAGCTGATACGAAGCCTACCCATTGGTGTAGGTTTGATTAGGAACCTACGCATTTATTCAAACTAGTTAGGGAGGGAGAGATGATTCAATTTTTGATAGCTTTTTTTCTTGTCTTTACAACAATTATTCTAATTCTCAAATTTTGTCCAGAAAAGCTTAATAAACTGATTAAAAGACGGGCTATGGAGAGAATGAGGCTACGATAGTTCAATTTTTGAGATATTTTTTTCTTGCCTTTATAGCAAGTATTCTAGCTCTCAAATTAGGTTAAACACTGTATGAATGATTTTTCAGAAAAAAGAGAGGAAAAGAAATAACTATTTTGAACGAAATGAGAAATACGATTGACTAGATTGTTCTTTATCCAACTGAATAATTGCAATATTCATTATATTGCCGATACAATCCATACATACCATGGTATACACCTTTACTCCACCATTCATTTTGTTACACATGAACTCTTCCATCTTGGAGAGATGGCTGAGCGGACCAAAACGGTGGATTTCTAATCCGTAGTACAGATCATTCATACCAAGGGTTCGAATCCCTTGCTCTTCGTTCGTACACTATTGATCTTGAAAATGAATAACCCCAAATATTTCTACAGAACGGAAAAGACCCATTAACCTAGAGACTGACTTCCTATTTTGACCCTTTGAAGAAGGATAAAAATGGCCAAAAAGGTCAAAACATAAGTTATACTTTTTTTCATTGCATAACAAAATGATAAATTTCTCATTTTGACTGAGAATTTTAACTATGCTCAGTATCTTATTTTTTCTACCGTAAAGTATTCTTGTTCCATAAACAGTAATAGCTTCGCTCTTGAGTAGAAAAATTCTATTTTTAATAAAAAATTATATATCACCTGGTCCATAAATTGCAAAGGTATCGTTCATGGACGAATGGAAGGATGAGAAGATATCGTTTCCTCTTTTTTTTTTTTATCAATATAAATGGGACCAATCCCTACATTGTGTATTGGTACATACAAACGATAAAATATCTTTGTCTCTACTTACAATTATGTATGAACAAATTTTTTTCAAACCTGTTCCATCATTAGCAATGTCCAAGTGAATAGATGTTCACTTTCGAGATGATCCGGGTCTAGCTCGATAACATGATCTCTTCCAATCCAATGTGATAAAGTTACATAGTGTCTGCTTTTTCCGATAAAGGGGTGTTTGCATGGGTTTGCCTTGGTATTGCATTCATACCGTCGTATTGAATGATCCTGGCCGGTTAATTTCTGTACATATAATGCATACAACTCTAGTTGCTAGTGGGGACGGTTCAATGACTCTGTATGAATTAGCAGTTTTTGATCCATCCGATCCTGTTCTTGATCCAATGTGGAGACAAGGTATGTTCGTTATACCCTTTATGACTCGTTTGGGAATAAAGGATTCATGGAGTGGATGGAACATCACCGGAGAAACCGTAATTAATCCCGGTATTTGGAGTTATGAAGGTGTGGCCGGGGCACATATCATGTTTTCTGGCCTGATGTTTTTGGCAGCTATTTGGCATTGGGTATATTGGGATCTGGAAATATTCTATGATGAACGTACGGGAAAACTTTGTTTAGATTTGCCAAAATTATTTGGAATTCATTTATTCCTCTCAGGAGTAGCTTGTTTCGGATTTGGAGCATTTCATGTAACGGGTTTGTATGGTCCTGGGATATGGGTGTCTGATCCTTATGGACTAACTGGAAAAATACAACCAGTGGATCCAGCATGGGGAGCTGAAGGTTTTGATCCTTTTGTTCCGGGAGGAATAGCTTCTCATCATATAGTAGCGGGTATTTTGGGTATATTCATAGGTCTATTCCATCTCAGTGTTCGTCCTCCCCAACGTTTATACGTAGGATTATGCATGGGGAATATTGAAAGGGTCCTATCCAGCAGTATTGCTGCTGTGTTTTTTGCAGCTTTCATTGTTGCTGGGACCATGTGGTATGCTCCGCAACTACTCCGGTTGAATTATTTGGTCGCACTCGTTACCAGTGGGATCAGGGGTACTTCCAACAAGAAATGGATCGACGGGTTCATGATGGTCTGGCCGAAAATTTGAGCCTATCAGAAGCTTGGTCCAAAATTCTCGAGAAACTCACTTTTATGATTACATTGGTAATAATCTAGCTAAGGGGGGGTTATTCAGAGCAGGTGCAATGGAAAATGGAGATGGAATAGCTGTTGGTTGGTTAGGACACCCTATCTTCAAAGATAAGGAGGGAAATGAGATTTTTGTACGTCGTATGCCTACCTTTTTCGAAACATTTCCAGTAGTTCTGGTGGACAAAGAAGGAATTGTGAAAGCCGATGTTCCTTTTAGGAGGGTAGAATCAAAGTATAGTGTTGAACAAGTAGGTGTAACTGTTGAGTTCTATGGTGGTGGAATTGATAGGGTCAGTTTTGGTGATCCTGCTATAGTGAAAAAAATATGCTAGACGTGCTAAATTAGGTGAAATTTTTGAATTAGATCGTGCTACTCTAAAATCCGATGGTGTTTTTCGTAGTAGTCCAAGGGGTTGGTTTACTTCCAGACATGCTACATTTGCTCTCCTTTTCTTTTCTGGACAAATTTGGCATGGTGCTAGGACCTTATTCAGAGATTTTTTTGCTGGTATCGACCCAGATCTGGATTCTCAAATAGAATTTGGAGCATTCCAAAAACTGGGAGATCCAACTACTAAAAGACAAGTGGTATGATATTGTTCCTATCTCTTCTCTAATAAATATTAGTACGAAAGCTATCTCCATAATTTTAAATTATGATCAAATCTATGGAAGCATTGGTTTATACATTCCTGTTGGTATCGACCCTAGGGATAATTTTTTTCGCTATATTCTTCTGAGAACCACCCAAAGTTCCGACTAAAGGAGGGAAATAATTTTTCTTCTCCAAGTCTTCATTCTTTCTCTCCCATCAAAGAAAGAATGACCTTCCCTATAGGGGAAGGTCATTCTTTCAATTAGTCCTCGTGATCCTCAAAAGGATCCCTAAGTTGTTTAGAGGGTTGCCCAAAGGCGGTGTATAGGGCATAACCAGTAAAGATTACAAGTAAACAAGATATGGAAATGGTGACTAAGGTTGCAATTTCAATTATTAGGTGATCCCAATATCATGGTATGTTTACCATATAATAAAAAAGTTAACAGATCTTAACCAATACAATAGTTTATATGGCTACACAGACCATTGATGATACTTCCAAAATCACGCCAAGAAAAACCTGTGTAGGAACGTCCTTAAAACCGCTTAATTCAGAATATGGTAAAGTAGCTCTTGGATGGGGAACTACTGCTCTTATGGGTTTTACAATGGCTCTATTTGCAGTATTCCTATCTATTATCTTGGATATTTATAATTCTTCCATTTTATTGGATGGGATTCCGGTTAGTTGGCACTAGAGGAACTCCAAAATTAGCCTGGTGAGCTCTTGAAGAAAAAAAAAAAGAACTAAGGGATTCAAACCCAGACCAAATAGTGGCTTTTAGTTTTTAGCTTATCTTGTTCCACTAGTTTGATCGTGTAATTACTTTTCTCTAAGGATTTTTGGAATATGGGTGTGCGACTTGTTGAAATAGATCCATATTTATAGTACAGAAGACCGATCCGTTATCTTCATAAAGATGGTCCTACCTCGTTGGATATTTCATTTCTAGAATATTGAATCTCTAGAGCACGAGGTCTATCATAGATATGTTCCAGGAAGATCTGAACTATGGTTTGTACCTATCATTTCCTCGTCACCAGACTTCCAATAAAGAATTTGAAAGAGGTATTTCCTATAATAAATCGAAGGATCTATCCCCTCTCATAATTATGCTGATTATGACCAAAGAATTATATAGTATCTTATTTCTCTTAGTTAGCATATTTTATTTCGTCGAATGGGCAAAAATGAAAAGGTTATTACCCAGAGAACCTTTTGAGAAAATCATCGGGGTATAATTGAAATCTGAGGTTTGGATTGATTCATCTATTGAGATCTCGACAAGATAATTCCTATAAATTGTCTATATTAGTTCTTTTCTAGGGAACTGATATCACACGAATAGGGTAAAAGATTGTTCAAAGGGCCTATAGTGATTTATCATGGGGATGAGCTGACTTGAAATTTTGGCACTATAGAGTCTTCTAATAGAAATGCTAGATTGTTTCGAATCATCTTCATTTCTCCAGCCGGTCAGGCAACGATCCATAAAGTATCTCAATATTTTACCCAATTTATATATTTGTGTTCAAAAGAATTTGCGTGTTCTTGTTCAAGCCGTATGAAGGGAAATTATCATGTACGGTTTTCAGAGGGGGAATTTCAGTTTACCTATCTCAATAAAGTATACGATCGGTTCGAAGAGCGTCTCGAGATTCAGGCGATTGCGGATGATATCACCAGTAAATATGTTCCTCCTCATGTTAATATATTTTATTGTCTAGGGGGGATCACACTTACCTATTTTTTAGTACAAGTAGCTACTGGTTTTGCTATGAATTTTTACTATCATCTGACCATTACAAAATCTTTTGCCTCTGTTCAATACCTAATGACAAAAGTGAACTTTGGTTGGTTAATTCGATCAATCCATCGATGGTCGGCACGTATGATGGTTCTAATGGTGATCCTGCACGTATTCCGTGTTTATCTCACAGGTGGATTCAAAAAACCTCGTGAATTAACTTGGGTCACAGGTGTAATTTTTGCTGTCTTGACCGTATCTTTCGGTGTAACTGGTTATTCTTTGCCCTGGGATCAAATTGGTTATTGGGTAGTGAAAATTGTGACTGGTGTGCCTGAGGCTATTCCTGTAATATGATCTCCTTTGGTAGAATTATTACGTGGAAGTGTTAGTGTGGGTCAATCTACCTTGAATCGTTTTCATAGTTTACACACTTTCATATTACCCCTTCTTACTGTTGTATTTATGCCAATGCACTTTCTAATGATCCGTAAGCAGGGTATTTCAGGTCCTTTATAGAGAGGAAAGATAGATTGAAAATAACTATTCATAACTTCTTGTCCCGAGTAACGAAGGTTATATATCATCACCAGGAATATTTCTTATTAAAAAATGGAAATATCCATAGAAAATAGAAAATATGGTCCTCAGATTTCTCCTTTTGATTTTGGAGTATTATTCATCCAATACAAACAAATAATTGGAGTAGATTCTCAGACGGAGAAGATGGATTATGGGAGTGTGTGACTTGAACTATTGATTAGGCCATGCAGATACTTTATCCAATCTACCACATAAAGATTTCTTATCAAATGTGTCTTTGTCCCAATTTCCTTATCAGAAATAAGAAGTTTAGCACCTGGGTGGAAAGGCATTGGTCAGTTTGTTACGTTCCAAGAGAATTCTTTCTATGATCGAATCCGAATCAGGAAGGGTTCCGCGAGATCCGGACAATGGGACAATATTTTCATATATTCAATAATTGGACCATATGAATTTACTTATTCATAGTGTGAAAATGCATCCATTTCCCTTGCATCCATTTCGATGGGAAAACTATTGGAGTGAAAGAAGGGATCTAAGGAAGGAGAGAGGCCGGATCAATAACAAGTCAATACCTTGTATGCTAAATAACTTTTGAGGTCTATTCGTGGTGATAAACACAAATTACAAGGACTAAGATGGTCCAAAAGGCATATCGATCATGATCGAATTTGTGAGCTTACTTGGGTAATGAGCATTTAACTGGAATAATAAAATGACCAATGATGGATGATGATAGACATTATTAGTTCCCATTCTTCCAATTCGTCTTCCATCACGGGAAAAAGAAGTGATATATACTTCCTCCAGTTATTTTTCGAGCCGGATGATAAAAATCGGCATGTCCGGTTCTTTCAGGGGATAGATCCATAAAGATCTACTTATCCCAATAACAAAGAAACCTGACCTAAATGATCCTGTATTAAGGGCTAAATTAGCTAAAGGTATGGGACATAATTATTATGAAGAGCCTGCTTGGCCCAATGATCTTTCATATATTTTTCCAGTAGTAATTTTAGGTACTATTGCATGTAAAATAGGTTTAGCGGTTCTAGAACCATCAATGATTGGTGAACTAGCAAATCCATTTGCAAGTACTTTGGAGATATTGCTCGAATGGTATCTTTTCCCTATATTCCAAATACTTCGTATAGTACCTAACAAATTATTAGGTGTCCTTTTAATGGCCTCAGTACCCGCAGGATCATTGACGGTGCCTTTTCTAGAGAATGTGAATCAATTTCAGAATCCATTTTGTCGTCCAGTAGCTACAACAGTATCCTTGATTGGTACTACAGTAGCTCTTTGGTTAGGTATTGGGGCAGTATTTCCTATTGATGAATCTTTAACTTTAGGTCTTTTCCAATCCAATTTGATCCAACTGTCAAATATAAAAATCTTTCAATTTTTTTTTTCATATATCTAGGGAGTAGTTGCTTTAAGACAAATTATATCTCCCTAGATATACCCATCTTGTCAGAGATTTCTTTCGAATATTCCATGAAAAGAGCAGAGATATGTAAAAGATTCGAAATAATTCTCATGACTCTCCAAAAGAACTTGGGGATAGGAAATGAATGAAGAGATTAAATGAAACCAACCATTTTATGAACCCGAAACTAATTCCTGGGTGGATCAATTGCAAAACGTTTTCGTAGAACTTCCAATACCTGTTCGACAGATTCCTTCTAGAGGTGTTCAATTCTCATTAGATCTTCTCGAATGTAATTTAAGAGGTCCAATAATGTATGGATATTGGCTCTTCTGAGGGAGTTATAGGTTTTGGGGGGTAACTCTAATTGGTCAATGAAAATATGTTGAAATTCAATTTTTTCTTTCGTTTCCCCCGTATCAGTCAATACGTGTGAAAGGGGGAAGGGAAGCATATTAGACCCTTTTTTATTGTTCATTCCATCGATGTTCTGTTCCTCTCCATGTAGGAAGGGAATAAATAAGTCGATCAAATTTCGAGAAGCTTCGTAAAGTGCCTCCCTAGGAGTTAACCCCCCATTCGTCCATATTTCTAGGAAAATGACTTCTTGTATTTCATTTCCACTCCCATAGGAATGAATACTATAATTTGCATCGCGAACAGGCATAAAAACAACATCTGTAGGGAAAATTCCATCCTGATAATTATTTGAACTATGTATAATATATCCACAATTTTTTTCAATTTGTAATATGATATCAGAAGTAATTGATTTAGTAAGTCTAGCTATATGTTGTGTAGTATCAATTATTTTCACAGAAGGTGGTAATGTGATATCTTGAGTAGTTACATTTTTGGGTCCAACAATATAAATAGAAGCTTCTCGGATTCCGTACGAGTCACTTCTAAGTACAATTTCTTTTAGATTCATCAAAATGTCATGGACTAATTCTTCAATACCTATTATCGCAGAATATTCATATTTTATGTTCTCTAATTTCACACGTGTGATACATGTTCCTTCTACTTCTCCAAGTAAAGCTCTTCACATTGCGATGCCTATTGTATCGGCTCGACCTTTGCAGAGCGGGGATAGGGAAAAATGACCATAATAAAGACGCTTACTGTATGCTCTGGATTCGATGCATTTCCATCGTAGTGTATAGAGACTGAGATTTTATCTCGAATCATACCAATAATATTTGATCAGATCGTTAAATCATTTCTTTCTCTTGAAATTCATTCAATTCTTAAACATGTCTCTTTTTGGGAGGTCTACATCCATTATGTGGAATAGGGGTTACGTCACGTACAAAACTTAATAGTATTCCACTTCTACGAATGGTTCGTAATGCTGTATCTCTCCCTTGACCAGGGCCACTTATCATAACTTCTACTCGTCCTATACCCCGATCCATTAATGTGCGAATAAAATTTTCTGCTGCAGTCTGGGCAGCAAAATGTGTACCTCTCCTTGTACCTTTGAATCCACAGGCACAAGTAGAAGACCAAGAAAAAACTTGTCCTCGTACATCTGTAGCAGTCACAATGGTATTGTTAAAACTTGCTTGAACGTAAATAACTCCTTTGAGTACTCAATGTTCATTCCTACATGAACTAGTTCTTTTTATAGCTTTTGACATATTAATAATTATGCGTTCAGTTTTACCACTAGATGCATTCATTTATACAGAAGAGGATTACCCCTGTTTTTTCTTATGTCTCGGATTAGAACAAATTATCATAACTCGTTTCTGTCTACGAATTGGTCGACATTTTCCACAAATTCTACGAATATAAGCACGCATTTTCATGTTTGTGACCCTCCAATTTTCTCATATTACATTTTGTTTCCTGAGACAAAGAGTCTGTTTCATCTATGATTCTCGATCCCTATCAGATGTTCAAAAGGTGATTCAATCGTTTTAAGATTTGTTGCTAAGTCTATATATTATACGTCCTTTGGTTAAATCATAAGCACTTAATTCGACCTTGACCCTATCTCCTGGTAGTATTCGTACGAAATTGCGACGAATCCTACCCGAAATATGAGTCAAAATATGACATCCATTATCTGTCAGAACTCGAAACATACCATTGGGGAGTGATTCAGTAACCAAACCTTCCGCATGGATCAGATTTTGTTTCTTCATCGAATCTCCTCCTCTTTTAATTCAAAAACTTGACTAACGTGCTTGGATGAAGATGAATGGTGTCTTGACTTGCTCCGACTTTTCATACTATGGGGATATCTTACAGAATCCATATTTTTGGACAACATTTGGATCAATTACCATACATAACATAAAATTTCTCCTCCAATTTTTTTCTATCGAGCTTCTCGATCCGTCAAAATTCCTTGGGAAGTAGAAAGAATTACGATCCCCATTCCACCTAAAACTTTTGGAATTTCTTGATAATTAGAATAAATTCTCAAACCAGGTTTGCTGGTACACTTTGACGTGGTCATATATGTCCTTTCCTTCCTTCTCTGATATTTTGAAGTCGATATCAAAAAATATTTTTGGCCTTCTCGATATTCTATAAAACCTTCTCGTAAAAGGATCCTTCCAATTTTTTTGGTAATATTAGTAGCTGTTACTCGAACTGTTCCTTTTTCTACCATGTCAGCGTTTCTTCTAGAAGTAATTAGATTGGAAATAGTATCGTTACCCATGATGAACGAATTCTTAGGAATTACTGGTCTTGATATAAAAGGCATGTTCGATCTTCTTTGAGGAATATGCCTGAGGTGCAATGAATTGATCCATGTCATGTATCATTTGATGAACTTTAAGTCAAATATTCCTACAAGATCTATCAGTACTTATAAGACTTCGGGAGCCAATGAAACTATTTTAGTGAAATTCAATTGTCTCAATTCCTGAGCAACCGGACCAAAAACTCGAGTTCCTTTTGGATTTCCTTCCTGATCAATGACAACGGCTGCATTGTCATCGGATCATATCATCATTCCATTGTCACGTTCAAATTATTTACAGGTGCGTATAAATATGGCTCTAACTACTTCCGATTTTTCCAGGGGCATGTTAGGTACTGCTTCTTTAATTATAGCAATTATAACATCACCTATATGAGCACATTTACGATTACTTGCTCCTAGAATTCGAATACACATTATTTTTCGGGCTCCACTGTTATCTACTGTATTCAAATAAGTTTGAGACTGAATCATTTTTCCTCCAAAAGTTTTGTTATCTCGGCAGATAACATGAAAAAAAAAGGAAGAGTTCTTACGAACTAGTAATCTTCTTCCATGACCAGAAAGAAATCTTTGATTCTGTATGGGTTAAGTAGTAACAAATTGGGTACGTATAGGAATTTTGTATGCAGCTATTCTAGCAGCTGCTCTAGCGACGGTTTCAAATACTCCACCCATTTCATAAAGTATTCGACTTGGTTTGATGACAGATACCCAATATTTGGGAGATCCTTTCCCGGAACCCATACGTGTTTCCGCAGGTCTCATTGTAATAGGTTTGTCAAGAAATATACGTACCCATATTTTTCCACCACGACGGGCATAACGAGTAATTGTTCTTTGTTCGACTTCTATCTGCCCAGATGTGATCCAAGCGGGTTCAAGTGCTTGAAGAGAGAATCTACCGAAACAAATGCGATTGCTGTGGTAAGATACTCCTTTCATTCTTCCCCTATGTTGTTTATGAAATTTTGTTATTTTTGGGTTATAGTCGATGGTTAATAGTATTTTGATCCCATCTCTAATTCAGAAACGGACATGAAAGTTTCTTCTCATCCGGCTCCTCGTGAATAATCTATGTCAAATTGGACAATCAATAGTTATTAGTTATATATAAATGAGTCTATATCTACGCATTACACATATTTTATATAGAATCTAATTTACAGGACTAATAACTCTTATATTTCCATCCAATGCCTTAATAAATAATCTCATAGGCGAATATTGACTCTTCCAATATTTGCTCCATGGGGCCTAAAGACTCCAATGAGCTTAATTGATTTTTGGTTTATTTCGCCATCCTATCCAATGAATTATTAAGATTCCTATATGATCTTATGCAATCATAGGTTCTATCGTTCCATAGCTTCTATCTAAATGCCCAGGTCTTCCCTCCGCAATGGAGCTTTATTTTCATCTGTTACGGAATCAATTTCCTTAGTTTCCATCGACCCGAAACTCTTTCTCCTTCATAAACTGAATTCTTTCAATCTTGCTTGAATGAATCAGGTTGATTCTTATGCTTTATCACACTGCTTTTCAGAGGGTAGTTAATGAACCATACAATATTGGGAGAAGATTTCTCCTTTTTCTTCTTTTTCTGCATTACCAAACACCTTTCTCGCTTCATGAGAGATCAAAATGTCATTTTTCTCTCGCGAAAGAAAGTATTTACGAGGTGATAGTACCTACCCATAGTTATTGGATCTTGGCAATATGAAGCAATGAGTTAGTCTCTAGTTTTTTTATAGAGACCAATACGTTCTTATTTCGAGTTCTCCATAATTCTGAAAAAGAATGAAAAGCTCGATTCCAACGAGTTGCACACTAAGCATATCATGGTTCCAAAATGGTAAATCTAATTTCTATTCAATCTGATAGAATTGATAATCCATGATCGGGTAGATTGGAGAAAAAAAATACCGATTATTCCTACTCTTCCAAAATCCAAAATTTGATCCCTAAAACTCCAGAGATGGTTTGAACCGGATAATAACAATAATGAATCCTAGCCCAAATTGTCTGTAGGGGAACCCTACCTCCCCTGTCCCATTCGACCCGGGTAATTTCCTTTCTGTCGAGACGTCCTACAATTTGGATCTGAATACCTTATACCTCTTCCCGTTCAGCCAATTCAATAGCTTTCTTCATTGTTTTTCTGAATGTAACTCTCTTCTCTAGCTATAGGGAAATATACTCTGCAAGAATATTAGGTTTTCTATAGGGTTTCAAAACTTTTTATATAGCAATGTGAAGTTTTCGGTCCGCAGAATCGAGCATATTTAGTACATCGTTTCTTAATTTTTCAATTCCTTGACCCCTACCTTCTATTAACAGCAAGTTGGCAAAATCCAATATAGATTTTGACCTGAATCAAGTCGATCTTTCTGTGAATCTCTACACGTGCAATTCCTCCATAATTCGAGGAGATCTTTATATGTGTTCATACATAGTTTTCAATGCAAGTACGTATTTTTTGATCTTCTCAGAGATCTTTGAAATAATTCCTTTGTTGTGCGAACCAATGGGAACGATCATTTTGGGTTACACCAACTCTAAAACCAAGTGGATTGATTTTCTGCGCCATACATATCCTTTTTTTTGGGATTCTATTGACATAATCAGATCATTCGATCTGGATATTTCCTCCGATACAATAGTTATATGACAAGTGGGTTTTTGTATTGGATAACCACGTCCCTGAGCTCTAGGTTGAATCCTTTTTAAAAAAACACCCTCATTCACTTCGAATCTACCAATAAGTAAATTGGCTTTGTTCAAACCCATATTGTGATTTGCATTTGCCACGGCAGAATGAAGTAATTGTTATATGGGATAACAGGCCCCATAAGGCACCAGTTCCAATATCATAAGTGCTTGTCCATATGAACGACCACAGATTTGATTAATTACTCTACACACTTTATGAGCGGACATACGTATATTTCTCGCCAAAGCTCGTATCTCTGGACCTAGACTATTATTTCCCATTGACTCCATCCTCCCCAATGAATGACAAGTCTCTCTCAATTAATGATGATATTTCTTATCATTTCTTGCATGTCCCTGAAAAAGTAGAGTAGGTGAAAATTCCCCCAATTTGTGGTCTACCATACGATCTGTTACATAAATGGGTAAATGTTCCCTCCCATTATGAACAACAATTGTATGACCGATCATTGCAGGTACAATGACAGATGCCCGGGACCAAGTAACAATTATCTTTTTTTTTTTTATGTTTAGATTTTTAATTTTCTTTAATAAATGATTAGCCACAAAAGGATTTTTTTTTTTTAGTGAACGCGCCATGATCAATTACCTTTCTTTCCTTTTTTTTTTATGGATATCCAACCATTATTACTCACGTCGACGAAGGATTGAAGCATCACTGTATCTATTCCTCTTCCGACTTTTTTTTCCAAGTGCACTATAGCCCCAGGGGGTCACAGGTTGTTTCTTGCCAATTGGGGTTCTTCCTTCCCCACCTCCATGAGGATGGTCTACAGGGTTCATAGCTACTCCTCTTACCTAAAAACGCTTACCCAACCAACTTTTAGCTCCGGCTTTACCGAAACTTCTATTGTTCGCAGTGATATTACCAACTTGTCCAATTGTGGCTGAGCAGTTCTGAGATATTAAACGAACTTCTCCAGACGGTAATCTTAATGTGGCCGATCAATCTTATTTTGCGATCAGTTCTGCTACAGCACCTGCCGCTCTAGCTAATTTTCCACCCTTTCCAAGTGTTATTTCTATGTTATGTATAGCCGTGCCTAAGGGCATATTGGTTGAAGTAGACTCTTATTTCGATGAATAAAAATCCCTTCCCAAACTATAAAAGCCTCTCTCAGGGCTTATAGCTTTCTGGATGTATATGATATTCACATATATTAAATAAATAGAATCGAGATGAGAAGGAACATATATTGTATTCTCTATGTCCCGATTCTCTACATCCTAGGTCTCTCTATTCCATCATCTGGCTTATATTCTTTATGTAGCATTCAAAATGAATGACTTTATCAAATTACACTAATACTTTTGTATTTTATGGATAACGTAGGAGGCATATTAAACATATTTTTCTCTTCTCTCTCTTTTTACTTTTTTCCTCTCCCCATCTTTTTTTCTTTTGGGAATTACTACCACTGTCCAACTCGGAATCCGCCTCTTACCATCAGATCAAATGTGAGTAACCTATCTTTTTTGAGGGTGCCTCTATCCCATTTTGTTCATGCTTCGGAAAAAAAATCTAGTCCTCTCCATATTATCATATCTTCAGAACCAATGATCCGATATGAACAATTTTTGGATCCAATCACCTGCTGTCATTTATCCTCAGTTTCCCTTTGGGGTTCATCTCGTAAAAGTGTCCTAGTTGGATCAGTGATAGATTTATGGGTTTTGATGTAAACCCAATCTGTTGCTTCCGATCACGTAAATTAATAATTCAAACCGCACTCAGAGGTAGGAAATTTCCTATTGATATAGGAGCTTTTGGACTAGAAAGAATAGTATCTCCAATCATGACCCCTTTGGGATGCAGAATATACATCTTATCGCCATTCTTGTAATGCACCTTGCAAATGTATGCACTTCTATTAGGGTTGTATTCTATGGTTACAATTTCTCCTGATATGTGTTCCTTATCCCATTGAAAATCAATTTGACGATACAGATGCTTGTGACCCCCTCCCCTGTGTCTTGCGGTAATAATTCCTCTTCCATTACGACCTTTCCCACAATGATGTTGTCTAGAGGTCAATTTCTTCTGCGGGTCCAACTACACTCTTCCATCGAAACCTGATATAGATCTATTGTGTGTATCTGGAGTTAAAATTCTATATGAACGGATGGCCATTTAGTTTCAATTTTGAAATCTTATTGTTCTGAAAAGAGTGGAATAGAATCGCCGGTTCTAAGTGTAATAATCATACGTTTACAATGTATTGGATGTACTATCATTGACCCTCTCTTTCCTCCTTTTTCAGGGAGGCGATAACTGTTCATAGCTATTACTTTAACATCGAAGAAATTTTCAATCCAATTTTTAATCTTTGTTTTGTTCGATTGCAAATCGATGTTAAAAGTATATTGGTTCCTTTCCAATAGACGAATAATTTTTTCTGTAAGTATTGGATATTTCACTTCATCCATACATTTTTATCCCTCTTTTTTTTTCTATTTTTTATTCCTTTTCTCGTAAAGCCTATAGCTATTATTATATCAGATCATATACCGATTTAATGATACAGATATATTATATATTAGGTATGCAAGTTATGCACGAACGTAATGCTCACGACTTTCCTCTGGATCTAGCCGATGTTGAATCTATTTCAATAGGCGGATAATACTCTGATGGATTGTTATCGTGTATTGCTTAATTGAAGCATATCAAGCCTTTCAATAAAATGAAAGGCTTGGTATGCTTCAATTTTTTGTTGTCATTCTTCATAATTATTCCCCCATTCCATCAATAATGGATATGTGCAGTTCCCTTGCATCCAACAGGAATTGAACCCGCGAGTTCGCCAATTATGAGTTGGGCGCTTTAACCATTCAGCCATGGATGCTGGATAAATATCATCAACATACTCACTCTATAATATGAGTATAGACTCAGATCTAAAATGGGTTAGTTTGGGATCGGGACACATTTACATTCTTTCTCTCATACTTGATTCATGTCAAATATTATCAATAGACATTCAAATAACATTTCATTTTGATAATAAGCCATGGAAAAAATAAACAATAATATGCGAATCAATTAGAATTGATTGTATTGATTGTTCGGTCCTTTGGTCTTCCACTCATGGTGGGTGGGAGAATGATGAAGAAGTTGATGGAAAAATAGAAGAATTTGATCTATTTCAAAGGAGTATATTCATGTTCCTATTTCCCGAATGTAATACGACTGGATATTTTCATTAATATCTAGTATCATTCCTACCTATTCTTGCATCCTTGATTTCCAGAGGTTTGGCTCCCTCAAGAACCGGACTACTAGTTACGAATCAAGTATCGAACCAATGGGGAGATACTTGGATCCGATCTAAGATCATTATATGTTCTCTCCAGTTCTTTTAGTTCTTTATGTTGGAACAGTCTCCCTTTCTCTATGGGCCATTATTCTAGTATACAGGGTATATCTGCATTTATAGGAGCTTCAATTCTCGTGCTTATTTTCATCTTTGGTTCAGTGCATACGTGGCAAAAAGGAACATTGGAATGTTCCTTAGTTTCCGAGTGGGGGAGGGGAGTATAAAATGGTCATTGGATCCTATAGAGTTACCTTTACTTGATCAAACAATTTTGAATCCAGGTATTTCAACTACCCCATTGGTCCTGGACGAGCTGACCTCATTATAATAGCGGGGACTGTGACCATGAAAAAGGCTCCTTCTGTAGTGAGATTGATTATACGAACAAATGCCGGAACCAAAATTTGTAGTTTTCGTGGGAGCATGTACTATCACATATAAATGTTTGGTACAGATTCTTATAGTATCGTTCACGAAGTAGATAAGTTAATTCCTGTGGATGTCTATTCGCCAGATTGCCCAACTAAACCAGAGGTTACTATAGATGCTATAATGAAACTTCGTGAAAGAAAAGTTAGTTCGATGGATATATGAGGCCGAAATCCAACAAGGAAAGAAGAAAATATTTCCTTATAAATCATAGGGATCATCATATTGGATCCAATATTCATACTAGAAACTATGATCAAAATTTATTACATCAATCTTCTGAACCTCAATTCGAATCTACTTTCGAGATACCCTTTGCAACATTTGGATCTACTTCAACTTTGGAATTATAGATCTATCGTTGGGATAATATATCCCATTTTGATTTGGATGGAATAGGATGAATAGATTCCGACTAGTATCGGAGCCGAATTCTTAGTCCCACTGTCAAATCTTGTCCTCTGAGTTCTCGATCGTACTTTTTTATATGTACAGAGTATCAGGATTTAATTGGAATGGATAGGGAGGGAAAATATGAGCAAAGAAGAGGGGGAGAACAGATTGATTCATCTATCTATTTTGATCGGGGTGTCTCTGCATGTACATATACATACGGATATGTCTAGATAGAATAGATGGATGGATATGGAGACATGGATATTGACATCTTGCTGGGAACCAGATTTGAACTGGTGGCACGAGGATTTTCAGTCCTCTACTCTACCAACTGAGCTATCCTGGCTCTTCCCTGTGGATCATCCTGGTACAAGTTCTTAACTTATGTCAACTAAAAATAAGGAAAAAGTATTTTTCCCAGTTTTTACAATGATCTTTATTATTTTTGATCTGGAAGTCACTAATATGAAAAAAAATGGACTGCAATTGAATAATTTCAAACAATATAATCTATGTAGATCATATATCGCAAAATGAATTGATCATATGATCAACTGATTAACGGATCAACTCAACTTGTCATAATATGGATGAAAAGATTAATGTTCTAATTTCTTCTCTTAGAGAAGAAATCAGAATGGATTTGAACCAATGGAATTGGAGAAAATAGATCAGTCCGTTCAGGAACGAACTTGGGTGGGGATAGAGGGACTTGAACCCTCACAGTCTATAAAGCCAATGGATTTTCCTCCTATTGCAATTTGCATTGTTGTTGACATTGACATGTAGAATTGGACTCTATCTTTATCCTCGTCCAACCATTTATTCCAAAAAATGATTCAATTTTCCATCTAGAGTAGATAAGTTCATAATTGGATTACTTAATGTCAAATTAGTACTTCAACTCAAATCTGGCATCTATATTATGAATAAAATGCTTGGAACGATTCAAGTTCTGATCGCCAGTCCAGTTTTGTCTGATGTTATATAAAATATCTCTCCACTTTTGAGGTGTAAATAGAGCATTCTATAACTACAGTATTGGACCAAATGAGATTCATTCGTTAGAATAGCTTCCATTGAGTCTCTGCACCTATCCCCTTCCTATCTTAGGAGAAGAAACATTGTCTTCATGAACTGGATTTGGCTCAGGATTACCCTTTCAAAATATCCCATGGTTCCCTGGATTTGGAAGCTATCACTTGGTAGGTTTTCATACCAAGGCTCAATTTGATTAAGTCCGTAGCGTCTACCAATTCCGCTCCCCTTCTCGAAGAACAAGATCATACCTTGTTATAATCCTATTATGTAATATCCATCAACATTATTCATTGGATATTTGCTCAATATTGGGTGGTAGAAATTTCCTACCCTACTCCCCTTCTCTCACCATCTCTATCTCTATCCCAATCAAATATGACTGGGAATCATTATATTATTTCTCCATTTGAAATGCAATGTTATTATCCTCCCCTAGTCGATTTGGAAGAGTGAGTAAAATGATCGATATCAATTGACCCTTTCTTTCCCTTGAAAGAATCTACATTCAAACAATGTTCCTTTGTAATCGTAATCTAGATTGCGTCATTGAATCTGATTCGCGCTATAATCGTTAGGATTCCAAAGGAATCTATGGATCTCACACCAATGAAATGAGGAGTTATATTCCATCGAGCCTGCTTAGCTCAGAGGTTAGAGCATCACACTTGTAATGCGATGGTCATCGGTTCGATCTCGATAGCTGGCTCTTTTCCGTTCCTCTCATTTCCATAATCTACAAAGTTTTGTTAGGATCAATATGGAGTGGAGAATACTCTTACGATTGTTCGTCAGGTCCGTCATGCCATGATCACGTATTCCCAACTAGGAACGCGATGAATGAAATGATTGGAGCTATTAGGATCTATAACAAATTGGAGAAAGATCCTTGTTTTCCATATAAAATAATTATAAAATAATTCCAGTAGTACTCATACGAGTTATACTATTTTTTTTTTTTCTAGCACTATCTGTTAATTGAAAAAGGAGTTTCTATGTCCCGTTATCGAGGACCTCATTTAAAAATAATACGTCGTCTGAAAAATTTACCAGGGCTCACTAGTAAAAGACCCAAAAATAGAAAGGATTCTATGAATATGAATCGGTCTTCTTCCAAGAAAATATCTCAATATCGCATCCAGCTAGAAGAAAAATTAAAATTGCGTTTTCATTACGGACTAACGGAGTGACAATTGCTGAAACATGTTCGTGTTTCTACAAGAGCCAAAGGCTCAATGGGCCAGGTCCTGTTGCAATTACTTGAAATGTGTTCGGATAATATTCTTTTTCGATTGGGTATGGCTCCCACCATTCCTGGAGCTAGACAATTAGTGAATCATGGACATATCCGGGTCAATGACCATATGGTAGATATACCAAGTTACCCTTGCAAACCTCAAGATGCTATTACTATAAGAGATCAACCAAGATTGAGAGCTATCATTAAGAAGAATATAGACCTGTTCCAGAGGGATAAATTTCCAAATCATTTTACTTTTCATCCCTTACAATATAAAGGATTCATCAATCAAATAATAGATAGTAAATGGATCAGTTTGAAGATTAATGAATTGTTGGTCGTAGAGTATTATTCCCGTCAAGATTGAATCGAGAATGAAATGAAAGGGAGGGGTTGGTTGCTGGGCATCTGGAAATTCTGTTCTTCTCCCTTATTTTTCCCCTCCCCGAAGGAGACATTTTATAATCCTTCCATACGTTACTTGTTATCTACAATACTTTTATTGCTTCTTAAAATAGTCTTTACTCTTCCCATACCACAAACCAATGTTCGTTCTATTTTCTCTATTACAAATAGAGGTAGATTGATCCTGTAATTAGGAAATCGTCCTATTGGGATTGCATATATTGGAAAAAAAATGGATGAGAAGAAAATAGTAGGGCGAAGATACAGAAAGAGAGGGATTCAAACCCTCGGTAAGCAGAAGCCTACATAGCAGTTCCAATGCTACGCCTTGAACCGATCGGCCATCTTTCCTATTATATTTCTTGGTTCTAATTAAAAAAATTAATGAATAGAAACTTCCTTATAAATTCTTTTCGTTCGGGTACGAACAGTTCAATCTTTCGGAAATAAATAGATAATAAATAAGGTAATGATTTCATCCCCCCCCGGAAAGACGAAAGGAAATTTTCTCCAACTTCCTCCTATTTTAGGAAATCCTCAATCATCCCTATTAATCCGACGTATTCGGATTGCCTAATCAATAATTTAAGACAGATTAACTGATCCATTCCATATTATGATCATATATGAATCTGTAGTGATCATCTTATCAATTGTATACTAACTAATTCTTTGGAAATGATCCTGTGTCACGATGACTATATTTTCAATATATTCCTTTATCTATATGGATAAAGCACACAATTGCTAGGTGGGCATTGCATTCTCATTATGAAATGATCGATCGTTTAACTCTTTCTTTGTTCAGATCATAATCGAACCGAACTTCTCGAGTTTACCCAATCTAGTCTTCTTTCAATACGAATCTTTTTCCATTATTATTCATATTACTAATGAACAATTATTCAAAATATTCCCTATCTATTCCCATTTTAAAGAAGAAATTGGATTGGAATAGATAGAATGAGAACATATTTACAATTGTAAGGAAATCCATTTTATGGTATTGTGCACCAGAAAAAAATTTCGTTCATGGAATCATTTGTGTAAGGGAATGAAGGAAATTATCAAATCTGTAATTGAATATGCCTAGATCTCAGAGAAATGATAATTTTATTGATAAGACCTTCACAATTATAGCAGATATCTTATTGCGAATAATCCCGATGGCTCCGGGGGAGAAAGAAGCATTTACCTATTACAGAGATGTTGTGATTTGATATGTTTTCCGTTCTTCTTTTTTTGGGAAAGAAAAGGTATTCGAGAATAAAAATTGAGAAAAATAAAACTTACGCTCAGTGAAGGTGAGTTCTGGAGATAGAACAATTCCTTCTGTCGTGTATCCCCGGTCAATGCACCTTTAGATGCTCTCATCTCCTGAGGATTTTAGTACCGAGCGAAAGGTTACACCTATGCAATAGGCCTTGCTTGTATAGTTAAACCTATTTGATAGGCGCACATGAGGGGAGAAAGCACTACGTATGGAAATCGACAACACAAAAGCTTCGTTATAGCCCATATGCATTACCCTCTTCTGAAGGGTAGTGAGAATGGTTGGGACAACAAACATCCATCTCGTTTGTACTTTGGATACCCTTATAATGGAACCATCAGATATTGTTGAAGTGATTAATCCCCGGAGAATGCCGGGCATTAAGAACAAAGAAATTGTTAGATATTTATTGTTAGATATTTATTGGAAATACAGTCGCTAGTTATAGAAACTGATCCTTATGATCGAAGTTATATACTATATAATATAGGTCTTGTGTATAAAAGTAATGGAGAACATACGAAGGCTTTGGAATATTATTTACAAGCATTAGAATGAAACCCATCCTTACCACAAGCTCTTAATAATACGGCCTTGATCTGTCATTACGTGTGGCTATCTGTACCATAGAATAACTTAGTTAATAACTAGTACGAGAAAGGACAAAATAAAACGCTTCCTACATATGCACCGTCCCAAGTAACAGTTTTTATCAGCTATAGCGAAAAAAAAAAAACATCTCTCATAGGAGCCCAAATATGAATAGATAGAGCCTAAATATTCCATGGATAGAAAATTCAATTGATGATGGAAGCACCATAAAGATCAATTATTGAAAGAAGGTTTCAGTTGATACGATCGAAACCGCTAGACGACAGAATCAGAATTCAACCATGTAATAGAGTTGATCTATTAAGCTATCTGAGTAGGCCGTGTAGCATCGCATCCTAAATATGTGAAGTACCCGCAGAGTAACTTCAAAAATCTTATACGGAATCGAGATAGTTACCTTTCAAAAAGACTTTGATTTGGACAATCGATCCTAAGTATATCTCTTTCTATACTCTCCTCTTTTTGAGGGTAGGAGAAAAGATAGAATCGATCATTGAATTAACTAAGTGAAACTGAAACTCATGTCATTGATTTTTTTGGTCCTTTGTTAATATGAACTCCCAATGAATCATTCCCAATCCACAATATTTTGGAAATTTTTCGATAGACTCAAGAATAGTGATTGAGCCCTATGAGGTAGGAAACCTCGTACGGTTACGAGGGAAGAAAACTTTTTCCCAAGTCGACCTATCCCACCGAGGAAAGAATAAAGTGCGTCCAGCAGTGAGATCTCGAACCCATGAGTGCTCACTATCAAAGCTATCGAGTATTGGGAACAAGATATAGCACTTTGCTCCCAGAAATGACATTGAAGCACAAAATTATTAAATATTATAGGATGCTTTGAGAATGAGAATTTATATTATTAAAATCGATTTATTATTTAATATCCTAACTTGAAAACTCAATGGATTCTTCTAGAATAGTACCAAAAGTGAGATTCCATCGAAAACTCAGAAATTGATCGATAACATAAAAACAATACCTTTTGATTCAGATTGTTGATGGATATTCTCATAGGGGTAAAATCCATCCGTAGACGCCTTTCTATTAATGATCCATGAATAACAATTTATAATGGATGGCTTTGATATGGGATATATGGAGTGAGTATCAATAGATGGATAAATATATATCCATATATACGTACAAATATATATATATATATATTTATCCATCTAGAAATGGTGTAATAATCTACCATTGCTTTTTTCCATTACAATGTCAAAATCCTTTTTCCGTATGTAGTAACAACCCACGATCCATTGTACACCTCAAAGAAATGCTGTAATAAAATCGAAATGATCCGCTCAAATCGACTCCTACATTGCATAGTCTCTTCTAGTCATACAAAATAAAAAATAAAAGGAGAAATGAGTTGAGATATATCTCATGGAAGTTCACTAATTGCTATTTGATAGTGTTTCTTATTTATGTCTACGTTTAAAAGGGGGAGAATTAGAATGATTCATTCTGTTCACCTGAAACAAGAAGTAAAGATTGTGGTGGAGAGAGATCCCTAGAGAAACTTCTTTTAGCAGCAAACGCCAAATCTGCTCATTATCAAAGACGCTAGCTAAAGGCCCTAATACTACCACGGACTGGACATGTGTTACGTCGATGCTCACGATTTTGATAAGCCATACTTACAGGATTTGGAAGAGATTTCTGTGCAAGTCTTTAGCGCCCATTTTCGGTCCAACTAGCCATCATCTTTATTTTGGCTAAGTGGATGTATTTTCTACGTACACTCGCTTTCTCCAATCGTGGCTGCGCCGCCGATTCTCGCCTACACATCAAACCACTACTGTCGATGGTAGTCACGGGTTAGGCAGGCCAAGTAATAGTATTGAATGGGGATGTAGGTGGAGGTTTTCGAGGGATACAATAATCGTTTCTTCCGCGACGAGCGAAAGTATCCGGAATAACTCGTTGACACAACTTTCATCGCACTAGTAATCGGTGCATTGATATTTGCGTTAATTCTTTTCATGCTGGTTGCTCGCATTATCGTCAAATCGCATCAGACTGGCTTGGTTTTCAGAGCTCTTGTGATGAATCCATGTTGAACCATCATTTCAGCAGGTTGACAATAGGACTTGCATCTATCTCGTAGACACTCAAACACACATTCCCTCTACCCGTCAATCCAACTTCTAGATGCTGGAGTGATCCCACATGATACCACTTCGCATGAATTTATTTTTGGAATCGCGATATTTTGGCCCAACTTTTAGTCCCGCTGCATACGACTGGATCCCATTTTTCACCTCAATCAGGTCGAATAATTCAGACTTTTTTGAATTTTCTACAGTGAGGATTAAATCCAAGAATCTGGGTCTAAGAAGTGGTCGACCCATAACGGTGCCACATCAACTGCGCCTGGTTATTGCAGCTCTCTCTCCGATAGCCGCCATATGTATAATGACCAATTAAGGATTGAGCGACGAATCCTCAGCAGTATTTATTTTTAGAAGCTCATGCAGGAACCAGTTTATGGGGAGGGACATAAAAGTATTTACTTTAGATCTTAATCGTACTCTCGCGGCATGCTCAATCAGCTCATTAACCCAGCTATGTTAGGATCTTTAACTATTGGTTGTAGCTCACCACATGTGCCCGATGCCCCCAGTCCGTACTCATGCTATTGACCATGGTACCCAACTCTCGCTCCGTTCACACATCGCGTGGATTGGTGGGTCTATTATAGTTAAGCGCTGGCCGCACATGCAAAGCATTTTGCATGGTAAAGAGACTCATGACCCAACTACTCAATACAACACTTTATTAGATCACGTTCTTAGTACATCGTGATGCACGAAGCACTACATGCAACACAACATTGAAAGAAATAGTCATGGCAGTGATATTACAAGCTCCCGGTCATGTATCGAATAGACTGATACCGCATCCAACAGTCTCAATTCCTCGATCAAATGCACTTATGGAAAGGATTTGATCCATAAATTGATCAAAGCTTTTCAAAAATTTTTCTAATTTGAGTATTTAAGTGTGAGAGGAGAGGGAAATTTGTCCATTCTAGAAGGAGGATGAAAAATCACCACATGTCATAGGTATAGTAGGTAATCGACCCAACCTGTTATGCTATGAAAGGTTAGGGACTATCCGAGGGGGTAGAATAGGAAGAAAACCTTCGAGAGATGGCCGAGTGAGTTGATGGTCTCGCCTGGAAAACCTATAGAGGTCTAAAAACCATCAAGGGCCTCGACCCTCTTCTCTCCTGTTGTTTTTCAACGATCGCATATCTCTTGGTCCCATCTAATAGGCAGAATAGCTCTCACTGTGATATAGGCCACAGCTACGCAGGACCCGGCTGGAAAGAGAGTATCGGAGGCCATCTTCGTCTCGCCGATAGGGGAGACAGATGTAGCTGAAATTGAATCAGATTTGTTCTCCATCCGGTCGGATTCATATTTTTTCTGGGCCAAGAGGAGTCATGGAAGAGGATAGGCTTGAAATCATGATCAATCCTTTCTCAAAACTCCCGCCTGGAAGCATAGATGCCCTCCCGCATGCCGCACATGGCCTACGAAGAAGAAAAATCCTAGAACAAAATGGGAGGTGGATAAACTTCACCTCGGGTGAGAGACATACTCTATCGCACTGATTTTCGAAGGCACGACCCACCAAGAAATGAAAGAATCCAAAATGAGAATGAGTCATGTATTCTATCGATCGGTTGCCCTACCAAGGCCAGTATGCATTTTTTCAACTCAGCCCAGACCAAAACCATTAGGGCTTAGGGGTCCCAAATCCAAGGTTTAGCACCCTGAGGATCCCAAAAACGCATCGTGCTCCTCCAAAGATAATTTCTCCAAACGAGATCTGATAAGGTATTTTACCTAAACTACTGTAGGTCCTCGTAGACCCGACATCTAGCTCTGCAAGACATCGGTCTCTACCCAAAAGTAAACGCTTGAGATTGGAGAGGCTCCGGGCCAGAGCCTATACATCGCCTCCGGGATAACTGTATTGAAGAACCCAAACGACAAGTTAAATATGATGGATAGAGCCGCTGAAACTATAGGATAAACAAGCCATCTAGCACTCAGGACGGTTACTGCACTGCAGTTTCTCCGGTGCGCAGGTGTGGGCTGGAGAAGCCGTACACCACCTGAGAGATAAATGGACCTATCCATGCATGTCCTCCAATGGCATGATTAGACTAGATTGTCCACGCGACGATCCATCCTCCTTCCTCCAAAGGAGATTTAAGTAAATAACCAAATATAGTACTTGGGTTAAGGAGTTGTTCGTAGACGTTTTCTTACATCTCCACCAACGTGAGCCCAAGTATCAAGAAAAACAGCACCAAAATACAAAGCTTTTAGCATCCAGAAGAAAAGCACTACCAAATAGCAAGATATAGTGTGATTAGTACCCGTAAATTGTGGTCATTTTAGTTTTTCGATCTTTTCCATACATAGCTAGAATGGTTCAGAACATTCTTCTCTTAGCTCTGGGTCCCACGTCACAAAGTATAAATACCACTAAAACATAAACCGTAGAAGAAATTAAGGAAGTACTCTAGCATAAAAAAATATGGAAAAGTGTCCACGATTTCCGCTCAAAGACTTAACTCCCCATCCCAGAGTAGCTAGATGAAGCAAGTGACCAATCCTCGTTCATACATAGGTCTTTTCCGATACGAAATGCTTGAGCCACTTCAAACAGGTCTCATTGCTCCGGCCCAGAATATAATTTAATTCGACATGAGCCACATGAGCGCAAGAAATTCTGTACGTGACAAAGTCTGACATAGTCAGTGCATTACCGGCCCACCAAGCAAAACCATGGGTTTCTGACCACGACGCAGCCAAAGCTGAGAAATCACTGAAGAGCGCTTCCACCGGCAAGACCTCCCTGTGGAATACAGGGCTGTTCTCATGAGGCTGATCTTGAGCCGCCATCCAAGCACGAATATCTAGCATTCAAAGAGAATATTTTCTGTGTAGAGTCTCCGCATTCAGATCTTCTCGCCGTATGGACTTCCGGGAACAAAAACTATAGGCACTTAAGTTTAGAATCCTAGACCAACTACTCCAGCAGGCACTCATCCATGAACCGCCACCGGCACAAATAGCATGACAGAAATGTAACCAACGTTTATCGAAGGTAAAGGCAACTCCATCTGGGACTCTAAGTGGTTAGCAAAGAATGCCATGGAATAAGTCTCCTCGGCTTGATGTCGCGTTAAAGGCATGGAACGTATTTGGCACGCATCACTCATCTTCAAATAAAGTGAGTCCATAGTAGGCACCATGAACGAAAACATAGAAGATGCACCCATACTCCTACGTCGCAACTCCCATCATATGAAATGGATTCAAGGTCCAGTCATGAAAACCTTGAAAGAAGAGATACAAATGGAAAATACAACTGCACACCAAAACTAGTGCAAAAACCAACGGATCAGACGAATGGATAGATCAAAAATATAGAAGCAAAGACAACAATTGGAGTAGAGAATGAAATTGCATTATAAGGTCGCAATTGTACATATCGAGCAAGTTAAAATTGACGTAACATGAAACCTATTATAACGAAAGCACCATGAAGAGCAACGAAGGTCCATAGACCACCTAATTGACACCAACGAGTAAAATCTCTCCTTTCCGGACTCATAATGGCCGCGCTCTACAAATAATGTGCTAAAAATATTAGTAGGAGGTAGAAAACTCACAGCAGTATAGAAATTACAATCCTTCCAGAGAGAACCTGCCAAATCCGGAGTATACCATGACAGTGCCACAGTATGTTGTAACGTCATCATCCAATTCAAAGGCAAAGCAAAGGCACAAGAAGAGGAAATAGACTAGACCAATCCACAAAACAAACTACTCTGCGTGGCCATCACTCTACAAGATAAAATAGATCTTCTTTAGAAGACTTTCCAAGGGTTATAGTCATAGCGATCCTCTATCTTTATTTCGCTCAATTAGCTCAGCACCCTATATGATCAAAAAGTTATACTGAGCGAATTGGGGACAATTTTTCATTCATCATCCTTTCTATTGTTCCAAGATTTGTTGTTGAACAAATATTTGAAACTGACTCAAACCGATTCATTATAGGTAAATGCATGATCGCTCGATCCCGAGTTTAGAGTTCCTATCCGATCCCGATCACTCATTGTATATCGATGGAACACTTTCGTAAAAGTGCGCTTTTCTCGCCTTCCATTGACTAGATTCTATTCACAATATCTATTCCATTCAATATTTTTTATTCATTCTCATCTTGAACCTTTTGCAATGCAACAAAATGAAAAGGAGTATTTCTATTCTCTCTCATACATCTCTATGCATATTCTTACTACATCGTGGTCTGATACGAATGAGTCGATAGGCATGAACGAGTTGATTTTTTTCATAACTCCTGATAACTAAATGAAATTACTCCAAAGTTAATCTCCTTATATAGACGTAAGTTATATATTTACCCATTGTGGTCCAAAAGGGGGAAAACCTTATTTTTCCCCTTTGTTTTTCTCTTTTCACATCTTCATTTCGATCCGTTTCTCACCTGTAATCACTGAAGTAAAATGTACTAAATATTCATATAAGAATACGTAGCATCATCATAAAAGAATCACGTGTTGATTTGTGTATCAATTTCATCAACACATGTGAAAATAGGTTGTCCGTAATTTTGCTCTTTAATGGGCTTACTTCCAGATCTATCTCTTTCTCGTCTAGGGAAGGAGAAGAGATTATAAAATCGATCCGATGAAACATTCAATCAATAACCAAATAGGAGTTCGATCAACTTAATAAGATCGATTCATTTTTGATAGGAAAGGTTCACTTTCCAAATCTCCATCAAATCCCATATATAGCGAGATATATTATACATCCCGAGGTGGGTCAAGTTCACTTACTTCTCCTCCATTTTTTTCAACTTCTTTTGAAAGACCCACTTGAAATTACCAAGTATCCATAATACCTGCGATCATGTTCAAAATTGACAAAGATGGAGTAGACAATATCATCGATCCCATAGTAGTAGGATGAAGCTATTATTGATAAAAATATAGTGGTCCTCCCCCTATATTAGTTGTGAGACTCCATCATAACAAATGTTTTTCTCCCCGAAACCTATAATATAGATAGTTTTCATCCCTCGAAAAGGGTTTTCATCTTTAAAAGATGTGGATCATACAATGAGAAATGGACACTCGAGCCTTCTTTCTTTGTGGGAAAGCATGAGCCCTTTTATCGGAATTGAACCCGATGACTTACACCTTACCATGGAGTTACTCTACTAGTTAAAGGGGCCCCTCATCATATATTAATGAGTGAGTCTACTATGGCAGATGGACAACAAATTGGATGTGGATGATCCATTTTTTTTATGGCTCTCTCTGTCGTACTAGGCCCGTGTGATCGACACTGAGAGAGGGTAAGGATGATGCATGCGAAAATAAACTCTGGTCGAGCTTATATAAAGAAAATGCGAGATAAGTTATGCCTAAATATGATGTTTAAATGCAGCCCTTGTCCCATGAGGGAGCTATAAGTAATGCTGAAATAGAATCTCATGGAGAGTTTGATCTTGGCTCGGATGAACGGTAGCATGCTTAACACATGCAAGTCGGATGAGAAGTGGTGTTTGCGAGTGGCGGACGGGGTGAGTAAGGTGTAAGAACCTACCCTTGGGAGGGGACAACAAAATGGGAAATGGGTCACGCAATACCTCATGAGCCGAGGAGAAAAATGAGGAATCCACCCAAGGAGGGGCTTGCGTCATTAGTTAGCTGCTGGTGAAGCAATGGCTGGCCCAGGCGACGATCGTAGTGCGTTCCGAGGGATGATCAGCCACACCGGGGACCGAGACACGACCCCGTACTCCTACGGAAGGCAGGCGAGGGAATCTTTTCCGCCGGATGGGCGGCAGCCACTTGACAGTGCCACGTGAAAGCGCACTAAGGCCCCATGGGTCACGTCGAAATAAAACGCGTATAATCCATATGGTCAATTGGGAGAATAGATAATTGGTCTCAATAGGGGAATATTCATCCATAAATTGTTGCTATATTCCCCTGTGGATCGAATCCAAGCCGATCGAATCCAAAATTTTATATTTGACCCAATGAAATGAATAACACTTAGTAAGAGATATCGGTCTATTCTTTGAGAAAAAAGTTCATTACACTTTCATTGAATAGAACCCTTTTCTGATTACTGGACACTTTTATTTTCGAAAATCGACCGTGACTCGCCAAATACCGAACCAATCATTTTTTAATGTTGATCCCAATATGTTAAAAACTTCCCTTCGATCCGCATGAATCTCTGAATCCATCAAAGACATTCCAATTATAGGCGAGCTATTTATGATCGCTATAGATTCGATCCGCTTTTTCATTGTGGTCGTCCAATCATTCGGATCTTTCACATTAATTGTTTGGGTTTCATATCCAAATTGAGTCATTAACTCGATGAATCATATTTTGTACTAGCCATAGGGGTAGTCTCAGTCTCACTTAGTAATTTATTTTGTATCACGGTCATTAAGTTCACTTTTGTCATCATATATCTAACTTGTGTGGAATGCGTCTTATTCATGTAGATCCCATCAATCTTCTCTTCACTTTTTTTGAAGAGAATAAATTCTCTCAATCCTTTCTTCACTTTTTGAAGATAGGTTGAAAAAAATTTGGAAAAAATTCCTAGCTTTGGGTTTGATCGTCCATGCAAGGTATGTCGCTTTCGAATCCGAGGGTCAGTTACAATAACTCAGCGCAACACACGGTCTTTTTGTAGATTGGCTATGCCAAGGCTTCAAACGAAAAGGAAATATGCTTTATATGCATACCATATTTGTACCATTTGTCCGGGAATCCTGTTTTAGAAAATCTCGCACCATCGTAACCGCATTTGATATGCATTTCTTCCCTCATTTCTTCCCAAATCTTGGGTAAATTCGAGGCTTTAAATAATACTATACGACCAATATTTTTTGGCTATTATAGTAATGGTAATATTGTATTTTTTTATAATATTTGATTGAGCCACTATTGCGAAACCTCCGAAATAGTGTGCACTTCTGCCACACTAAAACATACTTGCTCTGGCAAAGTGTTGTATTATGGAGAATCTAGATCCAAGTCTTTGCCTCATAAATTTTTCTCCCTAACTTCTTTCTAGATTTGTTCTGCATTCACTCTCACCGAGATCAAACATGTCATAATAATCTTTTGGATAAGTGGGTATTTCCATTCTTCTCAAAGGAAGGGAATGTACATTCGGTTGTACCCTATTCCATATCATAATTTTTTCGTCTTTTAGCGCGTATGGATCCCTCTAATTAAGATCCGAGCGATAATCCGACTCGCATGATAACGTTTTAAAAACTATTTTTCTTTCCCAAAATCAAGGGTGAATTTACTTTTGAACTTTCTCGTACGAATCCTACTCGTTTATATTGGAATTGGGCCTCTCATCACCATCACCATCACCACCACATTTAGCCATCATCAGACTGTATGGTCATCGAGGCAAATGTTTTTTCATTTCTCTGAAATTGAGAGGTTCATTTAATAGTATTTTCTGTAAAGGTCAATAAAATATTTCGTTTGCGTTGAATCATCCGTAGATACATTCCCACGAAATTTCGTATTATTTTCCACCCATGTTGTGCTAAAGACTCAAAAGGAAAATATGTTCCATAGTAAAAGAGAAAGAATAAATTCCCATTTTATGGTACTCGTGTGCACAACGTTTCTACCATCAATCGGTTGTAAATATTCTACTAAAGAGTTTGTAGATCCATTCATTACATGAAGCTATTTATGGAGCAGATCCATAGTAGCCACCCGAAAGGCTATTTCCAACCACTAAGAAATGTATCAACAAATCATCATCTTTTCTATAGATTTCTGGATCTACATTTCCAACAAATATTTTGGATAGATTAGTTTACCAAAAGAAGAAATCTATATTTGAAGTAATACTCTCAAATATCTTCTTTGTCGATTTGGAAATTATTCGTTCTCGCTAATGGATAAAGTTGCTTTTCAAAATAGGTTCAACTTTTCCTCTTTTCGATGATTTAGTGCTCTAACAGCTTAACTAAGCATCATAGGGTAAGTGTCCTGCAGTAGTCGAAAAGCTTTTGTGTTCCAATTCCCGCTAACGTTAAGAGATATGGTAACCATACCTAAATTGATCATTCAGAAATCCCTCTTTACGACCCTTTTATAGGTATCTCTATAAAATCCGAAAGATTCGAAATGATTGAAATGACTCAAATCGTTTAGAATTTTGGGGGACTCAAATTTGTCTATTGTTCCACACAATGCCGTAGTCAAGCGAATGATCACATATTTGCAGAAAGGAATCTTAGTGCTGGAGGATTTCACTCTCCTTTCTATAACATTTTCAGTGGGAGATCCATGGCTTAGAGCTTTTCACTCAATCAAAAATTCATTCTCTCTAAATAATCTCTTCTTCTTTCCATGGTATGGTTCCCATCTCCAGGATAAGGATCCTTAGATAAGCAAGAATGTATCTAAAATATCTCCATATTTACCGAGCTTTTCCCTAGGGCCACATACCAGGTAAAAGCGTAAAAGAGATTCTTTTTTTTCCATCACTCGATATGCACCAAAAAAATATTTAGAGACTTCGTCCCTACAGTCTTTAGGCAGATGAAATGGACTATTCCCGATATATCGTATCGACCGATAAATTCTATCGGATCGAAGAACTTAATGGGACATGGTTGCTTGAACCATGATATATTAAGTCCTTTAAGTTTTTTTTCTCAGCGCCAAAGCTCGCGGTCCTCATCCTCCCTGGGTCTCTTGTCCTCGCATAGAGTGGTCCTCCTCATCCTATGCCACAAAAATGATCCTTGTCCTCCGCCATAGATCCGTCCCGTCCTGTCCTCCATCAGAGTGGTCCTCCTGTCTCTCGCCATAGAGTGGTCCTCATCTCCTGATGACAGTAACCGCCCTCGTCCTCTACCACAGTAGGCAGTCCTGTCTCCTCTACCACAGAACGGTGCTCGCCCTTCCCATGCCACATAATGGTGCTCATCCCTCCACCACATAACGGTGCTCTCCCTCCGCCACGAACGATGCTCATCCTTCCGGGTCCTTGTCCTCTACTACAGGTTAGCAGCCCTTTTAGCTATAAAAGACAAGAGGGCCTCTCTGAACCATAACCATAGCCAAATTCTCAGCAATCTCTCTCGTCCTCCCCAAATGACAGCTCTTTTTAGCCATAGCGTGCGTAGCCATCCTTTTTTTTGTTATATTTTTTATTTCTATATGAAAAGGCAATGGGGACTCTACCTAAATAGAATGGAAAATATAAGACAGTAAAATGCTAGTTTTGATGAATATAACGTCTTAATGAAGCATGATCATAGGTGAATTTACATTCCATGGTAGTAAAGATACCCAACGTGAAAAGATACCAATTTTTTCAAATTGATGAATAGAATATGACCGCCTCAACCAACCACAAAAACTACTATCATAAAGGGATATATATTACTCGTAACGAAAAAAGAAAATAGGTTCACCAGTACCCTTGCTAATACGATATTTGCTAAAAGAATGGGATTCAACAATTGAGGAATTAGACCACCCATAAATAGAATTAGAATTTTTGGATTTTTTGATCGAATTCATGGGGTACGTGAGATTCAGACTTGAAGGTTTTTTCAAGACTTCTAAAAACACGGCTGAAATGTAGAGATATGACTAATAGAGTTATTGCATGAGGTTTCCACCACGTTCGATAGATGGGTGAATAATACATGGACAAAAAGACTATTAATTGTCCCGTAATAGAACCACTTATAGCTATTATACCACAGATAATTTCTCCCAAAAAGCAAGGATCTCATGGAATAGATTTCTAGAGGGACCAAAAGGAAATGTAGCAATAAATCCATAATATAGCCCAAATAAAATGATCGAACCCGAGAATTATACTCCATGATGATAATTGATCCCATAGTAGACCAAGTACTCTTATCATATCGAAACTCCTTTTTGATCGAAATAAAAGAATAAGAAACAAGAATAGAATAAATATATGTGGTATCTCCCATATGGGAAATACGGATAGAAATAGTTATTATTTTTTTATATCCATAAATTCAATTTCATGTGCATAGATTCCCATATCTAACATCCTGGATATATGCATATGTTATTAATACATAGATTCCTTTGTTATCTTATCTAGAATTAGAGCATCGGTATAGAACTCGTTGTTATTTTGGACTAGGGTGGTCTCGATCCAAGTTATCTAAATTTTCGTTACGTCAGAGAGGGCTGTAACCAATTTGAGTACATCTCTCGCATTGTAAAATCCATGAATCGGGAAAAAGTAAATTCGAAAATGACCATTTAGTACCAATTCCTCTCATTATTATACATGTATATTTTAAAAGTGCTAATTCAACAAGCCTTTGATACCGTTTATCCATATATGGAATACCAATTTCATAAACCGATCATACCACATCCGATTAAGAATCTTGCTAGAGATATTTCTAGGAGATTATCTCCCATGAAAAAGACATATATTTTCCGTACCAAATCAAGATAATCTTTTAAACTCTCCCATATCCATTCCTCTCTTTCCTCCGTACTCCGGGCCTCAATACCAACATGAAAATCCTTTCGATCCAAGCATGCGTTCAGTCCCGACCAATAGGAAAAGGATCTATGATTAATTCAAATTTTTTTCGTCTTATCAAAGTTGTTGCTCGTACAACTTAGAAATGTGTTAACCCCACAAACATAAACTCCATCACCAAGTGATGGAATATTGGCATATCTCTCGAGCGGCAACCAACACGATACCTTGATGAATTGGCGTCTTAATTTCGCATCAAGTTGAGAAAACCAAATCGAGGGTAAAGACCCAAAAATAACTAAGGGAGGATGATTTGTATATTCCACTCAATTTCTTTTTCCTTCGAAGAGGAAAATGGAATAATTTTGTTTTTTTAGTTTCTTTTGATTCACCGATGGGGAATTCTTGTTCCGGGACAATGATGTGCCATTACGCGCTAACACGATATCTTCCCCCTAGTAAAAGCATAATCAAGTCCATTTGTTCTTGCCACTAGAATTGGTACTCCAATTTCATATTCCAACTTTGGGTGCCATACCTTCCAAATCCATTTTTATTATTTCAGTAGTACAAGTGCATATCCATATGATGATCGCTGGATCTATATCTTTTTATTATTCGAATACAAAGAATTTTTCAATTCCACATAATCGTTCAAATGGGCCGAGATATCTCGTTCTTCTAATTCTTCGCTTTCATAGCGGGGTTCGAAAAAATCATAACTCCAAGTGCATTTTGCAAGTAATAACCACATGTTTTTGTGCCCACTACCAAAAAGAAACTCGTCTTTCAATCTTTCGATACAACCGAGGATACACGACTAATAGGACAAAAAGTATGATAGTTACTCCCGTTTACATTCAAAATTTATAGTTTCATCAATTTTGGTCGTACATAATAGGGAGGCGTAATAATAATGGCACGAGGATAAATAAGGAAAAGAAATAATGAATAAAAAGGAATAATAAAAAGAAATAATTCGATTGACAACAAATTGTGGATAAATTGTTGATTCTAAATCCTCGTAAACCCAAGGAAATTTTCCTGAATCTTTTTTTCTCGTCCCCCACCACCAATGGGATTTAGATAAAGATCATAGAGTAAACTCGAATAATTCCCGATCTAGAATCTCTTTTTGGGACAATACCTTCCGGTCGGGACAATATTTGATCCGCTATGCCTAGATAATAACTACGAGACATAGTTAAGGGATGTGTTCGAGATCCAACCATTTCAAATAAGGTTTTACCCTTTACTCGGAAACTCGGATATCCTCAATAATAGGTAATACCTCACTATGAGCATTGGATAGGCTTCTACATATTTATTGATAAGATCTCTTCTAGATGTACGATTTCCCACCAGCTCTACTAATCGAGTGGATGTGTACAATATTTTTCTCTTATAGAGAAAGTAATACAATTAGCTACAAATAATGCATCGAATCCATTATCCGTAATTATTACACAATAATTTGCATAGTTCAATGGAGCCGCAAAACTCCATAGACCACATCACCTAATACATCGAATAATATAATATCATATTCTTAAAATGCATTTAATTCTTTTAACAAATTTACGCTTTCTCCCACCACATATCCTCCACATCCGTTCTCATGGTGGACCCCCGCTTCCACACAATCCGCCCCTCCATAACCCTTGTGAATTACATCTTCGAGCCAAATATCCTCATAATGATTATCCTTGGATCAGTAAAGTATCTATAATTGTAGGTATTAGAAATCCCGTAAGAGTAAAAGTACTCATCGTGTTTGGGATCACACCCAATCGTAACACTTTTTGACTATGTCTCGCTAGAGCTACTTGAGATATTACAACTAGTTGTTGATTTACCGATTCCCGCCTTTCCGTAAAATTGATATTTTCATCCGCAATCCTCCTTTTATCTAAATATAAAATTTATCTCTTTATTTCAAGGTTATATATAATCGAATTATTCCTTTTTAAAGTAATAAAAAAATTGAATGGTAGTAATAATAATAGATCCTATTGTATTTAGAGTTCAATAACTCTAGGGTGGGGTGTCCACAAGCTGAGAAAAACCCTTATTGAGTTTCTCCATAGTTTATACATTGATGATCATGGGTCGGTCCAAAGAACAAGAATCTTGAATGTATATGAGAACCTCCATTGTTCCTTAGTAGTCTCGTGGTAGAGCAACACATTGTTAACCGATTGGTCGTAGGTTCCCGAATCCTACATGGGGAGATCCATTTTATTCAAAATAGAGCTCGATTTTACCATTATGAGTAGGGTAAAATGTTACTGTCCCTTTTTCATAACATAATATATGCATGCACAATCACCACAGGGATCAAGATAGGATCCCACTAGTCCCGGGAAAGGGAAGATGGAAACAACGACTCTCTTCGAACATCGAAAGTTCAGAGAAACAAATCCATTTTTTCTCTCGATGTGATGAAATTTCCATAGCCCGAAGGTGAAGAGGCCTCTATTCACTCGACCCATTACTAGTCACTCGACCCATTACCAAATGTTAGAACCATCGCTCATTCCTTGAAGTCGAATTGATCCCTACATGCTCGTCAATATAATTTCCCTCGGATTTGGGAGAATATCTCGTTCTATAACTCTAATCTAAATCTAATAATGAGGAATATTTATAGGAGGTCGGACACATATATGTTGGTTACTCTCTGATGTATCGGGTATCATTTTTGATAAATGACCCTTTCGTGAAGACTAAGTTCCATAGCTTTGCGTCCCGTTATCCCAATCATAATCTCCCTACCCCCGACCTCCCTTTTTCCCCCTTTCGGGGTGGGCGAGGAGGGATTCAGAACCGACACCGTGGTTCATAGACACGTGCTCTAATCCTCGAGATATAGGCCTGTCTCCACCGGGATTTTCCTGTGAGTCCCTCCCCAAAATAGGGATTCCTCTCTTCGTGGGGTAAGAGGATGCGAAGAAAACTTTATCGCTATGAGCGAACGAGGTATTGCATTTCAAGGTAAAGTGTGGAGTGGGAAAGAAAAGATGTCGGATTTGGAGTTTCGAGAAGACGAACTTCGAATGAGAAGAAGAGGCATTAAGATTTTTTATCATCCCGGCACCAAGCTATTTTCCCCGTAGGGCTTCCCCTACAGTATCGTCATCGCAAAGAGAGTTTAACCACCAAGTTCGGGATGGGTTGGTGTGGTTCTCTCATGCCCGGGACACCGACATTTCAAACCATGAACGAGGAAGGGCATAAAGATGAGAAAGCATATTGGCTAATGATTTTGTGGCCCCAATTCGTAAAGGACACCGAAGGGGGTGTCCCTTCTAGGTAGATAACCCTCCTCCGCCCTTCTATTCGAAGGAGAGGGAGTGCGTAGATTTTGGTTTCATAGTTTCATGTTGTCAAACAATTGAACAAAGAAAATAATAGATGGCTAGTACTCGATCATATCAATCGGCTCATGTAGGAAAAGGTTCAAATCTCTCGCTTTGTTAGGATGCCTCACTGATACATCACTGCACTTCCACTTGACACCTATCGTAATGATAAACGACTTGTCTCCACCGTGACCTTATCTTGGATTCTCAATACTTTTGTCGCTTCCATCTCTACAAGGACAAGAGAACCCTGTCATTGTCCCAAACTGTGTTTGCGTACTAGGGGCTTTCGTAAAGCAAGAATATGAGAGCACTCATCTTGGGGTGGGCTTTTTTCTCACATGCTTTCGTAGCTATCCGCTTCATACTTGGCTACTCGGCGTCTACCGTGGGTACGATAATCCGGACACTCAAAGAGTGTCCTTCCCTGGCCCTCTCGTGACTAGGGAAAGGTCCTCTCAATGCTCTAACACCCACACCGGGATATGGACCGAACCGTCTCATGACGTTCGAACCCGCCCACATCTCGCTTTAATGGGTGAACAACCCAACCCTTGGAACGTACACCGCCCTCGGTGGTGAAGAGCCGACATCGAGGTGCCAAACCTTCCCGTCAATGTGAACTCTTGGGGAAGATCAGCCTATTATCCCTAGAGTAAATTTTATCCATTGAGCTTACTCACCCTTCCACTCGGCACCGTCGGATCACTACAGGCCGACTTTCGTCCCTTCTCACGACAGTGGGTCTTGCGCTCAAGCTCCCTTTCGCCTTTGCACTCGAGGGACGATTGTCTCAGCCCATGAAACCTTTTGCACGCCCGTCAGTTTCCTTTTTGGGAGGCCTACGCCCACAGAAACCTGGCTCACCTAAGACCTGTCCCTTGCCCCGTAGGTCCCGCACGCAAGGTTAGAATTCTAGCTCTTCCGAGTGGTATCTCATCGGTGGCTCGGGCTCCCCCATGTTGTGGATGATTTTGATCACCCTCCTAGAGACATGACCCTGAGAGTTGCCAGTAGACCGAAAGTGCTCAGGACATCTTTGAATATAGCAAGGAGTCCTTTATAGTTTAGTTGTCGGGTCCAAGGGACTCACCTACTATCTCTTGTTCTAAACAAGGAAATGGAATTAGATTGAATGGGTCCAAATTCTCTCTCGCAGGCTCGATACAAGGATAGGAGTAATGCAAAGGTACAATGTAAAACTCCGGCATGAAAGTATCGCACGGCTGAGAGACCGCTTGATCGTAAAGAGGGTCGATTCATATAATATACCACATAAATCAAATATCAAGAAGTGCAGAAAAGTGAGGAAACATAAGAAGATATTACCGCGGGAGAAGGGCGCATCAATCTACTGTAATCCTTAAAGCTACTAATATAGCAGTAAATTATGAAAAGAGTGGACATGGAACAAAGATATCACTTCTAGGCTTATTTAAAGCGCTTGACTAATTCCGGAAAAGGGCACCACTTAAGATGAATCCTTACCGCAAACTAGTGAGCCACTCGCATTCTAGAACATGATACAAGAAGAAATTTCATCTGGAAAGAAAATGATGTATTAACACATAAGAAAAGTTACATACTCGTAATATACCAAAGATCCGAATCCTCAATACGCCATAACTCCCTCCTCAACGAACCCAACGGGCTCAAACTTCATACGAAATGTCACAATATGAATACTAAAAGTCTTCTCGCTCCATAGCATTGCTTACAAATCTGGAACCCCAACAATGTCTTTTTTTTGGTATTTATAGAGAAGACCGAAACTTCTAGAGGAGGGGGAAAGGAAAAGGAGCAATTAATGACTACATTTCAAATCCAATGGCGGAAAACACTCGCGCCCTTTTTTTAATGAATGACAAGTTATAAATAAATACCTAACCACCTATATGTAATTAATGTCGAGAGATAAAAATTTCCTTATGTACAAGATATGTAAATAATAAAATATATACATCTGGGATGCTACGTCGAAGGTAAATCCGCTACCATGAGAGCCCCTGAGAAAATTTCCCATCCAGTATTGTACGCCCGACCTTTGATTTTGAATTAGAGCCCCGGACCTTAAATGCGAGGTGAACTTTTCCGGAGGGTTCCGAGAATTTGCATCGTATTTTCTTTAATGGGTCGTCATTTTCATGCATCTGCTCTCGCTCTCTTTCATTAAATCTTGCTCGTAGGAAATCACCTTCGATGTATTCTTGATTCTCCGGAATGAAGGCGGTGGATTTTAGACGCCTCCCACCATTTAGAACCCTGTAAAACCCCGAAAGCTGTTAGAAAAACCCGACTCGACGACGGCAGAGGTGACTGGGAGTGTGAATGGAGGGGATGATGGGAGACGACCAAAACGGTGACATACGGGTGTTGGGAGCGAACAATGGAGGCTTTTGCAAAGATCGAGAAATGTCACAGGGTAGGGGTCGAGAGGAAAAAACTAGCGGCAAATGTGAATAAAACACACAAATATATATATATATATATATATTTGTGCGAGGGATGTACAGGGGGAAGACACGTAGGCGATATGAGGCGAATGGGAGGCGTACGATGGCGAGTGGATTGATGGACGAGAGGAGATAGTGACACGGTGGCGGGACTCGTGGGACCCAGCACGCATCGAAGGACTGACACTCTTTGTTGCATCTCCGCCGTCGGATGGAGATCCGGAGATCCGACGGTCTCCGTGAACCCGCCGCCCGGCCTTTCGTATGAGGTTTAACGCGCGGGGATGGGCGGTGCTCGCTCGTACCAAGAACACATGGCATGAGTTTTATGGCATCAGTGTTTCCACGGGGGATACCACTACCTCGACGAGGGTGGTGCGGGGCAATACCGCTCCGTTTCTGGGCGTGTGGTGTACGTGATGGGGGCCCTACCAATAAGTTAGTCGCCGCGCACGTTGATTTAATTGAATCTGAAGGCTGCGACGACGCCGGGACTCAAATGATAAGCCCCCCTTTTCTTCTTTCGTGGTCCTAGACTCAGTGTCATATGAAAATCGAACATGGAGGGGCTAAAGCTCTATGGGAGCTTCGGCCCGACATATAAAATATGTATTTTGAACATTTGAACAGCGTATTTTTAGAGCGGCATGGGGGCTTTTATCCATGAAATATAATGGAAACAGGGTTTGAAAGGGATCTATGGCTAAATCCGAATGGAGGGGAATAATGTACAACATCGTCTCCATCCTGGGACGCATGCTCGACTTCGGGCATGTCGAGAACACACGTGACTATTCAAAATTTCCATTACTGTCGCTCAATTTCTTTCAGCGCTCACCTTCCGTAGAACTCTCAGCGTTCTTTTTTCCTTTGCAAAAACTAAAATGAAAGCAATTTATATACATTATATATCGATCCGGCATTCTTTCACCCGGGGTCGAATTGAAAATACGGCTTGAGGAATTGGCTATTCACGGGTGCATCTAACAAATCACCCTCGCGTATTCTCCAACATAAAGGTATTATTCCCCCCCCGACTCACGATTCCGAATGGACCAAACCATAATGGATCGAACTTAGCGTGCTTGCCCTTTTCGCTCTCGCTGCGAACATCCCATCTAAGAACCAAGTCTCCAATTTGAAAATTTCTACCCTTTGCATGTCGATCAAAGACCTTCTTCATTTTCTCTCTGGTATTCCATTAATCTCCGGTCTACCTGGTTCCCGTTTCTTCCAATTCTACCGACTCGATTAATTCTCCTAGTCATCTCATCTCGGTTCATCTTGGTTTTCCCTGCAAGAAACGTGCCACTCAGCAATGCCAGACCGTACGGAAACACTGCACCGCCCATACCAGCTCATATGGAGACCCGCATGTTGCTCTTTTTGTCTGGTTATCTCGTTTGCCCACGAGAAAACTTCAATTGAGAGTCCCAATTTTTCCGATTTTCATCTATCGTTTTCTTCGGGTGGCCCTCACCGTGGGTTTTATTAGATGATTCTGCTAAACCATTCCCTCCCGGGGAGTAATATGTCGTGGAATGAGTTAATACAATATTATACCTTGCGTAAACTCACAAATCTGCGATACTTAAAAGCTTGAGCATTATCGCTATAATCCTTGCAGAGATGACCCAAACCTAGATATGATATTGTCTTCTAAAAAATTCATGATTACTGATCTCGTAGCCCTTCTTGTAGGTATGGCTTCCACCCATTTCGTGAAGTAGTTTGTAGGGTCGTGAGTATCCATTTATGTTGGCCACTTGATGGGGGGTGTATTTCTCCTATAAAATCTAATCCCCTATTTCTCGGAAAGGGTTCATTTACATGAATGGGAATCAAGGGCAAAGATGCTAACTGTCTTTTCTCGCAAACCTCTGGCACTTGTCACATGCTTTCGACCCAAGCAAAGGTATCCGAATACAATTTGGCCGATAAAAACCAGCCTTCAAGATTTTATTGGTTGTAGCCTTCCAGCTGTAGTGTCCTCCACATATCCCCTCATGGAATTCTGCCATTATATTTCGTACTTCATTTTTCGTGAGACATAGCAATAATATACCCGAAAGGGTCTCTGTAATAGAGTCGTCCATTGGCAATGGCATACTTCGAGACCTCATCCTTACAAATGCTATACTTTGCTTTGTCACGACGCAGGAGGACAACTAAGTGTCAACAGATATTCAACTATTTTTCTTGTACCAAGGACTAGTCGAATATTTCACATGTACCTTTTGTGTGGCCATTTCTAGCCCATGTTGCTCCTCTTCTTTTTCTCGATTCTTCATTTGCCATCATGGATAGATTAATGCCGTGAGCCCTCGATGATTAGATTCAGATAACATCTTGGCAAGTCCCTCGCCCTTGATCAATTTAGTAGGCTTTATGTTCAGATCATACTCGGATTTTTGCAATCCATCTTCCCCTTCTTCCCTCATCGTCTCCCCCGAACTAGAATGTCTTTTACAAACTTTGCGTGGGAACATAAGAAGTAATATGGGATTGCAAAATATAAACTCTAAAAGCTTTAAGGGACTTTTACCGTGGGCATATGCTTGCTTCTCCAAAGATATTATATTTCAGTTCAAAGATCATACAACACTTGACTGAAAAAATGCTATGGGTTGTTCATATCCTTCTTCATTTTTTCTCGCAATAACACTCCGACTATCGTATGAGGTGAAGCAAATGAAAATACCATAAATGGCTTACCCGTAATCTGTCTCGCTAGCACGGGAGCTTCAGCAAAATGCTTGTTTAATCCTTGTAAATGCATCCCTAGACTCTCTGGGACCACATAACTTCACTCGTCCTTTTTTCAACATATTGGTTATGTGCCTAACTATCTCTCGCATAGTTAGGAATGAATCTTCTTAAAAGTTTATTCGGCCCAAAAATACTCGTACTTCTTTCTTATTTCTTGCAGAAATGCTATTTATTACTTCAACTCTCTTAGGATCAATTTTTACACCATCCTTAGTCACAATATGTCCCTAAGAGTTTCCTTCGTTCTAATGCAAACAGAGATTTTTGGGGATTAAGAGAAAGGCCGTACCTTCTACATTTGTCGAAAGTTCTTCTCAAATGCGCAATATGCTCATCATCACTTTTTGAGAATCACCGTGATGTCATCAAGATATACTACTAGAAAATTGTCCTCGTTCTCCCACAAAGGCTATGTCCATTGCCCTTTGAAAAGTAGCACCTCGCATTAATCGATCCCAAATGGCATCCTTGTATACATAAAGGTTCCCCATAGCGTAGTGAACGCAATCTTCTTCCCGATCTTCTGGGAAAAAAGCTACCCGATTGTAACTTTCAAAAATCCATCCATCATCGACATTCGGATGCTCCCACCACTTTCAGCGGGATGTGATCCATTTTAGGCAAAGGTGATAGTTGTCCTTGAGAGATGCTCTATTCAAATTTCTGAAGTCTACGCACGTACCGATTTCTCCATTCTTTTTCTCGACAGAACAAGATTCGCTATCCATTCACGAATACCTCAAGGGCACAATTATTTTGGCCTTCAACAACCTTATGATTTCTTTCTCAATTGAGGGAAGAAGCAAGGGATTAATCGCTCGAGCTCGTTTGTATGGCTTTTGCATCTTCCCGAGTGGGATCTTGTGTTGTATAATATTTACATCAAAAGTTTTTAGGTCCTCATAGGGACTGCAAAAACATCTTTATAAGACCGAAATAACTTCAAATACTTTTCTTTATATTCTTCGAGACTCTTTTAGATAATTTAATAATTTTGGGATCAACAATGGAAATTTCGATTCAAATCTCTCATTTGGTCTTCTTCTACCGCTTTGTTTGGCTGCATGAGAACATCATTCTTATTGAATAATCTTTCTAGAGGCACTAAACCCCTAGGTATGACATTTCCTTTTAATCTACAGACTTTATTTCTCGCTATATTCTCTTCCCATTTTCCTTCAGACAATATTTTCAGCTTTCTCGCCTCCTCATCATCATCAATTTCCATACTCGTGAATTCTCCCACCGTCTCCATGAATCTCTCTATCCGTTCGTCATCTTCAAAGACTCGCCAATGCTTTTATATTGTTTGGGATAGATGGTCCGTAACGTACCTCCACTTCATATCTTAACAATGGGTTCGAGGAGGTCTGAACGCATGCGTGCACATGCACGAAAAGAGAGTTTGCTATTCTGTGTTCGCTCCCGGGGCATGAACCGTATATTAAAATGCCAAGAGGAAATTTTCTATCATGTCCCATACTTTGTTTCGTATGCTTTGAGCTGAGGATGTTTAGCTTGACATTCATTCTTAATGCGCTCACTATTAGCTCGTAGTCCCCAAACACTTTCGGACATTGGATGCCCATGTTTCTAGCATGCTCGTAGGCTCTAATAACAATGTCTTCGTACTCATGCTACATTGTTTGTAGCTTCATACTCCGAGCTGAAAGACGACAGACCCATTTTTCCCGTGGGGGAGATTAACAATACCCTCAGCCCTATTACCTTCCCTGGAATTTGCTCCATCAAAATGCAAAGTCCATATTTATGATTCTCGAGCTTTCTTGGATTGCTCGGCTTGGAATTGACCGGAGGGGGACTCATGTGCATAGTCTTGACTCTCTTCAACAAAAAAACATGAGAAGTCACCCTCTTTATTATAAACCTGAGAATTGTCCTAGCAATCAGCAGTGGTCACCATTTTAACAAATCGGTCTCCCTATAAAGCCTCCTCCCGACCACCAAAGACCGGGATAGTGGCATATGTCAAGTCCAGTTTTAATCGATCCCCCAATCTTAGTACCCCCGAGACCTTGACAACAAACGATGCTAAAGCGAGCAGGGATATCGACGACCACAATGTCCATGACCACACTTTTTGTCAGGGATTTGAGCTAGATTGACCACTAGATCTTTAATCATTCCCAAGCATTTAACCCTTTTCGAATCAAATGAATATAAATCTTTATATGGCCTTGTAATCTAGTAGTCTTAATTGCTCCATGACGGACAGAGGCACAAGATTATGGGAAGCCCTCGCAATCTAGCATACAATTGTGAAGCGACAGGTCATGAATGACTAGGGACACATAAAAAGGGAGGAGTAGAAGGGTCTACCTCCTCAACGTGTGGGCCAAAGACTACTATGGGTCTTTCTTCTTGAAGATTTAGACTATCAGGGTGCAATTGGTAGTTCGAGAAGAGGTATGAAAGAGGTAACCTCGAGACCGATATACAGTGCGTTTTAACAATTCGGGCCCGTAGGAACAGAATCTTAATCTTTTCAAGCTCTCTTTGAAAATTAAAAACGTATGGACTTTTCTACCATTACTTTTTGACTCCTTATTCTCCACTCGAGGACTTGACTTCTTTTGACAACCGACTCGGCATTAGGAGGTCGGCTATTTTGGAAGAAGAAGGAATTTGATCATTTGACCCTAAAGGGGGTATTTAGAAAATTCTTACCTTTTTCCACATTCTTCTTTGTTGTCGACTCCTTTCCGAGCAGATGCTTCTTTTCGAGGTATTTCTTCCTCTTGCTCCCGAGTTACGGGTCCTCTTCCTCGAGGATCCGAGATCATATCTCGACGTTGAACTGGGCTTCCATGAAATCAGCAAATTGCTTGCAGTAATGGTCAATCTCGGCTTTCTTCATCTTCTCGCTTGCATTGGGCACTCCATATCATCATTATTTGAAAAGGCCGTATTTGAATCTTCTAACCCGTAAGTTGCATCTCCAGCCTGAGTCATCTACTCGTCCTTCCGTGTACAAGGGATGAGGTACCCGATCTTGTTGCTCCCTTGTCTCTCTCTGCAATATTTGGAGAGGTGGCCTTTTATACTAGGGATTATACCCTCCTGTTCTGAGCATTGTAATAGTTCTTGGGAGCTGCGTTCTTAGCTTCTAGTTCCATCTTGACCATATTCTTTATCATTTTTACCTATTTTCATCCATTTTATCCTGAATCTTTATCCTGATTAGAGGTAGAAACCTCTTCTTTGCCTTTTCCTTCGGCATCCGGTTCAATTCTCCTTTTAACTTCTTCTGTGGAGGCAAAGTTCGCTTCTAGTTCCCAGAGCATCCGATTGTGCATCATCAAGTGTGATGTGTTTTCTTTTCCTTAAGGAGAATCCGAAGTCAAAAATCAAAGTGTCGCTATGAAAATTATCTTGCAAAAGCAGCCTTCATTTGGCTTCATTTCGGGAGGCAAGCTTAGATATAACTTGTTGAATCTTTTGATGAATTTCTGAGTACCCCTTCATTCGTTTCTTCTTGATAGTATTAAACCTCAGTAAGGCACATTCCATAATCCTTCTTTTTCTCCCCCACTTCCCGAGAAAAACGTTTTCCATCCGATCCCAGGTTGTCACAGGTAACGATTTCCCAATGTTTTAAACCATTTTCTAGCTTTCATTTCCGCAGACCCCAACAAATAATCTCAAAACCATATCCGAGTGTTCAACATTCAAATTTTCTGCAAAGGATGCAAAGGTCTCGAGATGTTTATGAGCATCCATATCATTTTCACCATTGAACCCTCGAGTAACTCTTTAGATAATCCCGTGGCATATCATTCAACACTTGGGGTAAGGCGCGTAGGAGCATATTTGTTCGAGAGGAAAGCTAGAATACTGGCCATTGGAGTTGCGGTGGGGTTGCACAACTGACCGAGAAACAAAAGAAGGGAGAGGGGGTAGGGAGACGTAGTGTGAATAACAATGGGAATATATTGCACCGAGGTCCCAGGTGTGGATGGGAATAGTTCTCGGTTAACGGCTACCTCAATGACCTCTTTAATTTCTTCACCTAAAAATACAGGATAAGATTCTTTCTCCCAATTAAAGCACTTTCCCTCACGTGGGGTTTTTTAAATAAAAAATCGGGATTTTCTGTTTCTAACTTTTTGAGAGGAAGAGAGCGGATAATCTTCACGGAACACTCGGAATTTTTCAGCACTGGGCCGACTTTCCTCTCCTTCCAAACTCTTTTTATGAATAATTTTCTTTGGGTCGACACGTAGGGTGTTTTCAGCTGAGTCGTATCTCGACCTCAAATGCGACCACGAGGAGCCAGGACTCACTCGATAAGGTTTGATCAAATAAAGACCAGTGGAGTCGCCAAGGTGAGAAATCGCAACTCTTCACCCTCTATGCTCACCCGATTAGAGAGTGAAATAAGATGTCGAAAACCCGTGGAAACCGATATTCTGAATTCGTGTCCCCCGACAACGGCGCCCGAAAAGATGTTGTGGATGATTTTATCACCCTCCTAGAGACGACCTAGAGTTGCCGAGTAGACCGCGTGTCTAGGACATCTTAATATAGCAAGGAGTCCTTTATAGTTTGGGTTGTCGATCCCAAGGGACTCACCTACTATCTCTTGTTCTAAACAAGGAAATGGAATTAGATTGAATGGGTCCAAATTTCTCTCGTAGGCGATACAAGGATAGGAGTAACGTAAAGGCATAATGTAAAACTTCAGCATGAAAGTATCGGGATAGTTGAGAGACCAAGCATCAGTAAAGAGGGCTCGATTCATATAATATACCACGTAAACTCAAATATCAAGAAGTGCAGGGCAGTGAGGAAACATAAGAAGATATATGCGCGTAAAGGGCGCATCAATTTACGTAATCCTTAAGTCACTAATATAGCAGAAATTATGAAAAAGAGTGGACATGGAACAAGCATATCACTTCTAGGCTTATTTAAAGCGCTTGACTAATTCTAGAAAAGGGCACCACTTAAGATGAATCCTTATCGCAAACTAGTGAGCCACTTGCATTCTAGAACATGATACAAGAAGAAATTTTCACTGGAAAGAAATGATGTATTAACACATAAGAAAAAGTTACATACCGTAATATACCAAAGACCAAAATCCTCAATACAAACATAACCCCTCCTCATTGAGACCCAACGGGCTTCGAAACTTCATACGTAAATGTCACAATATGAATACAAAAGTCTTCTCGTCGTACATGCCTTGCTTACAGAAACTGGAACCCCAACAATGTCTTTGTATTTATAGAGAAGACCGAAACTTCTAGAGGAGGGGGGAAAGGAAAAGGAGCAATTAATGACTACATTTCAATCCAATGGCGGAAAACACTCGCGCCCTTTTTTAATGAATGACAAGTTATAAATAAATACCTAACCACCTATATACGAAATTAATGTCGAGAGATAAAAATCTCCTTATGTACAAGACATGTAAATAATAAAAATATATACACTCGGGATGCTTCCGGTCAAGGTAAATCGCTACTATGAGAGCCCCTGAGAAAATTTCCCATCCAAGATCGTACGCCCCTGACCTTTGATTTTGAATTAGAGCCCCTGACCTTAAATGCGAGGTGAACTTTTCTGGAGGGTTCGAGAATTTGCATCCGTATTTTATTTAATGGGTCGTCATTTCATGCATCTCGTCTCGCTCTTTCATTAAATCTTTCTCGTAGGAAATCACCTTTCGATGTATTCTTGATTCTCCGGAATGAAGGCGTGGATTTAGACGCCTCCTCTACCATTTAGAACCCTCTAAAACCCCGAAACCCGTTAGAAAAACCCCGACTCGTACGAAGGCGGAGGTGACGGGAGTGGGAATGGAGGGGATGATGGGGAGACGGGACCAAAACGTGACATACGGGGTGTTGGGAGCGAACAATGGAGGATTTTTTAAAAAAAGATCAAACATGTCACACGATGGGGTCGAGAGGAAAAACTAGCGGCAAAATGTGAATAAAAACACACAAAAAAATATATATATATATATATATATATATATATATATTTGTGCGGAGGGATGTACGGGGAAGACACGTAGGTGAATAGGGGGGCGAATGGGAGGCGACGTGGCGAGTGGATTGATGGACGGAGGAGTGTAATAGTGACACGATGGCGAGGGCTGTGGGGACCCGGCGGGTACGCATCGAAGGACGGACGATTTTGTTGCATCTCCGCCACGTCGGATGGAGATCCGGAGATCCGACGGTCTCTCGTGAATCCCGCCGCCCTGACCTTTGTATGAGGTTTAACGCGCGGGGATGGGCGGTTTCTCGCTCGTTCCAAGAACACGTGGCATGAGTTTTATGGCATCGTCTGCTCGCGGGGATACCACCCTGCTCGACGAGGGTGGTACGGAGCACACCGCCTGTTTCGGGCGTGTGGTGTACGTATGGGGGCCTGCCGATAAGTTAGCCGCCGCGCCGTTGATATAATTGAATCGGACGGTTGCGACGACGCCCGAGACTCAAATGATAAGCCCCCCTTTTCTTAGCTTTCGTGGTCCCGGACTCGGGTCACATGAAAATCAAGGCGGGAGGAGGCTAAAGCCTAAGGGGCTTTGGCCCAGACATATAAAATATGTATTTTGAACATTTGAACAACGTATTTTTTTAGAGCGGCATGGGGGGCTTTTTATCCATGAAATATAATGGAAAACAGTTTGAAAGGGATCGATGGCTAAATCCGAATGGAGGGGAATAATGTACAACACCCCTGATAAGGGGCGTTCTTCGCCCTCCACCTAAGTCATGCAAGAAGAACCCAAAGAAAAATCTCGGGGGAATAGTAAAGCTTCATAGGGTCTTTTCCGTCTCAGGTGCAGGTATTCGCATCTTCACGTGACATGTCTATTTCACCCGAGTCTCTCTCTAAGAAAAATGCCCGGATCGTTACATCTTTCGTGCGGGTCCCGAACTTACCCGACAAGGAATTTCGCTACCTTAGGACCATTATAGTTACGTGCCGCTATTCACCGGGGCTTTGTTTGCTAGCTTCCCCATCATCGGGTCATCAAATTCCTTAACCTTCCAAAGCATCGGTAGGCATCGGCCCCCATACATGGTCTTACGAATTTGTGGAGATCCGTGTTTTTGTTAAATAGTCGCCCGGGCCTCAGTCACCGTGACCTCTTAAGGAGGCACCCCTTCTCCCAAAGTTACGGGGCTATTTTTCCGAGTTCCTTAGAGAGAGTTGTCTTGCGCCCCTAGGTATTCTCTACCTACCTACTCGTGTCGCGCTTTGGGTATAGGTACCCATTTGTTGAAGGTCGTTCGAGCTTTTTCTTGGGAGTATGGCATGGGTTACTTCGGTCATGTAGCGCTTGGTACTCTGGACATTAGCTCGAGGAATTTTTCTCTACCCCTTCTTACCTTGAAAGGGTCACCTTGCGTCCTTGAACCGATAACCATCTTTTTAGCTAACCTAGACTCTCCATCCCTCGGGACCACAAGGGCAAAGTACAGGAATATTCACTTGTTGTCCATCGACTACGCCTTTTTGGCTCGATATTAGGCTCCCCGAGTCACCCTCCGTGGGATGAACCTTGTAGAGGAACCCTTAGGTTTTCGGGGCATTAGATTCTCACCAATGTTTGTGTTACTCAAGCCGACATTCTCGCTTCCTCTTTGTCCACACCGTCGCATCGATGCTTCGCTCCGAGGTGAACGCTCCCTCTACCAATATATTTTGACATCCCATGGCTTCGGCGCATCGCTTAGTACCGTTCATCTTCGGTGCAAGAGCGATCGATAAGTGAGCTATGTACGCACTCTTTCAAGGTTGGTTGCTTTCTAGGCAAACCTCCGGGCTGTCTTTGCACTCGTACTTCCCTCATCACTAGCGGTCATTTAGGGGCCTTAGCTAGTGATCCGGGATGTTCTCCTCTTGACGATGAAGCTTATCCCCCCATCGTCTCATTGGTTGACCCTTACCCATCTTTATTGGGGAAATCTAGTATTCAAAGTTTGCCTCGATTTAGTACCGCTCTCGCGACCCGTACCGAAACGGTGCTTTTACCCCTAGATGGTCCGATCCAAGCGCTACGCCTCAACACATTTTGGGGAGAACCAAAGCTAGCTCTAGGTTCGAGTGGAATTTCACCCCTAACCACAACTCATCCACCCGATTTTTTCAACATCGGTTTCGGCTTTAGACCTCCACTTAGTTTCACCCAAGCTTCATCCTAGTCATGGATAGATCACCCGGATTCGGGTCCATAGTGGTGACAATTGCCCCATGAAGACTCGTTCTCGCCACGGCTCCGTGGGTTCCCTTAAATCCAAGCCATCGCCTATAAGTCGCTAGCTCATTCTTTAACAAGCGATGCGGTCATAGATCTAATTTTCCTCCCCACTTTGCTTGGGAGCTTACGGTTTCATGTTCTATTTCACTCCCCGATAGGTTCTTTTCACCTTTCCCTCACGATACTACTTCGCTATCGGTAACCCAAGAGTATTTAGCCTTGCAAGGTGGTCCTTGCTGATTCACATGGGATTCCATATGCCCCATGCTACTCGGGTGTAGAGCATAAGCCAATGATGCTTTCGACTACTCTGGACTCTCACCATGCTGGGGTGCAAGACTCAACTGCTTCGCCTAGCAACAGACGAGCTTATATTGGGCTCTCCCACAACCCCATTTTCACAGCTTTAGGCTACTCCCATTTCACTCACCACTACTACGGGAACTCACTTTTTTCTTTCTATTCCCTTCTGCTACTAAGATGTTTCTGCTCACCGAGTTGTCTCTCGCTCTCGCCCATAGATTCAGCAGAGTTGAAAAGGGTTAACATATTCAGGGAATCTCTAGATCTATGTTCATTTTCAACTCCCTCGAACCATTTCATCGCTTACCACTCCCTTCCTCATCTCCGGTGCCTAGGTATCCACCGTAAGCCCTTCCTCGTTTGAACCTCATCATTCAAGGCTATGCCATCCTAAGGTGCTACTAAATGGAAAAAATATTATCAACGTCCATGAATGAGAAATCATAAATAAAACTACTGGATTTGAATAATTTTGTGGTATCATATACCATTGTATTGGCTAGGATCACGGGCTAGAGATAAGCGGACTCAAACCGTGACATCCGCCATAGGGTAAACCATTGTCTCTCGAGGCCTCCACTGACCGATTCTACCATAGAGGCCAACGATAGACAATAACTCCCCCTCGAACACAACTCACAAATTTCATCGTATTGTGCTCTTCAAAGAGAAAATCTTCCAAAAAATATGCTTAGTTTCAATCCCATTTTAGGGATTCTTGTAGTTCGTGCTATCCAACTACAAGAGAACCGAGAACAAAGAGCTACCCCCTATTTCCACCTAACTCTTTCATCCTAAGAATGATTTTCCTTCTTCGACCCTTCTCGTCCAACTCGGAGAGGACAACTAATGCATTCCACTCCTTGAATCAAGGTGGGTATATGGTCGGTCGCCGGACCGTTGAATGCCTTTCGGCATCCTTGGGGCGATCTCGTAGTTCTACGGGGTGGAGATGATGGGGGTCGGTCCATGGCATGGCTTTTCCTTTTAACACATTTTGATTGAAGGGTTGGAGGGAGATAGTACATCAAGCTATTCGCAGGGCCAACTTGATCCTATTCCCCGGGGATCCCATATGAAGTAACCCTAGGAGAGCCGCTAACTCCAACTATCACCCATGTACGATCTATATTAGATCTAACCAACTACCCACTCTGCCTTCTCTACGTTCTTGACAACCCATCTTTCTTTTTCTCTGTAGAGTTTTTTTAAGTGGCATGTTTCAGTCCTATTCCCCATTATCGAGAAAAATTAAGCCACCCTGTTCGGGTAAAATATACTATCATTACCACCTAGATGATCGGACATCCAACCCGTAATCGCAACGACCCAATTGCAAGAGCGGACCTCTACTAACCGAGCTATATCCCCCATACTCGGACCCAAAGTGGAGCATACATGAAAAAAATAAGGCACTTTTGCTTTTTTCTTCCTATGATTTTCCACGCCGTTACTGGGCATGTCTCTGCCCGAAACCGGGAGACCTCACCCATGAAGTAAATCCTCGCACCCTAATACTATCCAATCAACTAATTGGAAGAGAATCGATAGATTATTTTTCGGGAGCGATTCATCCTTCCCAACGCGAGCATACAACTTCCTCTCCGTTGTACTCGCACTCTCAAAGTGTGCTTGTTCACCTTCCTTTTCTTTTTTATTTCCTTATCGAGCCCAACGACAGACAAATGGAAATCACTTTTGATGAGAAAAGGAGGCATTGAAAGACCCTCTGGCCCAACCCTCGGGACACTTCAAGATCCTTTTTCGAACTCGCTCTCGCTCCCATCATGAGGAGATGGATAAAGACATCCCATCCATTGCACCGATCCAAGGGCCATTCGTAGTGGGGGGTCAAAGACCAAGGAGTTATTTTTATTTACACCAAGCATTCTTCTATTCTTATGACTAGATCTAATCTATTAGACCCCGTGGAAAATGAATTGATAGAATTTGATTTCACATTATTCCTTTAGGGAATAATGAGGAGATCCTATCGATTCTCGTTTCTCATGGGCCTTCAGCAAAAGCATGAAAAGGCTCGAATGGTATGATCCCTCCGTCACCCTACCTATAATGAAAAGGGTGATCCCGTAGTTCTTAGTCCGTGAAGATGCGTTGTTAGGTGCTCTATTTTCCACATCTAGGCTGAACTTCAAACCGTGCTGGGAGAGATAGCCATCCATACACCTGATAAGGGATGTATGGATTCTCAAGAAGAGAGGATCCGTGGTGGATAACCATCGGCCCCCTTGGACCACCAAGGTCCACAAATGAATAGAAAGTTGGATCCGCATTCAATCTCACCCTGAATCGCTCCATCTATCCTCCCTAAGGATAAGTTCGGGCTCCAAACCCTAGTTCGAAGAAATAGGAGGAGTATGCCATGCTAATGTGCCTTGGATGATCCACATCTCGGGTCGAGTGTTGATGAGCACATTGAACTATCCATGTGACCGAGAGCCTTCACGACCCTAGGCACAACGACGTGATTATCGGGGACGCGCTCTACCACTGAGCTAATAGCCCATCGTGCGGTGCCTTGGGTATGGAGGCCTACCCCTACACCAAAACCAATATATTGAAAAGAACCCATATAGAAAATAAGCTAATAGCCCATCATGCGAGGCCTCCCGGGGATGGAGGCCTCAATATATCCAAAATAGCGAAGAGAAACACTAACTCTTTTTTTTTCCACCCCATGTCCCCCGCCCGGGTGGCAACATGGGGAGGCAAATGGGAGATGGGATTCTATCAACTTGTTCGACTCGGGATGATAAGCTCATGGTCTCAATTCATTTTCAAGACCCAAAAGAATACTTCCTTCCATCTACGAGCTTGGCTCGGATGTGCATCCTTTCTGGATGCGGTGTCAAACGAATAAGCCCAAAAAGCATTAGCTCTCCTTGAAAAGGAGGTGATCTAGTCGCACCTTCCAGTATGGCAACCTTGTTAAGACTTCACTCCAGTCACTAGCCCGGCCTTTGGCATCCCCCCTCCTTGTGGTTGAGGTAATGACTTGGGGCATGGCCGGCTCCTATAGTGTGACAAGCAGGTGTGTACAAGGCCCGGGAACGGATTCACCACCGTATGGATGATCGGCGATTACTAGTGATTCCGGCTTCATGCAAAGAGTGAGTTGCAGCCTGAAATTTGAACCGAGGCCAAGTTTTTTGAGGTTAGCTTGCCCTCATGAGGGTCGCAACCCTTTTTTCCCGGTCATTTTAGCACGTGTGTCACCTAGGGCATAAGGGGCATGATGACTTGACATCATCCTCACCTTCCTTCAGCTATATCAATGGCAAATTGTTTAGGGGTTCCAAACTCAATGTTGGCAACTGAAACACGAGGGTTGCGCTCATTGTGGGACTTAACCTAACACCTTACGACACACGCCGACAATAGCCGTGCACCACCTATGTCCGCGTTCCCGAAGGCACTCCTCTCTTTCGGGAGGATTCACGGCATGTCAAGCCCCGGTAAGGTTCTTCAATTTGCATCGAATTGAACCACATGCTCCACCGCTCCCCGTCAATTCCTTTGAGTTTCATTCTTGTGAACGTACTCCCTAGGCGAGGATACTTAACACATTAGCTACAACACTTTGCATGGGTCGATACGCACAAAACTTAGTATCCATCATTTATGGCTAGGACTCACCGGGGTATCTAATCCCATTTTCTTCCCTAGCTTTCGTCTCTCGGTGTTAGTGTCAACCCGGTAGAGTGCTTTCGCCATTGGTGTTATTTCGATCTCAACGCATTTCATCGCTCCACTAAAAATTCCCTCTCGCCCTCTACCGTACTCCGACTTGGTAGTTTCTACCACCGTCCGGGGGTTGAGACCTAGAATTTGATGGCGGACTTGAAAAGCCACCTACGGCACGCTTTCACGCCCAATCATTCCCGGGATAATGCTTGCATCCCTGCAGTCTTACTGCTGCCACTCGTACGTAGTTAGCCAATGCTTATTCCTCGATATCTCGTCATTTTTTCTTCTCTCGAGAAAAGAAGTTCATGACCAGTGGGCCTTACGCCTTCATGCGGCATTGCTCCATTAGGCTTTCGCCCATTGCGGAAAATTCCCCACCGTCGCGCCTCTGTAGGAGTTCAGGGCCATGTCTCGGTCCCGGTGTGGCTAATAATCCTCTCGGACCAGCCTATCGATCGTCACCTTAGTAAGCCATTGCCTCACCAACTAACTAATCGAGCGCGAGCCCCCTCCTTGGGCGATTCCTCCTTTTTCTCCTCAACATATGTGGTATTAGCGATCGTTTCAAGTCTGTTTTTCCCCTCCCAAGGGAAGGTTCTTATGCGTTACTCACTCGTTCACCACCTGGAAACACCACTTCTGTCCGACTTGCATGTGTTAAGCATGCCACAAGCGTTCATCCCGAGCCAGGGATCAAACTCTCCATGAGATTCATAGTTGCATTACTTATAGCTCCCTTGTGGAAAGGGCTGATTCAACATCATATTTAGTCATAACTTGTCTCCATTTGCTTTATATAAGCTTAGCCCGGAGTCCACTTTCAATATAGCCATCCTTACCCTCTCGTGTCAAGCCCACTGGGGCTAGTACAACGAGAGAGACATGAAAAAAAATGGATCATCCACATCCAATTTTTTGTCCATCTACCATAGTAGACTCACTCATTAATATATGATGAGGGGCCCCTTTAACTCAACGGTAGAGTAACACCATGGTAAGGCATAAGTCATTAGTTCAAGTTCGATAAAGGGCTCATGTTTCCCACAAAGAAAGAAGGCTCGGGTGTCCATTTGTCATCGTATGATCCACATATTTTAAAGATGAAAACACTTTTTCGAGGGACAAAACTATCTGTCATGATAGGTTTCGGGCAAAACATTTGTTATGGCGAGTCTCACAACTAATATAGGGGGAGGACCACTATATTTTTATCAATAATAGCCTTCTTCATCCTCGCTACTATAGGATCAGTATATAGTCTACTCCATATTTGTAAATTTTGAACATATCGGAGGTAGTATGGATACACGGTAATTTCAAATTACCGATATTCAAAAGAAGTGGAAAAAACAGAGGAGAAGTAAGTGAACTCGACCCATCGAGTTATGAATATATAAGCTATTCGGTATTGAAATTTGATGGAGATTTGGAAAGTGAACCTTTCCTATCCGAAATGAATCGATCTTATTGAGTTGATCAAACTCCCTATTTGGTTGTTGATTGAATGTTTCATCGGATCAATTTTTATAATCTCTTCTCCCTTCCCTAGACGAAAGAGATATAGATCCCGAAGTAAGTCCATTCGAGCCGAATTACGAACAACCTATTTTCTCTGTTTAGATGAAATTGATACACAAATCAAATACGTTATTCTTTTACGATGTACTAAATATTCTTATATGAATATTTAGTACATTTTACTTTAGCGATTACATCGGTGAGAAATGGATCGAAATGAAGATGTGAAAAGAGAAAACAAAGGGGAAAAAGAAGGTTTTCCCCTTTTTGGACCACAATGGTTAAATATATAACTTCTTGCTATATAAGGAGAATAAATTTGGAGTAATTTCATTTAGTTCTATGAGTTATGAAAAAAATTAACTCGTTCTGTCCATAGACTCATTCTTATCGGACCACGATGTAGTAGTAAGAATATACATAGAGATGTATGAGAGAGAATAGAAATACTCCTTTTTCGTTTTGTTGCATTGAAGAAGGTTCAAGACGAGAATGAATAAAAAATATTGAATGGAATAGATATTGTGAATAGAATCTGGTCAATGGAAGGCGTAAAGTGCACTTCCCTCCCCTAAAATTGTTCCATCGATGTTATTAAATAGGTGATTCGAGGATCGGATAGGAACTCCGAAAAACTTCGGGATCGAGAGATCATGCATTAACCTATATTGAATCGGTTCGGTCAGTTTCAAATATTTGTTCCAACAATGAATCTTCGGAACCCAATTTGTTTTTGAAAGGATGATGGATGAAAAATTGTCTCCAATTCATCGTGTACCTTTTGATCATATAGGGTGCTTGGAAATGGTCAAAATAGTGAAATAGGAGGATTGCTATGACTATAACCCTTGGAAAGTCTTCTAAAGAAGAAAAAAAATTTATTTGATACTATGGATGACCCTGGCTACACGAGACCATTTCTGTTTTTGTGGGTTGGTCCAGTCTATTGCTCTTTCCTTGTGCCTATTTTTTCCTTAGGTGGATGGTTCACGGGTACAACCTTTGTGACTTCATGGTATACTCACGGATTGGCCAGTTCCTATTTGGAAGGTTGTAATTTCCTAACCGCCACGTTTCTACTCCCTGCTAATAGTTTAGAACATTATTTTCTAGCTATTATGGGGTCCCGAAGCACAAGGATATTTTACTCGTTGGTGTCAATTTGGTGGTCTATGGACCTTCGTTTCTCTTCATGGTGCTTTTGGTCTAATAGGTTTCATGTTACGTCAATTTGAACTTGCTCGATCCGTACAATTGCGACCTTATAATGCAATTGCATTCTCTGCTCCAATTCTTTGTCTTTGTTTCTAGTATTTTTGATCTATCCATTGGGCCAGCTCGGTTGGTTTTTTGCACCTAGTTTTGGTGTAGCGGTTATTTTCCATTTTATCCTCTTCTTTCAAGGTTTTCATAATTGGACCTTGAATCCATTTCATATGATGGGAGTGTTCGGAGTATTGGGTGCTGCTCTTCTATGTGATATTCATGGTGCTACCGTGGAAAATACTTTATTTGAAGATGGTGATGGTGCAAATATGTTCAGTGCCTTTAACCCTGACTCAAGCCAAAGAGACTTATTCCATGGTCACTTGCTAACCATTTCAGGGTCCCATATTTTTGGAGTTGCTTTTTCCAATAAATGTTGGTTACATTTCTTTATGTTATTTGTGCCAATGACCAGTTCATGGATGAGTGCCATTGGAGTAGTTGGTCTAGCTCTAAAATTACGTGCCTATGATTTTGTTTCCCAGGGAGATTCGTGCAGCGAGAAGATCCCCGAATCTAAGACTTTCTACACAAAAAAATATTCTTCGAATGAAGGTATTCGTGCTTGGATGGTGGCTCAAGATCAACCTCATGAAGACCTTATATTCCCCGAGGAGGTCTTACCCCGTGGAAACGCTCTTTAGTGGAACTATAGCTTTAGTCGTTCATGATCAAGAAACCACTTGGGTTTTGCTTGGTGGGCCAGCAATGCCCAACTTATCAATTTGTCCGGTAAATTGCTTGGGGCTCATGTGGCTCATGCAGATTAATTGTATTCGGGTCGAGCAATGAACCTATTCGAAGTGGCTCATTTTGTACCGAAAAAAACCTATGTATGATCAAGGATTGATTCTTCTTCCCCCATCTAGCTACTCTAGGATGGGGAGTCGGTCCTGGTGGGGGAAATCGTGGACACTTTTTCCATATTTTGTATCCGGGGTACTTTACTTAATTTCTTCTACGATTTTAGGTTTTGGTGGTATTTATCATGCACTCATAGGACCCGAAACTTTAGAAAAATATTTTCCATTCTTTGGCTATGTATGGAAAGATAGAAACAAAATGACCACAATTTTGGGTATTCACCTAATCTTGCTAGGTGTTGGTGCTTTTCTTCCGAGTGCTCAAACCTTTGTATTTTGGAGGTGTATATGATACTTGGGCTCCCGGTGGTGGATATGTAAGAAAAATTACGAACCCAACTCTAAACCCAAGTGCTATATTTGGTTATGTTGACACCTAATCCTATGGATGGGTGTGCATTTGTATTTTTGTATATTATTTATTATTAGGAAATAAGGAAGGCCAAGAGTCATTGGGAGATGAATCCCAATAGCCTCACCTCCCATATATATAAGCATGTACATTCTTCAGCTAATACACATTCTAGTTTTGAGGAGTTACCTCCTGGTTTGACATGGTATCGAGCCGGCCCCACAATAGGCATTTACGCCTGTGGTGTAACTCCCTATCCTTTGCTCGATCATATTTTTTTAATAGTTATCTGTGCTCTTAATTGCTAGACTGTTATTCTGCATTTTTTTTCCTAATATCATCGACATTTGCAGCTCCGGCTCCTGCGGCTCACAGCTCGCAGGTCTGCCATTCTCGCAAATTGTAGCTCCGCCATTCTCGCCACTCCAGCGAGTCCCTGCAACCCTCGTCTTCTGCGATTCAAGTTCAAATTTTTTGTAACGCCCTTTTTGGGCCTCCTCCTCTCCATTCATCCCTCGCGCTCCTCTCCATTCATTCACCTCCCTTCTCCATTCTCCCTCGCGCCCTCACTCATCTCCCCAACCCTACGCCCTCTCCCTCATTTCGACAGACACCGCATAATTTCCCAACTCATTACAATCATTCCCTCTTCCCTACGCTCGCATTCAACGTCGCTCGTCCCCGCATAAAATACGCCCTCGACTTAATTCACATTACCGCCATTGATCCCACGCACTCGTATTTATACCCCCTGTCCATATATATTAAACGCCGCTGTGGTATATAAAAAATGTTGTGGTTTGATGCGTTGTCATGTAATGCGTTGAACACTTTGTGGTTTGAAACGTAGTCTCACCGATCGACCATATCATAAACGCTCGTGTTTTGTTATCCGTTATTCAAACGTCGTGTTATTTTTCATTCAAACGCTGTGTTATTTGACGTGGTTATTCGACTCCATTTTTTACATACCACGTTGCTATACCGCTTATGTACCACCCCTGTCACATATTACACCGCTTGTCCATTGTTTATATAAACGCTCGTATTTAAATCGTTTGTCAAATATTAAAAGTTGTCATATGCGTTGTATTGACATGCACTGTCTCCTCCGTATGTAATACACGTTGTGTTTATATGTAATATGCGTTGTATTTTATATTGTTTATCACACCATTTTCTATATACGACCTTCATACGCTATGTTGTCACGCCCTCCAGTACGCGGCTATAACACCCTTTGCATATAATACGCCCCTTCTATATTCAATACCACATCCCACGTAATACCAATACCGCCTTCATATAATATCACGCTGTTTACGAGCCCCTCCCATCATTTAATACGACGCTTTGTCTTATATTTCCGCCCCCCAACCATTTCTAATAACACTTCATATATTACACCACCATTACACTTCATATACTATTCCATACAACGTTGCCTCCCATATATATACCGCCCCTCACATGCTATTATGCCCTTTTCAATACCATTCCACCCTTTACAATACCATTCCACCTTTTTCATATACATTTTTTCCCCAAAACAAAAAAAAATACATTTTTTTTGTGTGCGTAATTCAGATTTTTAGCAAAGAGCTTGAGTTTTTTGAATCGGCTTTTTTTTAGCAAAGTGTTTCTGTCCTTTTAAAAATTCAGCATATTTGCGAGCAAAGAGTTTTTTCGAGTACATTTTTACAGAGCAATATTTTTTTTGTTTTCTCTCCTTCAAGAGAAATTTTTCCCGAGTAAAGTTTTTTTTCTCTCCTCCTTCAAAAGAAGATGGCAAAGTCCCTTCATCTTCTAAAGAAGTCGCCTACTTGGCCCGGAGAGAAAAGAGACATGCTTCGAGTCCATCCAGAGAAGAAGAAGACAAAAGACGAAGAAGAAACTTCGGAGAAAAGGGGGGCGAGACAATCTAAAGCTCAGCGACAAACAAATCAAGACGAGAGGTAAAATTGATGACAAAGACAAAGGTAAACCGGTTGAATCAGCTCATTCCCGTTCTAGCACATTGTAACAATGGAGTAGCTCGAAAACCTCTTTGATGTTTCATTTACTTCATGGAGATATGATTGGTTGCTAGATTCGGGAGCAACATGTCACATGACATTTAGAAAAGATTTTTTTGAAGAATTCAACGACAAAGTTGATGGAGCGATATATTTGCATGGATAAATCCAAAATCAAGCCATCGGGGCTTGGCACAGATCAAGCTTAAAGCTGCTGGTCTTCCCGATCATATCCTACATGAGGTTCTATACCTCCGGAGTTGAAGAGAAACTTGCTTGTCCCCGATCGAAATGCGGCGGCAAGGACACTCAGTTCACTTGTTTGATGGCAAGGCAGAGGTTAGATCGACATCGGATCACTCACTTGTCATGGAGGGAATAGAAGAAGGGAGATTCTTGAAGTCGAAAGGTTCATCTCGCTCATGCTCAAAACTTTGCATTCAGTTCATATCATGATGAAGGTACATTTCCATCAAGTATTTTATGGCATGCTAGATTTGGGCACTTAAATTATGACAACCTTCGTTTGTTGAAGAAAAATGGTGTTGATGGGATCGCCTACAATTCCTAGAAAACCTAAGGAATGTGATGCTTGTATTCTAGGAAAGCATAGCAAACAACCATTTCATGATTCACACTCAAGAGCACATAGGAAACTTGAACTTGTTCATTCGGATTTATGTGGCCCTATGCCTATTAGCTTCGCAAATGGAAACAAATACATGATGACATTTATTGATGACTACACCCGGAATGTGTTGGATTTACTTACTTGAAGAATAAGTCCGATGCTTTTCAAACTTTCAAGAATTTTCATGCATGGATTGAAAATGATGCACAAACACATATTGGCTCTCTACGTACGATAATGGAAAAGAATACACTTCAAACGAATTTGAAAATTATCTTCGTCAACATGGAATCAAACATCAAACAAGTGTGCCATATAATCCATAACGAACGGTGTAGTTGAAAGAATGAAACAGAACTATTTTAAATATGGTCCGCTCCATGTTATTTTTCAAGAATGTAAAATTGATGTTTTGGGCTGATGCGGTTCTATGTGCTTGTTTACATAAAGAATAGGTGTCCTTCAAGCTCAATTAGAAACAAAACTCCTTTTGAAATGTGGCATGGCCACATTCCTTCGATAAAGCATTTCAGGGGTCTTTGGGTCCACCCTGTTATGCCTTGATACCTAAGGGTCAAAGGAACAAACTTGGTGCTAGAAGCGAGAAAATGTATCTTCTTGGGGTACTCCAATACCTCCAAAGGATATCGTCTCTATGATGAAACAAATAAGAAGTTTGTGATAGCAAGAGATGTCATATTTCTTGAATCTTCCAAGAGTGACAAGGTTGTTGAGCGGCAACTTGATCGCCTGGATAGATTCACACATGCAAAGTCTTTCCAAGAATTTGATAATGTGATTCCACACCTTGAAGGGGGGGATTCGATATTGAATCAAACTCGTGGAATAATTTCTCGAACCACACTCTCCCCCCACATGAAGAAACAACCACGGATGACACATTGGATGATGTGATCGACGCACTGGGAGATTGAATCTTGAATCAATCCCAACTCGGTCAAGTGACCAGCTGGGCCCATCTCGGAAAAGGTCCTCCCAAATGGGTCGACAAAGACACCGGAGGATGTTCATCCCTGATGAGGTTGGAAAACAGGAACAAGAAGTTCCACTCAATAAATCGAAGGTGATGTAGATAATTCGATTCCCCCTGTTGATATGGATATTGCTTATAACGCGTGAAATGAGTTTGTCTACAGATCATGAACCAACTTCCTTCAAAGAAGCCGCTTCTCATGATGAATGGAAAGAAGCGATGCAAAAGGAGTATGATGCCTTGATAAAGAATGGCACTTGGAAGTCTGGTTGATCCGCCTTTGGGAACGAAACCAATTGGCTACAAGTGGGTCTACAAGAACAAGTACAAAGCGGGACGGCTCACTTGACAAGCATAAGGCCGGGATTGTGGCAAAAGGATTCGCACGGGAAGGAAGGAGTTGATTATGAAGAAAATTTTGCTCCCACGAGCAAAATGGACCACCATCCGGACTCTCTTTGCCTTAGCAGCTCGGAATGGATGGAAAGTCCATCGGATGGATGTAAAAACAACCTTCTTGAATGGAGATCTAAAGGAGAAAGTTTATATGTCCCGACTGGAAGGATTTGTGATAAAGGGTCAATAACACAAAGTTTGCAAACTTGTAAAATCCTTGTATGGCCTCAAGCAAGCACCACGAGCCTGGTATGAGAAATTGACCGAGCATCTTCCGAAACTTGATTTCAAACACTTTGATCTTGATGATGCAACTTTGTTTGTTAAGAAAGTTGGAAAAACAGTTGTATATCTTGTGGTATATGTAGATGATCTTTTGATAACGAGGAAACAATGAGAGCTATATTGCATCCATGAAGAAAGAGTTGAAGAAAGGTTTTGAAATGATCGATTTGGGTCATGTTCATTACTATTTGGGTATTGAAGTAATTCAACATCCTAAATTCATATTTCTTTCTCAAAAGAAGTACATTGGAGATCTCTTGAACAAATTTGGCATGGATGATTCGTAAACCCTTAAGCACTCCAATGGAACAAAACTTGAAGCTCACATCTATTGAAGGGAAGGAATTTGAGGATGCAACTAAGTATAGACAACTTGTAGGAAGTCTTATCTATCCGACCACCACCTGACACTGACATCTCATTTGTCTGTTGGAATCCTCTCAAGGTTCATGCAAAAACCTTGTGAAGGACATTGGTATCTTGCAAAAAGAGTACTAAGGTACTTGAAGGGGACTCAAGACTTTGGACTCAAATATACACGAGTAGGCGACTTCAACTTGACCCTGGGATACTCGATTCGGACTTTGATGGCGACAAAGAAACAGGGGGGTGTCTACTACAGGGGTTACACCATGAGTCTTGGATCGAGAGTCTGTCTCATGGAGATCACGCAACAGATCGGTTCCCAGCAGATTCACGGCCCGAGGCGAGAATATGTGGTAGCAAAGTTTAAGCAACAAAGGAAATTGTGTGGCTCCGGAAAATCCCGGAATATTTGCGAGATGAAACAAATGTATTCCACTCCACTCATGATCGACAACACTTTCGCAATAAAGTTGGCCAAGAACCCAAAGTTCCATGATCGAACAAAGCACATCAATACAAAGTACCATCTCATTCGACATGATGTTCGAGAGCCAAAACCATCCATCTACATCATTGTTCCACAAATGAGCAAGCTGCGACATCTTCACCAAAGCACTTGGAAGAGAGAAGTTTGAAAAGTTCGGATCGAATGCTTGGACTCACCAACATCCCTTCGGATTAAAGGGGGGAATGTTGACACCTAATCCTATGGATGGGTGTGCATTTGTATTTTTGTATATTATTTATTATTAGGAAATAAGGAAGGCCAAGAGTCATTGGGAGATGAATCCCAATAGCCTCACCTCCCATCTATATAAGCATGTACATTCTTCAGCTAATACACATTCTAGTTTTGAGGAGTTACCTCCTGGTTTGATAGGTTATTTACTTAAATCTCCTTTCGAAGGAGAAGGATGGATCATTAGTGTGGACAATCTAGAAGATGTAATTAGAGGACATGTATGGTTAGGTTCCATTTGTATCTTCGGTGGTATCTGGAATATCTTAACCAAACCTTTTGCATGGGCTCACCGTGCATTCGTATGGTCCGGAGAAGCTTATTTGTCCTATAGTTTAGTAGCTCTATCTGTCTTTAGTTTTGTTTCTTGTTGTTTTGTTTGGTTCAACAATACAGTTTATCCCAGTGAATTTTATGGGCCTACCGGCCCAGAAGCCTCTCAAGCTCAAGCGTTTAATTTTTTAGTTAGAGACTAATGTCCTAGAGCTAGTGTGGGGTTTTCCCAAGGACCTACTGGTTTAGGTAAATACCTTATGCGTTCTCCGATTGGAGAAATTATCTTTGGAGGAGAAACGATGCATTTTTTGGATCTCCGTGCTCCTTGGTTGGAACCCCTAAGGGGCCCTAATGGTTTGGATCTAAGCAAGTTGAAAAAAGACATACATCCTTGGTAGGAATGAAATTCAGAAAAATATATGACTCATGCTCCTTTAGGTTCTTTAAATTCTATGGGTGGTGTAGCTACCAAAATCAATGCGGTGAATTATGTCTCTCCCCGAAGTTGGTTATCCACCTCCCATTTCGTTCTAGGATTTTTCTTCTTTGTAGGCCATTTGTGGCATGTGGGAAGGGCTCGTGCAGCTGCAACAAGATTTGAGAAAGTGACTAATCGTGATTTCGAACCTGTCCTTTCCATGATTCCTCTTAACTGAAAAAATAGATTGAACCAGATGGAAGATAAATCGATTCAATTTCATTACATATATCTCCCATATCGGTGGGATAGGAGTATTTTCAAATACTCTCTTTCCAACTGGATCCTTGTAGATCGGCTATATACAACCAAGCTATTCTCTCTTTTTTTTTTTTTATTGGACCAGACCAATAAATGTGATTGTTGAAAAACAACAGGAGAGAGAGGGATTCGAACCCTCAATAGTTTTTTTTAGTATACCGGTTTTTAAGACCGGAGCCATCAACCACTCAGCCATCTCTCCCTAGGGACAACGTCTATTCTACCCCCTCGGATAATCCATAACTATAAGCATAAGGTCGGGTCAATACCAACTATACCTGTGACATATGGTGATTTTTCATCATCATCTAGAATGGAAAAAAAAAAGAAACGAATTTCCCTCTCCTCTCACACTCAAATATCAAATTGAAAATTTTTGAAAAGCTCGATCAATTTATGGTCAAATCCTTTCCATAGTGCATTTGATCAGAATTGAAAATTGGGGATCAGATGGTATAGTCTATTCAATCTGTGGGGAGCTTGTAAGATCACAACCATGACTATTGCTTTCCAATCGGCTGTGTTTGCATTAATTGCTATTTCATTTTTACTAGTGATTGGCGTACCTGTTGCACTTGCCTCTCCTGATGGTTGGTCAAGTAGCAAAAATGTTGTATTTTCGGGTGTATCATTATGGATCGGATCAGTCCTTTTTATAGGTATCCTTAATTCTTTCATATCTTAGATCTGTTCTAGATATTTTAGGTTGAAACTCCCTCCCCCCCCCCTCCCAGAGGGCTTTATAGCTCTTCTAAAGGGCCTTTTACTTCAGGCCCAAGGAGGAGGGCTTTTCCTTATCCGTAATTGAATGAATAAATGAATAATTAGACCATTCAAATCAAATAAAAAATGGTATCTACTTACGAATGGGATTGAACATATATGTATTTTCCATTTCAATGTTATGAATATATATATATATATATATATATATATATTCATAACATTGAAATGTGGGTATGGTTGAATGGTAAAATTTCTTTTTGCCAAGGAGAAGATGCGGGTTCGATCCCCGCTACCCGCCCATCACATTGAATATGAAAAAGAATAGTTCATATATTGATCATTTCTTTTCCTCACTTCTCATTCAATTAGAAAATGATAAGTGATAGAGCAATCCTTTCCGGACCAAAATACTTCGTATGTTCTAGTCTGGCGAAGACAGGATTTGAACCCGTGACCTCAAGGTTATGAGCCTTGTGAGCTACCAGACTACTCTACTCTGCACCATTGATTGATATCATAATCAGAATGGGTACACCAAACAATAATGTGATATACTACCCCTATATAGGGGTAGTATATCCCATTATCACAAGAAACTTCAATTACTTTTTTTCTTTTCCTACCAACTCGATTTTGTTATCCTAGGCAATAAACATGCGTGGGCCATCTCACGGAGTATGTGTCCGGACAATCCAAAGTCTTGATAGTTGGCTCTAGGTCTTCCAGTCGAAGAATAACGTCGATGGAGACATGTAGGTGCACTATTACGCGGTGAAGATTGCAATTTTCTATGAATTTCCCATTTGTCATCCAATGATGACACTTTGCTTTTTTCCTCCAAATATTGACAAATTAAATGATATTTCCATTCCAGTGCTTGTCTCTTCTTCTCTCTCTGAATGCGACTCTTTCTCGCCATAATAGTTCAGTCGGTACTATCACCTACCAGGAATAAAAATATAGATCAGATTTTATATGGAGTAATATTACGTTGATTACTTTTTCTCTGTGGGGTATTGTCATTGTATCAATGACAATACCCATTCACTGATGAAACTGATGAAGAAGAATTAACCAAATTTGCCTGATGTAGAGGCAATTAAAAAAGCTGCATAAGTGAATATATAACCTATGGAAAAGTGAGCTAATCCAACTAATCGTGCTTGAACAATGGAAAGGGCTACTGGCTTGTCTCTCCATCGAACTAAATTAGCTAAAGGCGTGCGTTCATGGGCCCATGCGAGAGTTTCAATCAGTTCCTGCCTATATCCACGCCAGGAAATAAGGAACATAAATCCAGTAGCCCAAACAAGATGCCCGAATAAGAACATCCACGCCCAAACAGATAAACTGTTCATACCAAAAGGATTGTATCCATTAATAAGTTGTGAATAATTTAACCATAGATAATCTCTTGACCATCCCATTAAATAAGTGGAAGACTCATTAAATTGCGCTACATTACCCTGCCATAACGTTATATGCTTCCAATGCCAATAGAAAGTAACCCATCCAATAGTATTCAACATCCAAAAAACTGCTAAATAAAAAGCATCCCAGGCTAAGATATCGCAAGTACCACCCTGTCCCAGACCATCGCAAGGAAAACTGTAACCAAAATATTTTTTATCTGGCATTAACCTGAAACCACGCGCATCCAAAGCACCTTTAACTAGGATCAATGTAGTTGTATGCAAACCTAGAGCAATAGCATGATGAACCAAAAAGTCTCCGGGACCAATTGTTGAGAACAATGAATTATTATTATCATTAATAGCATTTAACCAACCGGGTAACCATATGCTCTTACCTGCATCGAATGCTGGACCACTTGTTGAAGATAGGAGTATATCAAAACCATATAACGTCTTACCATGAGCAGATTGTATCCACTGAGCAAATATGGGCTCGATCAATATTTGTTTTTCTGGAGTACCAAAAGCAAGCATAACATCATTATGAACATAAAGTCCCAAGGTATGGAAACCTAGTAATAAACTAACCCAACTAAGATGAGATATTATAGCTTCCTTATGTTCCAACATTCTTGCCAATACATTATCCTTATTCTGTTCCGGATTATAATCCCTAATGAGGAATATAGCTCCATGAGCAAAGGCTCCTGTCATAATGAACCCGGCAATGTATTGATGATGAGTATATAATGCAGCTTGGGTGGTGAAGTCTTGTGCTATGAATGGATAAGCGGGTAAAGAATACATGTGTTGAGCTACCAAGGAAGTTATAACCCCCAAAGAAGCTAAAGCAAGACCCAATTGAAAATGAAGAGAATTATTAATTGTGTTATAAAGACCCTTCTGCCCGCGTCCTAATAGGCCTCCTGGAGGAACATGTGCCTCCAAAATATCTTCCATACTGTGACCAATCCCAAAGTTGGTTCTATACATATGACCATCAATTGAAAAAACAAATGCAATAGCTAAATGATGATGAGCCATATCAGTCAGCCATAAAATTTGAGTTTGTGGATGGAATCCTCCGAGAAGAGTTAGAATAGCAGTTCCCGCCCCTTGGGAGGTAACGAATAAGTGACTACTAGAATCAGGATTTTGAGCATAAAGATTCCACTGACCTGTGAAAAACGGTTCTAACCCTTGGGGATGCGGTAATTCATCCATAAAATTGTCCCATCTGACGTGCACTCCCCTTGATTTAGGAATAGAGACATGAAATAAATGCCCTGTCCAAGCTAGAGAACTGACTCCGAAGAGTCCTGACAAATGATGATTGAGACAGGATTCAACATTTTTGAACCATGAAACACTTGGTCTCCATTTAGGTTGTAAATGTAACCTACCCGCTATTAAAAATATGACAGAAAGAAATAGAAAGAAAAGAGCTCTAGAATAAATATCTTCATTAGTTCGTAAGCCAATTGTATACCACCACTGATAAACACCAGAATAAGTAATATTGATCGGACCGGGAGCAGCTCCTCGGGTAAAAGCTTCTGTAGCTAGTTTTTTTTTTTTTTTTTGAATTGGACTAATTCTATTAATCTGAAATATGGTACAAGATGATACAATCAAGAGAGACAGAAAACTGGCAACCGGAAATGATAGGACTATCAACCTCAGTTCCGGAGAAGGAGTAGAAAAAGAAAAAAGCTACAACATATGGCTGGAAGCAAAAAGACTGACTTCTACCCAGAATGGGTAGAAGCCTCAACACGAAGCTTTTTCCCTTTCCGTTTTTTGACTTCCACCCAACCATCCTGGGGAAAATGAGCAATAACAACCTGAAGATTGGGGTTCTCCACAGGGGGGCCCTCCTTTTCTCAATCAGAGGAGGAGGTCATATGGACGCGTTTCTGGGCGACGACAGTATTAGAGGAAAGCGCCGGACCTTCGGTGGAAGGGACCACGGAATGAGGAGCTTGATCCAATTCTGCATCGCTACCTTCATCTTCAGAGCTAGAGGATTCAGAATCCACGACTGGAGGTGGAGAGCATGGAGCCCATCGTTTGGACTTGGACTTGGAGAGGTTATCCTTTTTCTTTTTTGCCAAGAGAGGTGGGCAGGAGTTCTGTAGATGCCCAGATTGGTGGAAATGGCGGCAACAGAATGAATTATTTTCGTAATCCAGTGTCTAGGTCCAGAAAAAGTCATTTATCTTGAGATTGATTTGGTCTGGAAGTCCTTTTATTAAATCCAACTCCGCACATATTCTGGCATATGTGTAGAGACCTTTATTTTCTTGCCAGTAATCTCCCATAATGAAACTGCCCAAGGTGTTGCCTATAGCTTTATAGACTGCAGTATGCCATAAGTGGGCAGGTAAGTTTGGAAGCCTGATCCATACAGGTGTCCTGGTAATGATTGTAGTTGCTGGATCAAAATCTGGGAACCAAGGAGTCAAGAAGAGCCCTGCCGTTCCCATGAACCAAGGGCCTTCTTCTAAAGCCTTTTCATAATGCTTATTGTCTTCAAATAGAACAATGAAGTATCATTTTGAATAGAAATTGATCTTACAATGATGAGTCCATTTTGCATGGATCCATGCATAGAGATCCTGCGATCGTGGCCACAGTCTGTTAAATCTGCATATGATTGCTCTTTCTGCAAAATCTTGAAGTTGGATTGCAAGACCTTCATGGGTGATTTCAACAGAGGGAACTTCCTCTATCTTGTCAACCAAGAAAGGCTTAGGTTTAAGGGCTTCTGGGGGGTTGGGGTTCTCAGAGTGTACTGCATCTTTGTAAGAGAAAGGATCAGAGGATGATTGTCCCGCAACACCACCTCTCAAATGAAGGGTTAATACCAAAGAGCTGTTTCTGGTAATACTGTAAGTAGAGAGGGGAAGAAGGTCTTCAAGTTGTTTACCTTGGTAAATAAGTCGCTGGAGGCCCGAGGGTATCCCAGTCTATCGTTCCAGAGTAAGCTTCAGATTCTGCACCAGATCTGAATAATAGACCCATTGCAGTAAGGTTTTGCCTGAGAGTAGCAAAATGTGGAGCTGGAAAGAAACGGGGTAAAATTTTTGCTCTGGATCTGCCCGAATTCTGAAGGGCTGAAGAGTCGGAGCCTCCATCAAATTTGCTTCAGCGTTAGTGCCTTGTCAAGGCCCATTAATGGCATGATTCCCATGTTCCATCGCAAGGCAGCATGAGACCGAAGGGAACCCAAGCCAGTCCTCCTGAGCAGAGGCGGCGACATCCTGGAGGGGAGAGACCTGCAGCCAAAATAGTGATGAAAGAGAGAGACTGCAAGGACCTGCGGCAATGCAAATCGCAAAGTATTCAGAACATGCCATGTAGTCTGCAATGACAGCTTTGCTGTACAGGGTCAAAGTGAAAGCCATGATGGCATTAGCGGCTAGGTGCTGCCATTGTAGAATCTGAGGTAAGTCGTCCGAATGCAGCCACTCCGCATGGGGTAAAGCCCAGCCACAAGGCCTTACTCTGTTCCAAACAGAGGGCATAAGGAAATAAATTTGCTGCCTTCGAAACTAGAGCGAAAGGGGATCATCTTCATCCCAGAAATCCTCCCTAAAGCATCCTCCACAGTCGACCACCGAGGAAGATTCCAAACTAGGAAATGACTGCAGAGATGAGAAGATGTTGAGATAAGAGTTAAGCGGAGCCTCTGCCCCTACCTTCACCACACAAGACTCCCGATCTTTGCCATGCAATGGGTCATCGACCATCCTCAGCAGTGCTTTGCATCCATTGCTGGCTGTTGAAGGCCGAAAAATCTCCCCCAATGCCTCCTCGAACTAGTCGGCGATAGCTAAAACCTGGAACCCTAGTCCAGAGAAAAAAACCCCACTACACAGAGCCATATTTCTCTCTCTATGATGAATACCGAAAGTCTGATCACTTAGTAAAATAATAAAAATCTTAATAGCTTGCAACCACTTCTATAGCTTATTGACCAAAATGAGGATCCCAAATTGCATGAGCAATGGGTCTTACATGTAAGGGATCACGTACCCATGCTTCAAAATTGCCTTTCCAAGACACATGGAACAAATTACCGGAGGTCCACATAAAGATTATTGCCAACTGACCAAAGTGGGAAGCAAAATTTTTATGATAAAAGCATTCTTCGGTAATATCATCATGGCTCTCAAAGTCATGTGCGGTCGAAATATCGAACCAAATACGACGAGTAGTTGGGTCCTGGGCCAAGCCTTGGCTGAAATTTGGAAATATTGATGCCATAATTATTTTCAAATCCTCCTAACCATTATCCTACTGCAATAATTCTTGCCAGGAAGAACGCCCATGTTGTGACAATTCCACCCAGAAGGTAATGAGCTACTCCTACAGCACGTCCCTATACAATGCTCAAGGCTCTGGGTTGGATAGCAGGAGCAACCTTCAATTTTTTATGGGCCCAAACAATAGATTCAATGAGTTCTTGCCAATACCCATGGCCGCCGAATAAGAACATTAAACTGAAGGCCCAAACAAAATGAGCACCTAAAAATAAAAGACCATATGCAGATAATGAAGAACCATAAGATTAGATCACTTGCGAGGCTTGTGCCCATAGAAATTCATGGAGCCACCCATTAATCGAAATGGAACTTTGTGCAAAGTTTCCTCCTGTAATATGAGTTACCACTCCCTGATCACTTATACTACCCCAAACATCGGACTACATTTTCCAGCTGAAATGGAATATTACTACTGAAATTGCATTGTACATCCAGAATAAACCAAGGAAAACATGATCCCAGGCAGATACTTGACATGTTACTCCTCTCCCAGGTCCATCACAAGGAAAGAAAAAACCAAGATTTTCTTTATCAGGTATTAAACGGGAGCTACAGGTAAATAGAACACCTTTAAGTAGGATTGAAACAGTCACATGGATAGTAAATGCATGAATGTGATGTACCAAAAAATCTGCGGTTCCTAATGGAATTGGTAACAAGGCCACTTTGGAACCTACTGTCACCAAATCACCACCTCCCCATGTTAAGCTGGTACTTGCTATTGCACCAGGAGCTGTTGAACCAGGTGCTGAAGCATGAGTGTTTTGTATCCATTGGGAAAAGATAGGTTGTAATTATATAGCAGTATCTGAGAACATATCTTGAGGACGTCCTGGAGCACTCATAGTATCATTATGAATATACAGACCAAAAATATGGAAGCCTAAGAATATACATACCCAGTTGAGGTGTGATATAATTGCATCATAATGTCTAAGAACACGATCTAATAAATTTTTGTATTGAGTAGTTGGGTCATATTATCTTACCATAAAAATCGCTGCATGTGCAACAATGCCAACTATAATAAACCCACCAATCCACATATGATGTGTGAACAGAGAGAGTTGGGTACCATAGTAAATAGCTAGGTACAGATAGGGGGGCATCAAATACATGTGGTGAGCTACAAAAATAGTTAAAGATCCTAGCATAGCTAGGTTAATAGCTAATTGAGCATTCCATGAGGTAGTTAAGATATCGTAAAGACCTTTATGTCCCTCCCCTATAAATGGACCTTTATGAGCTTCTAAAATGTCCTTGAGGTTATGGCCAATGCGCTAATTGGTCTTATACATATGACCGACTATCAGAAAAAGAACTGCAATAGCCAAATGATGATGTGCAGTATTGGTCAGCCACAGACCCCCCGTTACTGGATTTAATCCTCCATGAAAAGTCAAAAAGTCTGAATATTCTGACCAATTAAGGGTGAAAAATGGGGTCAATCCCTTAGCAAAACTGGGATAAAGTTGAGCCAAAATATCGCGATTCAAATAAATTCATGAGGAAGTGGTATCTCTTTAGGATCCACTCCAGCATCTAGAAGTTGGTTAATGGGTAGAGAGACGTGTATTTGGTGTCCTGCCCTAGATAGAGACCCAAGTCCTAGTAACCCTGCTAAATGATGGTTCAACATGGATTCTACATCCTGGAACGAAGCCAATTCTGGGGCAGCTTTGTGATAATGAAACCAACCAGCAAAAATCATTAACGCCACAAATATCAATGCACCAATTGCAGTGCAGTAAAGTTGTAATTCACTGGTTATTCCATATGCTCTCCAAATCTGGAAGAAACCAGAGGTTATTTGTATCCCTCGAAAACCTCCACCTACATCCCCATTCAATATTTCTTGGCCTACTATTGGCCAAACTACTTGGGCACTGGGTTTGATGTGAGTGGGATCAACCAGCCATGCTTCATAATTGGATAAACGAGCACTGTGAAAATACATCCGACTTAATCAAATAAAGATGATGGCTAGTTGACGAAAATGAGCGCTAAATACTTTACAAGAAATCTCCTCCAAATCCTTAGTATGAATATCAAAATTGTGAGCATCAGCATGTAAGTTCTAGATCCAAGTGGTAGTATCAGGGCCTTTAGCTGGCGTCTTTGAGAAATGACCAGGTTTGGCCCATTTTTCAAAAGAGGTTTTTACAGGATCTCTCTCCACTACGATCTTTACTTCTGGTTTCAGTGAACGAATGATCCTTTAATTCTCCCCTTTTCGGTTGGGACATAAATAAGAAGAACCCTACCAATAGAAATTAGTGAACTTCCGCGAGATATATCTCAACTCGTTTCTCCCCTTATTTTCTAGTTTATGATTGGAGCGACTATGATACGGGAGTCGATCTGAGGCAGGTGTTCAGTTTTATTATGACATATCTTCGAGGTTCTCAATGGACCGTGGGCTGTTACCATACAGAAAAAGGCTTTTTAGTGTAATGGAAAAAGCAACGGTGATTATTACACCATTTCTAGATGGATAAATATATATATCCATATATGCAGACAGATATATATATATATATATATATATATATATATATATATATATATATATATATATATATATATATATATATATAAATATATATATATCTGTCTGCATATATGGATATATATATTTATCCATCTATTGATACTCCTCCATATGTCCCATATCAAAGCCATCCATTATAAATCATTATTCATGGATCATTAATGAAAGACGTCTCCGGATGGATTTTACCCCTATTAAGAATATCCATCAACAATCCAGAATAAAAAAAGGTATTCTTTTTTATATATTATAAATCAATTTCTATAAGATGTCGATAGACTCTCATTTTTGGTACTATTTTGGAAGAATCCCATTGATTTCGAGTCAGATATTAAAGAATGAAAACGATTTCCCAATAATAGAAATTCTCATTCTCCAAAGCATCCTGTAATCTTTAACCAATTTTTTGCTTCGATGTAATTGCCCGGAGCAAGTGCTATAGCTTGTTCCCAATACTCAGCAGCTTGATCGAACCAAGCCTCCGTAGTTTCGGGATCTCCTTGTCGAATGGCCTGCTCTCCTCAGTCGGGATAGGTCAACTTGAAAAAGTTTTCTTCCCTCAGAACCGTACTTGAGAGTGTCCTACCTCATACGGCTCAATCCACTATTCTTTAGTCCTCTAGCAAAATTTCCAAAATATTATTGAATTGGAGATGATTCATTGGGAGTTCATATTAACCAAAGGACCAAAAAAAGTCAATGACATGAGTTTCTGATTTCACTTCCAATCAATTCAATGATCAGGTTCTATCTTTTCTCCTACCCTCAAAAAGATGAAGTATAGAAAGAGATATACTTCAGATTGATTGTCCAAATCAAAGTCTTTTTGCAAGGTAACTATCTCAGTTCTGTATAGAATTTTTTGAGAGTACTCTCTGAGTACTTAGCATCTTCTGGCCGATTCTCATGTACAAAACTACTGAAAAGGCTTATCATTTAATTACCCAATATTTAAAGTATTGGGTAATTATCATACTTTTTGTCCTATTAGAGTTTAACCATTCGTAGAAGTGGCATACTATTAAGTTTTGTATGTGATGTAACCCATATGCCAATAGATAAAGGAGAAAAGGCTTTATATTACTTATGGTTCAAGGAGATTACTAGCAAAACCTAATTTTTTCCCTAAACAAAGTTTCCAAAGTGCTTTTCATAGATATCATTCAAAATACGGGATCAATTCGGTTTTGATCATGAATTCGTGGAAACCATTGTCTCTTAGACATAGACATATCGAGCATTTCAAACACATTAAAGAAATTGGTATCCACTTGGAACGTATACAACCATATTCTTCTCCATATTTATATAAATGTTGGTTGATTGAGAATTCGAGAGAAAGGGTTGACTGCTTCCAATCATTAATTCATCGCCAAAAAAGATGGCTCGGAACCAATAGTTTATTATCTAATGAATATTTTCTTTGTAATACTATATTCGAGAGTTATCAATATTTATCAAATCTATTCCTATCTAACAGAGTGTTATTGGATCAAATTATAAAGACATTTTCGGAGAAGGAATGTCTTTTTCCGAATGAATTTGAACACTCAATTTATACAGCAAGATTAAGATTTGATATCAGTTGGGAGAATCTGGAATGAAGTAAAAGAAAATTGACGGGGCAGTAGGGTCGTGGGAATCAATGAGAGGTTCTGTTCTATATATGCTCCAAATTAAGATCCTATAATGAATGTCTTTTTTCCCACATTATTTAGAAGAAAGGAAAGGATAGAGTCACAAGATCCGACATGGATATAGTTGTTGAGGTTTGGTCGTAATTCGTGGATCTTGCAAGATCTTGAGAGAGGTGGTATATAGTCAATATATGTATCGATCTTCTCAATCTGTGGCCTTAAAGAAATATACCTTATAATACGAGGGTGGATTCAGAATGGACTCCTCATTAGGTAGAGAAGATCTGATCCTACCTGTGATCCATTGTCCTATTCCAACAGCGTTAACTTGTAGGTAATCGTCAGAATACCTCGTATAAATTGAGAATATATCCCAATATATTGAGAGACTGTCATATGAGATTTTCCATTGAATTGCTCATTCAATAAGCATGAGAAATATTATGCCTTGAAGAGGACTCGAACCTCCATTCTCTTAAGCACGAGATTTTGAGTTTCATGTGTCTACCATTTCACCATCAAGGCATCCCAAAAGTGAATTCTATTCCATGCATCTATATATATATATATATATATATATATATGAAAAATATTCTGATCTATGAATATAGAATATATGTTATAGATAGCGTATTCAAGTATTGATATAGATTGGTCATACAGGTTCATCATATATCATCCAATTTTATTTTTATTTTCATTATCTGAAGGAGATTTCATATACATAAAGAAGACGACTGAACATCCTTTCTTTTTCAATTCAATAGAAATCTAAAAAATTGAATATGGTACAAAATAACAATATGTCAAGGATCCTATCCGTTCTATATGTGCATATATATCCATTGCTATGTGTTTAGTGGCTGGAGCAGCTATTTTGGAACAAAAGAAAAGCAACGACTGGAATGATAGAGTTGTCGAAAATAGGACCCCTCACTCCTTTCTCTCATTTAGAACCATGCATGGGACTCAAACCTTGCGCGGTTCCTAAGTGATAAGGAAGGAAGAAAATAAGAAATTGATTCCTTTTTTTATTACCTTCCTCACGTATGTATAAGACCAAATCTATTGAATCAATAGAAAGTATTACCAATCCCTAAAATATCTTTGTTCATTTAAAGATATTAGTTGTTTCTGACCTTGCTTTACCCTAATTGTGATTTTACCGAAAAAAAAAATTTGATTTTTTATTTATTTATTTATTTTTCAGTAAAAGTGATGTATTGGTCCGAGTGGAGGTAGGGGTAACCGTCCTTTTCTTTCTCTTTTACACATGTCCATAGATTTTTTAGAGATAGAAACATTTCTAAAAAAGAAATATGGATATCCATTCACTCTATTTTATTAGAGAGGTAATAATTTGTAAAATGAATTGCACTTCTTCATAAGGGGTCCATTGACTAAAAGAGTCTAGAAAAAGTTCGGATCCAATTCCTACAGTTATGGATATAAGCACAATCCAAATTCCTAGAGAGTGATACATTTGTGTATCTATAAGATAATTTACTATTTCTTGAAGCTCAAATCAATATTTCCCCCGGAGAGACCATATAGCCAAGAAATACCATAAAGAAAAATGGAATAAGAGAAAATGAAACTGTTTCAAATGATCTCAGGGTATAATTTAAAATGAAGTTTTCACTTTGTACATGTTAGATCATAAATTAGTAATTTATTTCAATCTCCAAAAGAGTAGAAACAATTTCTAACTTCCAATTTTATGAGATTTACATAATCCTCATGAATAGGATCGAATAATATATCTCATTTTTCCTTAAGGAATCCTCCCCAAGAGGACTTAGATCTATCTATTATTTAAGTTCTTTCCTTCTTCTTTTTTCTCTTTTGTTCCAATAAAAATATTGCCCGATCTGAATGGGAATCAATTTCGAATTTCTCAGAATATGTAAATCCACTATATAGATAGGTAGATCTTGATCCTGTTTATGAGTTAACGAAAATTTGCAAAAGATCTATTGGATTCTGCCATTCTATGAGTCTCTTCCTTTTTGCGTATAGCATTGCCATTCCCTCTAGCAACATCCATTAATTCGTGACTCAATTTAAATTTCATATTTTTACCCAGACGTTTTCAATATGCCCCTAATAACCAACGAATGGCAAGTACTTTTCCTTGGGTTGATATTATCTCAGTGGGAACTCAATAAGTCGATCCACCCACACGTCTTGCTTTTACTGTTACATTGGGAGTTACTCTACGTATTGCTTGGCGTAGAATAGATAGTGGATTTTTCTCCCTCTTTTGTTGAATATTTTTGATGGCTCAATAAAGAATTCGATAAGCCAATTATTTTTTTCATTTTTCAGAATACGGTTAACCACCATGTTAACTAATCGATTATGATAAATAGGATCGGATTTTGCAGTTTTTTTTTTTTTTTTTTGCAGTACTTCGCCGTGACATGAGTGTGAAAAAGGTTTAAGAATATATTTCATAAATGCTGAAAATAATTTATTTTGGCTTTTAGACTCCATATTGTAGGGTGGATCTCTAAAGGTATGAAATATCTCCCTCCAAACCGTACATACGACTTTCGTCGAATACGGATTTCCACACAATTCTATCTGCATAGATGAGATATATTCTTTATGCATATAATTCTGTTTACTCACTCTCGATTGAGTATCCGTTCCCTTTCTTTCTTTTTCTATGATTACAAATCCTGTATTTTACATATCTATACGATCAAGTCCTTAGGTTTACAAAATAGTGTATAAAAAAGTGTTTCAAATCATTGCTATTTGACTTGAACCCGTTCTAAAAGGTCAAGGTATTTTTAATTTTCTGTTGAAACAATCAGGGAAAAATTCGAAAATGATTTCGATATTAAACCTTGGACATATAATAGTTCCAAATCTCCTGAAAAATAAGATCGTTTTTTTCCACGGTAGCCTGCTCTAGTCCCCTTACAAAACGTTCGTTATTAGGTTAGCTATATACTTAACATGTTCCTAGAAATTCACATGGCATCATCATGAAATGATACAAGTATTAGATAAGTAAGAATATACAATGCACTAGAATTCCCTTGTTGACGATCTTTTACTTCGGCAGCATCTAGGGTTCCTCGAACAATGTGATATCTCACACTGTGTAAATCTTTAACGCTTCCTCCTTACTAATACTATAGAATTTTCTTGTAAATTATGGTCAATACTAGGTATATAAGCAGTGATTTCAAATCCAGAGGTTAATCGTACTCTCGCAACTTTACGTAAGGAAAAGTTTGGTTTTTTTTGGGTGATAGTGGAAAATTTGACAGATAAGTTTTCTTCACTGTCACTCTACAAAATCGTACATGAGATTTGCACCTCATACGGCCTCTCCTTCAAATTTTTTTTTTTCTTTCGAAGTAAGTTGGATTATTTTCATTGTTCGAGAATATTCATATTCCCTTCCTTTATGCATTGTGTCTCAAAGAGTAACTGGAACCAATTTAGTGAAACACATTTTCGTATTCTAATGAAAAACTAATGAATCCTATTTTTTATTTTAGGTAAAAAATATTATGCAAAATCTTCGGGATTTCCTCTTCCTTCTCTATTCCCATCCTATAAGTACAGCGCCTGAAGAAATTCTCTGTCGTATGAATCGACATTATTACATGCTAATTCCTTCTTGATATCTCGATATATCATTCCTACAAATCACAAATTGGATTCGAAATTGACGGGTTAATGTGAGCTTATCCATGTGGTTATACACTGTTCGAGTTTGAATAGGAATCAATTTAATGAAATATTTTGGCTTTCGTGCTTTTTTTGGGGTTGTCCAAGATCATTTCGATGACCTATGTTGAGGGGGATATATATCCATATCTATCTAAGATATGATCTGATCTACTGCATAAGTCCCACGAATAGCAATCGATATGGCCAGGGAGAGTATACGGAAAAGGAAGTTCTTTTTGATCTGATTAGTCAGTGATCTGGCTCGGTGAGTCCTTTTTCCTATGATGAACTATTGGCATCAGTCCTATATCTTGTTCCTGTGGACCGGTGGAAAAGTGAGAGCTCAGCGGGAAGAGGATTGTACCACGAGAGAGCGAAGGGGTCAACCTGTTCCGAAGAGACAACATGGATTTTGGAAATGTAGTTGTACTCTTACATCAATCCATATCAAGAAGTATTTCAATCCACGGGGGTAAATATTTTCTCGCTAGACGAGAGGATAGCAGTGTTAGTTACAAATTATGTTCCGGTAGGATGTAAATTTATTTATATAAATTAGTTAACGGTTGGTTGCATAGGGTCTTCTCCTTAGTGCAAGAAGAACAATTTGATCCATATCATCTCTGTATAATCTTTACTCGATCTTGTTCTCCTTGTTCTCCCTGTTCTTCCAAACAATATTGAGTCCTTTCCGCACACACTAGTGCTAGATCAGATCAAACATGCTGAACAAAATATTTTTCATGTTCATGTCAAACTTTCTTGATCAAGATAGGTAAAATATTACTGATTTTACGGGACCATATGTTATGATTCGAATCAGTAGGAAATACTACTTTCGATAGGATTTACATAGGCTCCAATATTTTTTCTCCTTTTTTTTCTTTTCGTAGTAGTGTGAAAAGAAGGAAGGTCTGTCTTCAAGTTGTTCGAGAGAAAATAGTGAGTTGTTTTGAGTCTCTCGACCCCTTGATAACTTATTATTAATAAGTCAGTTCTCCTTTCAGATAAGAGTAGGGAAGGGATATAACTCAGTGGTAGAGTGTCACCTTGACATGGTGGAAGTCATCAGTTCGAGCCTAATTATCCCTAAACCTAATGTAAGCCCTTCCATCAAACAAATTTTTATTTTTCATCTTATAGCTCTCTTCACTCTAGAGAGCTCGTGTCATTTACATGAGCTATTTTTCATGGTAGTAAAGAAGAAATGACCAAAATGGAGCTAGATCTTCAATTGGAAGATATCCAAATTGTCATAAGGAACAAAAGCGTTTCCGCCCATTTCATTAAATATTGATCATCATATCTTAGTAGTGAGTCGAGTGGTTGGCATGAGCTTTCCAATTATATATATTCTATTCATTGGGATGAAAAAAAAGGGAGAGAGAGGGGGTAACAAAGAAATGAAAAAAAGAAGATCCTGGATAATCAAATTGGAAGAGATACAAAGTTATCGATTTCTATGCAATCCATGGACCAAATCCAATTTGATGAGATTTTTAATTCAAATCCTTTCACATGGGGAGCGCCTTATAAAGCTCTTTGACCCTATAATTCTCAGTACGTTGCTTTTACGCGATCTACGTAAAAGCAATACATATTTTTTGGTCAAAGGTATAGTAGTACTTACATTATCGATCCTCATATATCACTTCAATCATAAAAGTAGTATGATTGAGAAAAAAAATTTCTATTCGATGAAACTCTTTCCTATACATAAATTTATGGAACTTGCAAATGAAACACTGGAAGAATATTTAAAGCCTTTCACTAAAAATTGGTTGATATTTCCACATCTTTTCATGTCTTTCCAATTTAAAAGATCTTACAATCGATTCATAGAGCATTTTGATCCCATTAGTTTCAATTCAGGATATGGCAGGAACTGAACAAGAAGGATGAGATGATCTCGGAGAATCAAGGACCGAGCGAAACTCATTTGGAAAATAATGAGAAATATCTCAATTTGAAGATCGACTCGACTCTTAATTCAACCGAAAATGAGTATTGGGAACCTGAAAAAGATCTTTTTGAAGATTCATTAAATGAGTATTGGGAACCTGAAAAAGATCTTTGTAAAGATTCATTTATTGAAAGAGAACAAACAAAAATAGAAATAGAATCAGATTTTTCCTCAAAGTGTTTATCATAATATTATCCAATTTCTTGGGCGAAAGAATTATTTACAAAAGATCAAAGATATACAGAAGAGAATTCCTTTCCTTTGGAAAGGAAAAGATTCATTGAAAATTTTACAAAATTAATACGTTATTCTTTTTTTTACATATGGCCAATGGATGAACCATGTATGGGTGGTCCTAATCCAGGTATCAGGTTGGTTGCCTGCTCAGAGATATGCCGATCTTCCATCACTGGGTGATGGATTTTATGTTTGTGGGGTTAACCCATTTCTGAGTCGTACAACAACAACTTTGATAAGATGAAAAACATGCGAATTAATCGTAGCTCATTTTCCTATTGGTCCGGACAGAACGTGTGGTTGGATCGAAAGGATTTGTCCTGTATTTGGTATTGACGCCCAGAGTCTGGAGGAAAGAGAGGAACGAATATGGGAGAGTTTAAAATATTATCTTGATTTGGTACGCGGAAAATCTGTCTTTTTCATGGGAGATAATCTCCTAGAAATATCTCTAGCAAGATTCTTAATCAGATGTGGTATGATCGTTTATGAAATTGGTATTCCATATATGGATAAACAGTATCAAGCTGCTGAAATAGCACTTTTAAAAGATACATGTATAAGAATGTGTATACCAATACCATGAATTGTGGAGAAACCAGACAATTCGAATCAGGTACGACGTATGCGCGAGCTACAACCCGACTTAGCCATCACCGGAATGGCTCATGCTAACCCGTTAGGGGCGAGAGGAATTGGTACTAAATGGTCAGTTGAGTTTACTTTTTCCCAGATTCATGGATTTTCCAATGCGAGAGATGTACTCGAATTGGTTACCCACCCTCTACGATGTAACGAAAATTTAGATAACTTGGATCAGACCACCCTGGTCTGAAATAACAATGAGTTCTATACCAGTACTCCTACTCCTAGATAAGATAACAGGGAATATATGTATTAATAACATATGTATATATCCAGATGTTAGATATTGGAATCTATTCTATGAAATCGAATTTATGGATATAAAAAATAATAACTATTTCTATCCGTATCTCCCATATGGGGGATACCACATATATTTATTCTATTCCTGTTTCTCATTCTTTTATTTTGATCAAAAAGGAGTTTCGATATGATAAGAGTACTTGGTCTACTATGGGATCCATTATCATCATGGGTAGAAGTCTCAGGTGCGATCATTTTATTTGGGCTATATTATGGATTTATTGCTACATTGCCTTTTGGTCCCTCTAAAATCTATTCCATGAGATCCTTCTTTTTGGGAGAAACTTTCTATGGTATAATAGCCATAAGTGGTTCTATTACGGGACAATTAATAGTCTTTTTATCCATGTATTATTCGCCCATCTATGCGGCACTGTGGAAGATAAACAGGCAGAGGTTATAACGTATACTAATATATGTTGATATATATGATGGGTTGAATGTAGGTTGAATTACATGGTATAGTGTTCGCATATAAGTTAAATGCGTGGGTTTATTATAAGGTTCATAATAAATTGAATGGGGTCGATATATATGTCCATATATTATAAATGATATGCAAGTCACAAAGGAGTGCTACATATGATGGTTAGCATATAGTAGTATGCTATGGGCCCGAGCGTTATTACATGAAGTCAGGGTTTGATATCTATTGCAATGTGAATATGTTACATGGCTAAGTCTAAACCATGAGCAGAAGCATTAAACAAATTGTGGAGCCCGAGAGGTTATGTATATATATATATATATATATATATATATATATATATTAGTTTTGGGCTTAAGTTTGAGTCCAAAACTTAATATAATGTTGACGGAGGATATTGTATGTGCAGTGTGGAACCCCCCTACATAAAATTTCGAGAATCTTAACCCAACCTAGAGGATACATAAACATTATTCCGAGAACCTTAACCCAAGCTAGAGGATACATAAATACTGAAGCGGCAAAGTATATACATATATACAGTGCTTTATATATGTAGCGCTTTATATATATATATGAAGCGCTCTATTGTTCAGGCCTAATACAAATGAAGTCCTATAAGGTGGGACCCTCACAAATCGCATCGAAGAAAAGTGTGGCAGCGGAGCATGACAATAAAAGTTCCGATTGCGATGAAGATGAAGATGCGGACCCGATGGGTTTGTGAATTGTGACTCATACGTGCTTGAGTTTCGGCATCACAGTGAACTATCGCATCGGAGCGATTCATCTCATTGGCACAATGAAGAGCATTGAACAGTGAACCATCACATTGGGAGCGATTCACCACATCGACACAATGAAGAGCAGCGAACAGTGAACCATCGCATCAAAAGCGATTCATCACATCGGAACAATGAAGAGAAGTGAACAGTGAACCATCGCATCGAAGCGATTCATCACATCGGCACAGTAAAGTGCAGTGAATAGTAAATCATCACATTGGAGTGAAAGCAGAGTATCGAAACATGCAACTGGAAGTTGCGATTGCGATTAATCACAATTAGAAGTATTCAAGAGGTGATGCATCGCATCGGAGAATAAAGCAAGCTCGGCAAGTGGACACGAAAAGGAATTTTATGTATTAAAATGATTTATTATTGTTATATTGCCAAGAGTTATCTGAGTTATATAATGCGACAGTTTATATGTTAAAAATGCTTTATAATTATTCCGAGAGTTGAATCGCGTTATATAAAAAGCACAGTTACAAATATATGGCAGTTACACCATGGCAGTGAACAGGAGATCAAACAGAGCCGAAAAGGACAAACACAGTCACAGAAAAGACAAACACGGTGATCCAAAACTGAATGGGTTGATTTGTAATCCTCATTGTAACTGAATTTATACGTTTTTGATTGGTTTATATTGTTTGTGATACACTGGCAAGTCTCCATAGGAAATAAAACTCCACTGTAAAACTGATAGTTGTATAAATTGCTGAGATTTTCTGAATGAGTTGGAAAAATAAGTGAGGAGGCAGAATCCAAAGAGTCAGGGCTATTCACTTTGAATTCCCTGTGGAATACGAACTGTTATGAGGCAAACTGTATAAAGTATATCACATTGATATGTAGAAGGAGGTTAGAGAATGTAGAGAATGAAGAATTGAGGCAGAGAAGATAAGCAAAAGAGGAGTAGAAAGAGATGCTATAGAACACAGCTGAAATCTGAGGTAAGTCAGCAAATATTTTCTTTTGATTGAATGAGGAAGTTGGAGCTTCCTTATCAAGTTGAAGATTGATAGATGTCAGTTTTAGCTGATTTAGGTTGGAGCCTCTTGTAGTTTGGTGCCTGCAAAAAATCAGTGGTGAGAGGGAGTTGGAGCTTGCCTTTGCATCACAACAATAATAAGATGTGGTTTTCTCCCTTTATGGTTTTCCACTTATATCTGTTGTCTTTGTGTGTGTTGCCTCTTTTTTGATATGTTCTATTCAATATTATTAATGTTTGCTGCTCTCATAATAAGCATGGTGTCACATTAACTTAATACTTGCTACTACATATTAACATTGTTCACATATTAAAGTTGGTTATAAAATCCAGTTGTAAATAAGCTTGATGAAAAGTTTAAAAAGATCATGTATGTGTTAAACTGATTCACCCCCCCTCTCAGTTTAAATAAGGAATCACCATCCCCATTATGTTAAGCATTTCATCCCATTCTTCCTTCATCCCTTTAAGAATTGTGGTTTTTAAAATGTCCTTGGACAACGTGGTATATGGGGATCTTTGTAAATTGTATTGAAATATTTATACATATTCCTCTAATGTTTCATTGTCTTTTGCAGTCATGTTAAAGATTTCATCTTTTAGGTCTTGGGTTCGACAATAGTATTGGTATTTGGTAAGAAAAGTATTATTCATTTGGTCCCATTTGTTTATATTTCCCCCTCCTAATCCCATGAACCAGTGGAGAGCAATCCCCTTTAAGGTGGAGGGAAATAATTTTAGTTTCTAGGGATCGCTAGTGTAGTCGTATCCTCTACATAAGACATCAAATTCCAATAGGAATGCATCAGGATTTTCTGTGGTTAACCCATGAAAGGTGGGGATGTTGTGTAAGGGAATGGCTTTCATAGGGGCATTGGTAGCATTATCAACAATAGGGTACTCTAATGTTGATGTCTGCCTCTAATTCTGATTTTTATTATTTTCCATCTGATCAAATAGGTGCCAGAAATCTTCGGGAACTTTTTGATCTGGAGGGGAGATTTTAATAAGCTTGGGAGGTGAATGCGGTGGGGGTTTTAAAACAATTCCTTGATCTATGATTCTAAGAATTTCTTTTTTGATTGCTTCTTTAGGGGACTTAGATTATGATATCTCTATGTGGATTCCCCCACTAGTTTCTCCCCCTCCTTCTTGCAAGTTGCAAGAGTCTCCGTATTTTGAAGGGTCAATGTCTTTATGAATGACAGTTTGTAGGCTTTTCTTAGACCCCTTTGCCTTGCTATGAATCTCGGCGTAGGCTATAGATGGTGAGGTTGCCGCCTAAGGGAGTACATTAGGATTTCGAATGGAAACAGTTCTGGGTCCTATAAATGCCTAAGATTTAGCTTTCCTAATGATTTCTTCTATATATGTTGTCCTCCCAAGGATCACTGGTCCTTTGGGTTGTGAGGATGGTTTCGAATGATTTTGGATTGCTTCTATATTCTTTTTCCTAGCCATAAAAAAAGAGCACCTATCCTAGATTTCTGTGTACAATCTTGCTAGTGAGTGGGCTAAAGGACAAGCATGTTGCTTGCCAGTACACAGGTTCTTACCTATCTTTTTCAATACCCAATTCTTCACAGCAATGGAGAAAATATGAAATAATGGAGATAACTCTTAACAGTCTCCCCAGAAACGGCGCCAAAATGTTGGTTCGGATAGAGGTGACTTTTTATTAACAACTCTAGTGCTCCCTCATTTAATTATCAACCTGGGGTAAGTATTTTTATTTCAAGAGTGTCAGCACAATATATGAGAGTCATATATTCTAAGGATTCTCTTTGTCAGTTGTGAAGAAGGAATTACTAACTTCCTGAACTTGTTTATCCTACGAAGGGTGACTTGGATGGATCTTTAGCCTAAGATTGAGCAACAGGGTTTTGTGTTTCTCTACTGGAAAAAAAAAACAGCTTAACTAAATTGAACATCTATCTAAATAAACAAGCAATCATTGAAATGACAGTAATGGAATTAAACAGAACAGTAGTCTAACTAAGTTACTTAGAAATGGAATTGAATTGAATCAATGGTCTAGTTAACTAAGCAACAATGAAGCAGCAATATGACTAGTTGTGCAATAATGAAACTATAGTATAACTAAGCCTGGCGATAATGAAACAACAATATAACTGAAATAGATTAAATAACTCATACAACAGTGATTAAGTAATTTTGCAATGGAGTTCTCTGTAGGACTTAATTAAGCAACATTGATCAAATAGTTAACTACTTCGTTATGATATAAATAGAATGTAATTCATAGATACAAATAATGCTAAAATCAACTTATTTATGATCTGGCATTCAAATGCAATGACAAAAAAATAACTAGAATTATCTAACAAAACATTGCCGCAAATAGGATTGCACTTGTCCTACTCTAAGAACGTAGTTTCTAACAATATTAAAGAAAGAGAGTCGTATTTGTATTGAATGGAGATATGTGTTACAACTGCATCATATTCACAAGTATTGGTTCTGTAACTATTCAGAATATGAAAATGTGCGTGGAGCTCCCAGAGGTTGGGCCCAGGCCACCAGAAGCCTCAGCGCTGTAAAAAATTTAAAAGATGATTATTCAAAATTCTATATCACATCCAGTGATGTTACAAAACATAATTAGATAGACTGTTCTTGATTTCTCTATTACAGGATGGATCTTCTATCCTGTTCTTCCTCCCCTTTTCCTCCTCCATCCTTTTCCCTTTTAAAGGTGATCTTCGAGAATTTCGAGAGTGTTTCTCAAACGATAGCCCGCTACGCGTGGCTGTCGTTTGAGTTCTTGGACTCAAATTTGCTTGTTCGCCTTCTACCGGTCGTTGGAATTGCTAGGACCTCATATGCTCGTGTCTGTTGGTTGGATTCCATTCCTTATTGGTCCAGGCATTCTTAATTTCCTTCACGTGAAGACAAAGGGAGTCAATTTCTTATTATAAACCATCATTTTCATCATTATTCCGATTGTTCCCATTTTCATGATCTTTTATTCCTTATTGTTAATGTGAAGAGGGATTCCCTCAAAATTATAATACAATTTGAAGTATTTACAGGGTGAGAATCATACCTTAATTTGGGCCCAGCAATATGTAAGGCTTACTCATTTTCATACAAGGAGTGACTCCTTGCACTAACAAAGTTGGTGCCACTGTTGCGGAGGAAAATTGAAGTTTATCCCTGGGTGAATGAAAAGCTTATAAGTCTAGTTCTGAGGTGTACACTTCCAGCTGTCTTTTGAGACTGCTTTACACCTGGTGAATCCATTGTTGAAGTTCTGGCTCCTAGAAGGGCTAGAACCAGGGTTAATCCATACCCCCCTTTGAGAACCCCAATCCCTGATCCTAAGAAGCTAATAAAGAAAAGGAGTAAACAAAATTTTGCTACCTCTGCTATTTTTTTCTTAAAGTTTGTCCCTAAAGAAGTGTTGTAAACTTTGTCCCTTGATTTTGCATAAAATTCAGCACCTCCCTTGTTTTCTAGCCAACAAATAGTCTTTACATCAAATGTTGGTGCTTCATCATCTGTTGTTCAAAATCCACCAATTTTTGTTCCCCAAATCCCAACAAATCATACCATGGTAGGTCAAAACCCACCTCGTAACTGAATGGATGCAATTTTTGCTGCGAGGTATGCCCCTTTAATTTACCTCAACCTATGAATGAATTACCTGCAGGAGATTATCTCAAGTGTATGCCTAAATTTAGTGGTGAGGGAGAGGTAACAACTAAAGAACACCTTTTTGATTTTTATGCTTATGCTGACGATCGTAATATTGAGCATGAAGATATTTGGATGAGAGTTTTTGTTCAGAGCCTAGAGGGTGATGTTAGGAAATGGTTTAGAGCTTTGACAACTGGTATCATTACTGGAATTGAAACCCTAGATGATAAATTTTTAAGGAAATTGGGTGATAATAAAGATTTTTTGTATTATATCACTGAATTTGGTGCAATCAAAAGAAAAGAAGGAGAATCAATTTCTAATTTCTCTAAGAGATTGAGTAATATGTATAGTAAAATACCTACTAAAATCAAGCATACTGGAGCTTCAGCCAAAATCACTTATGATGGTGACTTTGATCCTGATTTTTCTTTATTATTGAGAGAAAGAATATCTACAACACTAATAAAAATGCAGGAAAATGCACTAGAGGTAGAATATAATATATTAGTAGCTAATAGGCTCAGTGGAGGGATTGATAGAGAAAAAATGAAGAAAAAAGTTGAAGTTTCACCTTCAGGAACTTCGGACATAGATCCTAACCTAGATGAGCAGACCAAGATGGTCAAGTCATTGACCATTGATATGCACAAGCTCAAGATGGAGGTAAGACCAAATAATACTAGAAATGTTTCATTTGATCATCCTAATAGGCAGAAGTTTAGAAGACCAGAATGCTCCTAAAATTTTGCAATGAGATAGAAGATATGTTGATGATAAAAAATGCAGCCCCGTTTGCAGAATGTTATATTTGAAGATGAAGAGGAAACTGATGGGTTGTAGAAATGTGTTGATATCAATTTTCTAAGAGATAAAGAAGGTTTGATTCATATTACACAAGCAGAGTATGAAGAATTCATGTCATATACTTAGAATAATGAAGTGAGTTCTGAACATTCCATGATTAGAGATGATCATTAAAGTAGATACAATCTCAGATCAAATAATATTGATGATAACTCCAAGAATTTTTTACAACCAAAGAAGAATAAGGAAGCAATTAAAATTCCAACAGAAAAGAAAGTGGCTGAACCAATTAGGCTGAAAGTTCTAGTAGTAGTTAACCCTCCTAAATTTGAGGTAAAAATTGTTCATAAGTTGCCCCCTGTTTTCAATTTTGAGAATGAGATAAAAAAATATTAATATTCTTGTTCCTCTTGTAGAACTCATGAAAAATTATGATTTCCAAAATAATTTTATGAAATCTCTTCAGCCTCCACCTACCAAAGTAGCCTCTGATTTTCTTAACCTTCAATATGACAAGCCCGCTGTTATTTTAGGTCCATTGGTAGAAGATAGAGATAACTCTACTCCTCCCTTCTATCTATATTTGAATATTCATGATAAGATCTTGCATAATTGTCTAATGGACTTTGGAGCCTCACATAATTTAATGCCCAAGGTAGTCATGAATGAAATAGGCCTTGAAGTAACTAGATAATACCAATATCTCTACTCTTTTATTCCCGAAAATTCCAATGCCTTGGTGTCATCAAACACCTTGCAGTAAGCCTCTTTCAGTTACCCATGGGAGAAATGGTGATGGATATTATTGTAGTTGACATTCCTCCTAGATTTGGCATGTTACTTTCTAGATCATGGATTAGAAGGTTGGGAGGAAATTTGCAAATGGATTTCACTTATGCTACTGTCCCTGTTTTTGGAGGATAGCAAATAAGACTTTGTAGATAATCTCAGCTAGCATATATCATTAGTGACATCAAACACCCCAATAATCATCTGATTTACGCTAGAACAACTAATTTGGGTTCAAGCATTTTCTATATGGATAATTATGCCTTGCCTACATAAAGTTTTCAGATTTTGAAGCCTGCTGAAAATTAAATTAGTCATGAGGGTTCTCGGGTGTGGAAGATGTATTTTGATGGCTCATGTTCTAGAGAAGGAGTTGGTGTAGGAATAGTTCTCATTTCCCCTTTGAAATAGAGCTCCACTTTTTCTTTCAAACTTTAATTTGAAGCAACTAACAATGTGGTTGAATATGAATCTCTTTTGATTGGTTTAAAAATAACAAAAGACATGAATATTTTAGAAATTTCTATTTTTGGAGAAATAAATATTCATAAAATCAGAAATGTTTATCAAACTAAGCATCCGAGACTGAGAGATTACCGGAATGAAATTTGGAGCATTATATAAGACTCATTCCTGGCCTTTAACAGTTCTTTTGTTCCAAGAGAAAGTAATATTTTGGCTGATTCACTTTATATTTCAGCAAGTTCATTCAAGATTCCAATACCTATAAAGCTGAAATATGAACTGGAAGTTAGGTTTAGACCTAGAATTCCTGATAATGTCAAACATTGGAAATTTTGTGAGGATGACCAGGAGATTACAAGATTCATTGAAGTTGTTGAAGAATTTGTTTTCCTAAACATTGATCAAGATGAAGATCTCATGAAGGATAATTTTGATTATCAAGATACCAAAAATATGAAAAAACAGATTGTTTATCAGCCTATCATAAAGCTTCCTACAAATCATATTCCCAAGGGGTTAATCCCACTTGAGAAGATTTTTTATCACAATGATGTTTCAGTTAAACCATGGTTAGATGAAACATATGTAGAATTGAAATATTACAATTTGGGTATAGAACTAGAGCCAAGGTATGTTAAGTTGTCAAAAGCTTGATCAGAAGAAAGAAACATTGAATACCACAAGTTGTTTTGTGAATTTGTTGATGATTTTTCCTAGAAATATGAGGATCTTAAGACATATGTAACAACTATAATTGAGCATATAATACCATTGAAAATATGGTACTAAGCCATTTTGAAATAAATCAAGAAAAATCAATCCACTATTGTTACTAGTGATGGAGAAGGAAGTGAACAAAATTTTGGATGCTAAAATAATCATTCCATTGAGATACTCAGATGGGGTTGCTAATATAGTTCTAGTAAGAAAGAAGAGTGTTGAAGTCAAATTATTTGTATATTTTAGGAATCTTAACAAATTATCCAAGAAATATAATTATCCATTGCCAAATATGGAGCATATTCTTCAAAAGGTATCTGGTTCTGACAGAATTTCCATGTTAGATGGGTTCTCCAAGTACAACCAAGTATCTGTTTGGCCAAAAGATCGATAGAAGGCAACATTCAATACTCCATGGGGAACATTCATGTATGAAAATATGTCATTTATTCTTATGAATACCGGGGCTACCTTTTAGCGTGCTATGGAATTTGAATTCAATGGAGAAAAAGATAAATTCTTGGTCATCTATTTGGATGATATTACTGTTTTTTCTGCTTCAGATCAGGAGAACCTTCAACACTTGAGACAAGTATTTTTCAAATTCAGAAAATATGGTATATCATTGAATCCAAATAAGTCTCATTTCACTCTTAAAGAAGGTAAGATTTTGGGTCACATAGTTTCTAAATATGCATTTAAAATTGATCCCAAAAGAGTGATTGCAATTCAGGACTTAACGCTTCCAAGATCCAAGAAAGAGATTCAATATTTCCTTGGTAAGATCAATTTTTTAAGGAGATTCATTCCAAATTTTTCTAAATCAGTGAAGCATATTACTTGCATGCTGAAGAAGGACAAAGAAGTCAAGTGGAACTTTGAAGCCATAAATTCATTTGAGTTCATAAAAAATCTATTATTGAAGCACCTTAGTCGGTAAGCCCTGAACACTCAAAGCCTTTCTTGATTTTCTCATTTTCCTCTCAAGATACTATTTTTGTTGTTTTATTACAAAAAGATGCAAAAAATAAGGAAGCTCCCATAGCATTTTTCAGCAGAGCCCTTAGAGATGCAGGATTGAAGTATGAAATGTTGGAAAAGCATGCTTATGCAGTAGTTAAAGCTCTAAAGGCTTTTAGATTTTATATTCTGCATGCTCAAATGATTTCCTATGTACCTTCATCTATTTTTAGAGAAATATTAGTTCCACCTGATATTAATGGAAAAATAAATAAGTGGGTGACTAAAGTTCTTGAATTTTATTTAGAGATAAAGCCTACCAAACTAATCAAAGGTCAAGGATTAGCCAAACTACTAGCTGAAGAAAATTTTAGAGTTTTGGGCTTGAATTTCATGGATAACAATCTAGAAGGGAAAATTTCAGAACCTACTGACAGCATGACAGTGGATGTAAATCTTGTTGAGTGTAGCTAGTATAAGGATATCATTTATTTTCTGCAGCATTTTAAACCTCCTCCAAATTTTTATAAAAGCTGAGTCAGATATTTGAAGCTGATAATTGTTAAATTTTACATCAAGGATATTTGTTTATATTGGAAATCTCCTACAGGAGTTTTGTTGAGGTGCATTGACCGAAATGAGTCTCATAAGGTTATGTTTCATATGCATAGTATTGTGTGTGGAGGTCATCATTATTGGAGAAATACTGCATATAAAATAATGAGACCTGGCTATTTTTTCCCTAACTTATTTTCTGATGTATGTGATAAGGTGAGAGCATGTGAAAAATGTAAGAAGTTCACTGGTAAGAAACAATTGAAATCTTTTCCTCTCAAGCCCATAGTTGTTTCTGCACCTTTCCAGCAATGGGGATTGGATTTCATTAGGGAAATCCATCCACCTTCAAGTGGACATCATCGTTGGATTCTTGTTGCAACTGATTGTACTTCACTAGATGGATTGAATCAATACCTACTAGGAATGCTACTCATAAAGTTAATATTAACTTTCTGGAGGGAATCATAACAAGATTTCAATGTCCATCAAGGCTAGTAGCAGATAATGCAGCTTCTTTTAAAGTCACACCATTGGTAAATTTCTGTGAAGATTATAGTATTCAGCTTACTCACTCTATAGCGTACTATCCACAAGGGAATGGTTTAGCTTAATCATCTAAAAAAAGTTTGGTAATAATCATAACCAAGCTATTGGAGAAAAACAAGAAAGCCTGGGACTCTAAACTGAAATTTTGTTTATGGGTTGACAGGGTAACAATAAAAAAATATATTAATACATCACCTTTTCAAATGTTTTATGGAACTAATGTTGTTTTTCCAGTCCAATTAGTCATTCCTGTATTTAAATTTCTGCAAGATCATGAAGCTAAGCCAAATGACATGACCAGAAGAATTTATCAGATGATAGAAGTGCAGCAAAAGAGAGAATAGAAATATGATTTGGTAAGAAAATATCAGGAAGATGTAAATAAAGTTTTTGATAAAGGGACTAAAAAGGAATATTTTTAGGTTGGAGATCTGATGTTGAAATGGGATGAACAACATCAAGACCTAGGTACAAATTCCAAATTTGATTCTTTATGGCTTAGTCCTTTCAGAATCTCCAATATTTTGCAGAACAATAATTTTTAGTTGCAACATCTTGATGGGACAAAACTGTTTAGATGCCCATTTAATGGGTGCTTCCTCAAAAAATTATTTTACTAAGGTTGTTGGTAGCCTAAATTCACTGTAAATATTGGTGTGCTTCATAATAAGACTCCATAGCCCAATGACAAGGAACTGAAACTGAAAAATATTCTTAGAGCCTTTTAGGGAGAGCTATATCCCCTGTGGAGCCAATGTTAGCATAGTTCTATGCTTAGTCATGAGTGTGTTTTAATTTTTTTGCTTTTAGGATAAAAATTTGTAAATATCAAAAAAATTTAGAATGCTACCAAAAGTTCTAGTAGCGTATGTTTTAGCCCTGTCAGACAGTCTGTTTTAATTATGTTCTATGTCTAATTTTCCTTTACCCGATGCTACCGGAAATTTCGATAACCTCCCCCGTATTTAAAAAAATAAAAAATCGCATCCACTTTTGTGTTAACCATGTGTTCTTGTTATTAACCAAGGCTTAAACATTTTTATCATGAGCTATGTCACGTGATAGGAAAGGTCTACATTGAGTGATGTTGAGTTGAGTCATGGTTATACGTGGAAGAAGCTAGGTGTTAATCCGCACTTAAGAAAAGCCAACCATTGTTTGTCCTCTATCAACCTGAGTTGTTATATCCACATGTCAAGGTATGTATCTAGTGTCAAGGTAGATCATGGATCTGAATTTTAATGTGATGACTGTTTGGTATGATCACACATGAACAATGCCAGAATTTTAGGCCTGTCATAAGGATACGATGGAGATGACTGTCAGCTCTGGATCTATTCAGCTCCAGCCACCTGTAGCATATAATTTAAAACACAGCAGCTAACTGAAGTTAATCATGACTACCACAAGGTCTATTATACGGTCTAGGATAATTCCCATTATGAAAAATCTCATGGATGGAAAGGTGAACCAACACTTCTTTTTAAATCACCAAAATAAAGGGAAAACTATTAGTTTCGAGTTTAGCTGTTGGTGAACGAGAAGTTCCAGTCAGCTTCTTGAGGTGGGAGAGCCAGATTTCAAATAGTTTGCATTGAATACACAACAACACCTCTTAAGTGAGTGCTCCTAATCTTGACACCTATAAGATTATAGCAGACAAATTTCTTTATTGTTGAAGATGACTAAGAAAGGAGGAAAACTAAAACGTATTAAACCTCGAGGAGCTGATTTAGTTGATGTTAATCTGAATGTGAGGAGGTTCTTTGTTCAGGCAGGGTGGTATCCATTTTTTTCAAGACTAGGAAGCTCTCATCTAGGAGTAGCTAAGGAATTTTATCTCTCATTTAATGGGAAAGAAGAAAATATATATGGCATCAAATTGCAGGTATTAAGAGATTCTATTGCTGAATCTTTCCACTTTCCACGGGAAGGATAAAAATGGTTCAAAAGTCAAGTCATCACTGGAGGAGACCTCAACAGTTTCATCAAATATGAACACAGAGAACCTAACTGGGCTAAGGGGATTCCTAGAAGTTATCTCAAGAATGAATGGGTTGAAGCTGTAAAAATCATCAAGATTTACCTTACCTATGAGAGGAGTTATACTGTTGTTTTTCTTTATCACATGAGGTTTTTGTTTCACATTGCAGATATGAAGACCCTCAACCTACGTTTCTTTCTACTGAAGAGCTTGAATAAGATGTCAGCTAGGATACAAACCCATGCAGTAGCATCAGAGTATAGCTTATATCATTGGGCTATTATCAAGGTATTGGTTGTTGAAGAACTCAAGAAAAGAAACTAGTCATGGGAACACTTTCTATTTTACAGGGCAGGCCAACCTACACCTACACAAGACATTCCTACTCAGCTATCTCCAACTTCATAGCAATATTCTCAACCTGCCAAGAAGAAAGGAAAAATTCTGAAGCCAACTACTTCATCAATTGGTAAGAGGACTAAAAGAAAAGCTAAGAAGGAGAAAATCTACAAAAAGGCTAAAGGAAAAAAGGAAAAGGCTCCCTCAACCAAATTTGAGAAGAATTTGGAGAAAGGAGAAGGCTCATCCATCAACAAGCCCAAATCAATAAATATTGTGCCTCCTATTTCTCATTTTCCCAAGGTTTATGCTAGATAACGGAGGGGAAAGTCTCTAGCTGCAGAAAAATCAAAAGAACAGGTGTTATTAGAAGTTTCGGAAGAAGACATTCAGCGAAAGTCTCAGAAGGAATATTAGCCCAACAAGTCTGATGAGGAACTCCTGAAGGATGCAGGGTATGATATTAGCAATAACAGAAGGAAAAAATATGTAAAACAAGTTGCTGGTAGCAGGAAAAGACATACAAGAGACAACAAAAAATTTAGGTCGAAATCTAAAGCCCTACATAATCCCGGTTTGCTGAAAAAATTCATAGATTTGGAGAGGCAGTCTAAACGGTTATAGACTGTAACTCCTTCAATTGCAGATTCTAGTGGGTCCAAAAATAAAGACAAGGTTAAAGCCCCTTCAGACGAGAAAATGGGATCCTCTAAAAGAAGGAAAATCTAGAAGAGTTCAAAAGAGAAAAATACTATTACAAAAGAGATAGCCACCAGGATGAGAAGATCAAAATGAATAGTTGACAGACAAATAGATTTGGACAAGCTTGCAAAAGTTGCAGCTCATATGGAGGAAAGGTAAAAAGATATCTCATTAAAATACCTTTCCTATTAATTATATTTCTGAACAAGCTGAATATTTAGAATGTATAAGTCTACACAAGATTTTTCAAGTATTTTTTTGTTCATTTTTTAAAAGGAAATAGAGCATTACTGGAATTTCCGATAGCATTATAGTTTTTGCTCAGTTACAGGTTTTTACCGAAAGTGCCGGTAGCGTATGTTTTAAATGATTTTTGACAGTTGTCAGCAGAATTTCCGAGTTAGTCCAAGGATGAAAATGACTCATAATGATATGGATATGTCAAGTGATGGGGTGTAAGTGGTTTTGAGGTTGTTAAAAGTCACATCTAATGAAGACACGTGGTTGTTAAAGAACCAAGGTCACGAAAAGACAAATCAGCAGAAAAGGGGGCAACATGCTAGCACACTCAGCAACACAGTTCAAACTATCTTCTTTATTCTTATCTACATCTGTCCTGTTAGTTATATTTCTATAGGATATATATTTAATGTCTTATAACTCCTATCTAATGTGAGGAGGAGTGGATCATTCTTTTTAGGAGAGATAGAGTTGGTGCCTCTCTCTCTATAAATATCGTTTGTAAATTCCATTTCAAGGTTGGGTTTTGGTAGACCTGAAGACTTTTCATAATAAATAAAACTCCCTTTTGCACTTCATGATGGAGGATTTTGTGTTTCAAGGACTATCTAATTTATGGTGTGTTTTTCTTTTTATTTCTTTCTTATGATTTATGAGTTGCAACAGCTAGTAAAGTGTAAGAGAACTATTAGAGGATCTAATAGTTAATTATCTGTTGTTTAGTCTTCTGCAAATCATATATATATTGTGTAGAGCATGTTAGTGAAGGTTTCATGGAATATTTATGAAATTCTTTATGCATTTATTCTACTTTCTAAATGTTGTTTCCTTTACATAAAACAAAGTTTATGTAAATGGCCACTCTTGTAGCTGTGTGACTGATTTAGGATATGCATATTTCTTAGATTGAGTACCAGCTGTCTGTCACCTTTCATTTACAATATTCTCTCTTATACTACCAATTTATCCATACAATTGATACTTTCCACAACTTTCCAAATGCATGAAAGTCTAAAAGAATAAAAATTATTTCAAACTCTTTAAGAAGCCATCCCACCACTCAAAACCTTTTACTTTGAAATGAACTATGATGTGTAAGGCTTGCTCCTTTGTAGTCAAGGAGTGACTCCTTGCGCTAACAAGCAGTACTAGGATTCACCTCCTTCTCAAGAAATCCATAATCCACTATCAAAGTCAAAGCTTCATCCAATGTCCAATGCTACAATCATATGCCACTTGTCCTCTCATTGAACAATTACCATCATCTTGTTCGAGGGCACACTCCCAATGTGCATTTGATTCCATTTGGAAATAATAATGACCAAAACAAATATATCCTTGAACTTCCCTTCTCTACTACACAGTCCCTCGGGAAATCTGGTTGCCCCTTCAGTACAGTCATTCATTATCCAAGTTCTGCTGGCACCCCATCTTGAACATTCCATCCCTTGTCAAGGTTTCCTAGCATCGGAAGTTCAAACAAACAAGGCATATACGTGCCTCAAAACCATCATACCGATCATAGCATGCTCATGGAAATCAATGGAAACTATTGGGTACCAGTGTCCCACAATGGCCCTACTCTTGAAATGCTTTACCATCATACTGGTGCATGTTCCAATTCCTTTTTTTGTTGCTTCTACTGCTTGCAATCAGTTCCAACCACCCAATTGAGCATTTCCATGCTTCCTATACCAAGCACATAATTTCTATTAGATTTAAAATAAATTGAAATAACTTCAAATAATACCTCATTGGTAGCCCGTCAATAAGGTACACTTGCAATCATGTTCACTTCCTATCACAACAATTCAAACTAGTTGTTTGATCAATCATCATGTATAAACATATCACATCTCCTTATCTCAAAACGAAACCATCATAAATTAAAATCATGAATCGCATGAAATAAATATAAACCATAATAATAAATCACATGTAACCATCATAAGTTAGAATCATATATCACATGCATAATAAAAATGAAATAAAATATCAATACTTATCCTTTATCGGTCCTTACTTCTTCCTTTGTTCTTTCTGTACACACACTAGATCGGTTGCCACACCCAGAAAATGCCCAGTGTTCTTGCCTCTCTTCACCCATTTACACATACACATAGTGTACATTACAACATGTACATCCACATATGACATACAACACCATACAATACATGCACCCACACCGACATACGACACATACACATACACCTGACATATATACACCTGCATGCAATGTATGACACAACACATTCACCCACATCTAGTTTACAATACAACACAATACATACACCTACATAAGGTGCAAAATACAACACAATTTATACACGCACATTTTGTGTACAACACAACACATGAACCTACACCTAGTGTACAACGTAACACAGTACATACACATACATTCAGTGCATAATACAACACAGTACATATACATATACAGAGTACCACACAACAGATACACATGTCATGATACCATGACTACACCATGTAAATACATAGTACCGCATGGCCTCAACACAACATGTATGACATGCATATGATACCACCTGTATACCCATACCATATGCACAACATGTACACGGTACCATCTGTACACAACACTACCTGCACAATGTGTGCACAACATCACATGTACACGACACCACCTGCACAATTTTTACACAACGCCAAATGTATACCACACCACCTATAAAATGTGTACACAATACCACATGTACACAACACCACATGCATGACATGTACATGACACCACATGTACATAGAACGCTATATGCATGACATGTACACGACACCACCTGTAGACAACACCACTTGTACAACATGTACACAACACCACATGCACACAACACCACATTTACAACCACGCACACAACACCATATGTACATAGCATCATATGTATATCACGCACATGCACCATACATACACAACACTGCATATCCAACATGTTCACATCACCATATGCACACAACATCACATATCTAACATGTGCACAATATGATATGTATACAACACTGCATATCTAACATGCACACAACATGATATGTACATCGCACAACATATCCAATATGTACATAGCACCTTCCATACCTAGCACTGCATATGCAATATACACACAACACCATATATACAACAAGCATACAACATCATATTTACACAATACTATATATGAAACTTTACACATCACCATAGGTACAATCACTGAATATAGAATATGCAAAAAATATACACAATAATAGCATTGTACATCCATATACCACACATTGACCCCACAAGCAACCGCGCTTCTAGTGTCTTTCCACGATCCATGATTATTCTAGCATGCCACAAATAACACTACTTTCACTTCGTTGATATGCCCCTCAGCATTACCTGTCCATAACATAAACATAGGCATAATAAAATCATATAATATAAATTCATGTCCACAAGATACTGACCTCATAGATCTGTTAGAGTTACTCTTCCCACTTGATTCCTCATCAGTGCAAGAACCTCTTCATGCCATTCACCCACATAATAAATGATTCCTCCACAAGAATGATCCTTGAAAACCCTGCCATACAGTGACATAGACACATACATACATACATATATATACTCATTAGCATAAAAAAATCATGATCTTGTCATAAAATGACATACATACACACATATATACATATAAAAATTAGCATTAGACAATCATGATCCATCATGACCCCGCCAGACAAGAAATACAAACATACATACATGTATACATATATAAACATTGACATAATCATGATCACAACACAATTGCTAGATATCATAAGGTCAAGATTTAGAGAAATTCCTTTATTCATGCGCAATATGCACAATATTTATAACAACATTCCTAACATAGCCTAGGCATTTGATATCTCAGATCCATTTAGTTTACCTTTCTCATGATTGTCCCGCCATTGTCCATTTACCACAATGGACTCAACCAATCCATCCAGTTTTCATATTCTTACCTTCTGCTACACTTAATAATGCACTGAGCTCCATTCGGGCCTTACATTGCCTATTGGATTTCATTAAATTCCTGTTTCCCCAACCAATTATCGAGACTCTCAAAACATAAAAGGAAAGAACAAGAGCAAGCAAGAAGAAGACCATGAAAACCCAAAAGAAAAATGAAACCGCAAAAAAATGGTATGGCCATGCACTAGACACAATCAATACCAAAAATCAAGCTCTAACAAATCACAAAATACCAAAACCACAAGAATAGCAACAAACACCATGACTCAATCCCCATGATTACCAGTGCCTCCAAGTGAAATCTCAATTCGAGCCTTCTTTAAGATTTCATGGCAAACTCTTGCCATGTAATCCCTGCATCATACTTCCATAAACACATAACTGTAAACGCATAAATAAATGTAACAATGCACAAGTTATCTTACCTTGCTATAATTGAGTCTTACTATATGCTATCACATCACCTTGTTTTTAGTTATATAAACAATTCAACTATTATCTTGTCATTCTAATACCAAGAATGTTTCCCTGAAACTACTCACACATACCATTCACATGTTCCAAAGACCAAGAAAACATATCTATTAACTAAGATCTATATTATCCAAAACTAACAAACATATCATATCCAACTAATAGTCATAAGGCATAATGCTACCACTATCACATGCTTATACTCAAGTACATATAAAATATCTCAACACATAGTGCATTAGTGCAACCATGTTAAGACCAAATCATTTCTTCGCGCAATCTCATAGACACACAATCATATCATGCGATTAATAAAACATTAAAAAACATACGACATAATAGACACCAACACTCAAACACAAAATAGATGACATAATCAAACATTCAAGTACAAAGTAAACATCATAAGAAAGCTCATACCTTAATGTATTTCAGGGGATGGTATCTTGTCTGCACAATAAATCTAGATTAGTAGGATATAACTTCACAACATATCAACCCAATCATAAATAAGGTAATTATATCCATAATAGTATATAGCTAACATGTTCATGTCATAATCTCATAAACATTTGTCATTCATGCATAATGATCACATATGCACAATCATTCTAGACATAATTCAACACACTATTATAATTACGTCGACTCATGCCTGAATGTCATAACCCTAACCATCAAGTCACTAGCATTTAGCAAAAACAAGTTATATATCATGCTCATAAACAACATGTAACCTAATCATCAAGCTAACTATCGTATAACAAGAACAAGTTAACCCATAACATGCTCATCCACAACATATAAGTTATCTAACATAAAACAATAATAGAAATGGATACCACCACATGTTTCTATCATTCATGACTATCTGACACATACATATAACTGCACTAATCAACTAGCATCTATAATGTATGTAGCCCTAACATCAATATAATGAAAGGAATACTCATAACCATAATGCATATAACTACATTGATCAGCTAGTATTTATCACATATGTAACCATAATAATAGAATGAAAAACATATAAGTAACTCTAATGCTTACAACAACCATGAATCACACACCTAATTGGAAAACTTGCACACTTGTATGATGATCTTCTCTTGCCTCGACGTCCAATGCTACAACTTCACTTTAATTATTTTCATCTCATGCTCTATCTCAGCCAAAACATTAACATCATAACATACTAATATCATCATGATGACCTAGTTGCATACAATGACCTTATTCACAACAACGCTTACCAAACCAATGCAAACTTGACCATATGCACCCACTTGACATGTATAACCAATTGTGAACGACCAATGCATTTCTCACATATAGCATCACATAAGAAAGCATACACAGCCAACACACAAGCATGACCAATATGTGACCTAGCATAAACAAGCAATGCATGCACAATATGTAGCAACATGTAAGAAAGTGCGCACAAACAATACATAAGCGTGATCAACACATAACCATTCATACACTTATGAAAACATGTTGACAACAACACCATCAACACTTCCATGGCCAACGTGACACGAATACACAAGTACATATAGACCACAATCATACTAAATGCATATGCAATGAACATAAATGCATGATAAACACACTTCCCATCCAGTCCTAGAGTTGAGCCATGCTCTGATGCCACTCTTTGGTATCAAATATCAACCAAAGAGAACAGGAACTGGACATCACTCAAAGAGAATGGAAACCAGACACCACCCAAGCAGAGTGCAACCATGCTCTGATACCACACTATAACACCCTCTTCCCACATCTACCCAAGTAACCAGCCAACCGACGTAAATGTATGACGAAAGGCTACTAATATGAGATTCAACCTCCTAGATGACCTTAAGGAAATGTAACCGATGGAAACAAGACAAAAACACCTTACACAACATCAAAAACATCCTCAGGAGGTAACACAGCCTTCCAGGTGCCTGAACCCTGAGAGAGACTGACTTTTTGACCAATTTGAGGCTTAGCCGTGGGCATGCCAAGGCAAGGTAGAAGCTAAAATCCTATAGCCACAGGCATACCAAGGCAAGGTAGCAACCAGGGCCTAGTTTGGTCAGTTTTGTGCTTGCAACTCTAGGATTTGTGCCACCTTTTTAGCCCCAGAGCCCAAGTCACTGCCCAGAACTTCATGAAATAGCAGGAGATGATAAATAACATTAAAATAATGGTATGGAAGAAGATACATCACCAGGAACTCACCCATACCCCTCCTATCCATGATAGGTATTTCTTAAAACATGTCACAAACATTACAACCACAGGTTTAAACAATAGATTTAAGCATAATGGTCTCTTATTTATCTAAGAATCGTTAAGAAGCATTTCTCCCCTACATCATAAGTTGCAATACAGTCTATTTGACCATAGATACATTGTTTATTCATTTACAGGTAAAAACATGGATAGAGACATACATCATTAATGATCGAATACATGCTTATAACTAGCACAATAACAACATAAATACAATAGATACAACAACAATAAAATCCATACATAAACTAGTACATTTTCATATCGAATACCAAAGGAATGAGCTCTTCATTACTGAATCTGAGATCCAACCAAATATGGGATTTCCACATTCCACCCAACCATAGATTGGTTGAGCCAAGTATCACTTCATCCAATCACCCACATGCCATATTCCAAGCATGAATGTGGGATATCATAAAACACATCAATCAGAATAAATCCAAGGCTTCCAGAGGCCAAATCACCTCAACCCTCAACCAGTGATTCCACCTCATGGTCAGACATCAGAACCATCACAGATTGGTCTCTATCCAAGCTTCTCCAGTTCTCTGGAGTGTTTTTTCCAACCAAGGATCTAGGAATAGTAACTCAACCCTAGCTATTCCGGGGCTCCAGAGCATTTGTCCAACCAAGGCTCTAGGACTAGTAACTCAACCCAACAGTTTTCCGTTGGGTTCTAGAGTGATTTTCCAACCAAGGCTCCAGGAACTAATAACTCAACCTAACAGCTAAAGGAATCATGAGAACCAACCAGAAAAAATTAATGGAAATAAACCCACAATACCATGGTTTTCTAGGAAATATAAAGGCTAGGAAAATCCACATGTATACACCATGCATGCCAAAAATAAATGCAACTTGGTAGCTGCAATAGAAACACATTGTAGTTGTTGATCGAGATGTCCGCTTATGCTTTCTTGCTCTTATTTTTCCTTCTTTCCCCAAATCACCAAGTATCCACACTCCCCAAGAGTGCTCCAAGAAAACTCTAAGTATCCAAGGGTATGAGAGAGAGAGAAAGAGAGAGAGAGAGAGAATAATGAGAGCTCTAAAAATGCACTGATAAAAGCTTACCAGCTAATCCTCAGAAGCCTTTTTATTTATGAGGCCTCTATTTTCTTCATTTTCCATTATTTTCCTTCATTTTCCTCCTCACATGAAACCTATGACCTTTCACCTTCCTTTTCTCCAAATTTCCTTTATTTTCATAAATAAAATGCCAATTAATGCCTCATGCCTTTCCAAAGCCTTAGCCTTTGCCTTTTCCAATTTCCTTTAGCCATAATAAACCGAATGAACACTCGTTATGATGTTTTTCCAACCATTCATCGTCGAATACGTGTGCCATCAACCGTGGTCTTATATATTTTTTACATGGTTTTTACTAGGGCTGTTATAATAGCCTTTTTATGTCAGTTCATGCCAGGGACTGTGATATTTAATGCTAATTTCTAGGGCTAGGACCCAGTCACTTCCTAGGACTCCATGAAACCTCCATAAGAGAAAAGTAACATAGAAACAATGATTCAAATGCAAACACTTGAATAAAGACTTGGCTAGACCCCTACTAGCCATGACAAGAATTTCATCAAACATATCACAATAATGTTTTCTACATGTCATAATAACATATCTGAGCACAAGGGTCTCATACTTATCTAAGAATCGTTAAGAAGCATTTGTGTCTTATCACATTAGATGCATTATCATCTATTAGGTCATATGTTCATTGTTAATTCATTTATAAATCAACACATGATGAGAGCCATACATCACCAACGTTATAAAACATACTCATAATGAACATAAAAACAACATAAATAATAAGGATACAACAACCATAAATACCACATATGAACCAATACATTTTCACATAAAATAACATGGAAGGGAACTCTTATTAATGAATGAAAAATCCAACCAGGTTTGGGACTTCCATGTTCCACCTGACCATAGATTGGTTGAACCAAATATTTCTTTAGCCAATCACCCTCGTGCCATATTCTAAGCATGAATGTGGGACTCGACACTAAACAACTCAACCAAGGCTTCCTGAGGTTAAACCACCTCACCCTCATCAATAGAACTAGGCTTTACCACAATCCTCACTAGATATCTATACCATAAACAAGCATGGATGCCACCAAATTTCTCCACCTACACCATGAGGAATTTTCCTGTCTCCTAGTCTCTATGTTTTACCGCAATCCAAAGTCCAATCCAGGGATCACTAGGCCATAATCAAGACACCACCCTCCAGGTTTTACTATATATCCCACCATTCAGCAGCCAAGGATTCATAGGCCTAATCAAGGTCAACCACCTCTAGGATTTACTGCATATCCTGCCATTCACTAATCAAGGATTCTTAGGTCCACCTAGGCACACAATATATGGATTTACTGCAACCCACAGTCTGGTTCATGGGTTACTATGTTGAAAATGGAAAAAATAAATATTGAAAATTGCAAAAAGAAATATTGAAAATAGCACCCAAAAGGCTTCTGATTTAATTTTCCCTTAATTAAATTAGAAGTAAATTATAATTCCACATCACATGACAGCTTGTACAAGTTAACTGAGTCAGGAAGACTTATTTAGCTCAGTTAATTCGAGTTGAGAGTCAAAATGGAGGCATGTAGATTTAAATATAAGTTTTAGGGGGTCTAGTTGCGGTTTATTTGGAGTTGTAATTAGTTAACTCAATTGTTTGAGTTAAAATCAGTTTAAATAGCTCTAACAGAGAGATGAGCTAGTGAGAGGTCTAGTGAATTCAATATGATTTAATTCACATGCAGTGATCAATCAGATAACTGACTATTCACTATAAATAGTCATTGCATGTAAGTTTTAAGGAAGACCCAGTTGAGATTGGAGTTAAAGGGAAGTGTACTATCAGTTGTATAATCATCCAAATTATACAGGTGGTGCATCCAGTTAGAAGAAGGCATAAAATAAATCATTCCTTAGTTAGCTAAAATTTCCTTTAAAAAAAGGAATGAAGGCACAAGTTCAATCATTTTTTTGGTCAGCATGAGTTGGTGAGACCAAACAATTAGAAGCAAAATTTTGTGCGTGGGGCTTGTGAGAGAAAGGTGTGCCAAGAGAAGCTTGTGCACAGGTTGGTGGTGAGACAGTCAACAGAGTGCATAGGTTTCTCAGGAAGGGAAATAACATTGTATTGTTTCATGATCTCGAATTTATGCAATATACATAATGCGGGGTTTTGAGCAGTTTCTTTCCCTAGATACATATTGTGTTTTGCGATTGATTATTTCTTTCTCTTGCTTGTTATGTGATTGTGCAATCATAATTTGGTTTCCGCAAATTTCTTGAAAGATTCAGTATTTTGTTTTAGTACATTACAAGATCAGATTGAATCCCTTTGGATAGATTTTCTACATGGTATCAGAACATTAATTTTTTGGGTGGCAAGTTTGCAAAGAAGATCTATATTTTTTTGTGAAAATATTTCAAAAAAAATAGTGTATATGGATTCGTTGCGAAAAAATACCCAAATTAAAAAAAAAAAAATCAATCATCGATTTAAAATCAACTCTTTTTTCAGAAAATTTTTGTGATGACAAGTCAATTACAGCATGCACAAGTCAAGAACCTATATGCACTTGAGGTACCAGATGCATGCAAAGCTTTGAGGAGAAAAGAAAAGGGTATAGACTTGGTGGTTGAGATGGATCATGAATTACCTCTCAATATGCAGCCTTAGAAGCAACCATATAAAGTTGTGAAGAAGCCACAATTAGAGGAGCAGAGAGGAGACCGAGTGGAGGCATCCACTCAAGCACAAACCTCCAGTAAGGGGGGATTTTGAGCCAGGTGGGTAGAGGGAGCACATGCATCCATACCTCCAAGTGAGAGGTGGGGAAATGTAAAGTCATAATCCCAATATAATAAATTTTGGTAGGTTCCATTGAGATGTCTTGTCTCATGGATCATTACCTTACTACGTGAGCCCATAGTACACAGTAGAAGGATGGATCAATAACATAGATTAGAGTTGGTAACAATGCATATGGCACATATGTAGAGTCAGTACAATCATATAGTTTTCAATAGACAATGTAGTATCTAGTAGTAGTCAGAGACTCTGGTGACAGATGCATCACATTGATTTCATTTAGATGCTTTTTCAGTTTCAGAAGTTGCAGTAGAAAACAACACTAGAGAAGTGTTGCATGGAGAAAATTTCAAAGGTACTAGATCGAGATAGAGTTAAATTTCTTTCTTGTTGAGAGGGAGTGTTGAAAATGACAACAAGAAATATTGAAAATGGCACCCAAGAGGCTTCTGATTTAATTTTCCCTTAACTAAATTAGAAGTAAATTATAATTCCACATCACATGACATCTTATATGAGTTAACTGAGTCAGGAAAACTTATTTCAGTTAATTTTATTTGAGGGTCAAACTGGAGGCATATAGAGTTCACTCTAAATTTTGGGGGGTCCAGTTACAGTTTATTTTGAGTTTTAATTAGTTAACTCAAATTTTTGAGTTAAAATCAGTTTAACTAGTTCTAACTATGAGATGAGCTAGTGAGAGGCCAGTGAATTAAATATGGTTTAATTCACATATAGCGATCAATCAGATAACTAATACTTCGCTATAAATAGTGGTTTCATGTCTGTTCTAAGGAAGAACCAGTTGATATTAGAGTTAAAGGGAAGTGTAATATCAGTTGTATAATCATCCAAATTATACAGGTGGTGCATGAAGTCATAAGAAGGCCTTAAATTTATCATTCCTTAATTAGAGAAAAATTCCTTTAAAATAAGGAATGAAGGCACAAGTTTAATCATTGTTTTTGTGTGCATGATTTGGTGAGATAAAACAATCGAAAGAACAATTTTGTGTGTGAAGCTTTTGAGAGAAAGGTGTTCCAAGAGAAGCTTGTGCACAGGTTGGTGGTGAGATAGTCAACAGAGTGCAGAGGTTTCTCAAGAAGGGAAATAGCATTGTATTGTTTCATGGTATTTCCTTTATGCAATATACAAATAGTGGGGTTTTGAGAAATTTATTTCCCCATATACATATTTTTTTGTGTGATTTATTATTTCTTTCTCTTACTTGTTATGTGACTATGTGATCATGATTTGGTTTCCACAAATTTTTAGACGGATTAAATATTTTTTTTAGTAAATTAAAAGATCATATTGAATCACTTTGGATAATTTCTAGGCCAATGTCTTTACTGCAATCCAAACTGGTTCAGGGATCACTAGGCCATGTGATCTTTCATTCAAAGATCCACCTCACTCATTTTAGAATCCATCTGCAGTCTAGCTCAACCAAAACATGAGAACCCCATCACACCATGGCTCTCCGAAAATGGCAAGGCAAGGCTGAAGAACACTATCTCACCAAGAAAAACATATGCCAATGACAACAAGAGAATGAAGAACACACATGCATAACCATGCATGCCAAATCTAGCAAGGGAATCACACATGCAAATTGATACCTGAAATTAAACATGTTCTAGTTGCTTGATCCTAATCTTCCTTGATTTATCTTTGCTTCCTCTTTTCCTTTTTTGTCTTTCTTGATCCAATGGTGAAGTGCTCTAAGAAATTTTTTTTGTCCAAGAGCATGAGAGAGAGAATAGAGAGTGAGAGCTCCAAAAATGAATTGAAAAAAGGTACCAACTGATCCTTAGAAGCCTTTTTATTAATGAGGGCTCTATTTTATTCATTTTCCATTTTTTTCCTTCCTTTTCCTCCTCACATACAACCTGTGACCTTTCACCTTCCTTTTCTCCTAAATTCCATTATTTTCATAAATAAATTTCCAAAAATGTCATTTTCCTTTCCAAAGCCTTTTCCATTGCATTTTTCAATTTCCTTAGCCATAATAACTGAAATGAACACCCACACTATGATGTTTTTCCCAACATTCAGCTTGGAATAAGTGTCCCATAACCGTGGTTATTATTTTTCCTTTATTAAATTTTATTACATGCAATTTTCACCAGGTTTGTTACATAACCCTCCCCCTTAAGGGAACACCACCCTCGGTGTTCAATGAAACCTACAACCAAAAATAATGTTGAAAGAAAAACATACTTCCCATGTAGCTTTATAACTTATCTATTTTCTGTATTTACAATGATCAACCTACCGAGAAGCAAACCGACATGAAAACATAACAACATGACAACCATAATAGCATGACACCCATACTGCTTATTGGAGATTTATAACACAACTCATGGCAGTATTTACATCCATACACATATGTACATATACAAAAACATCACATCAAAGCATACATCAAGGACATTCGCTCAACCAAAAAATAAAGAAGGATACATATCCCGCATCTGATCTACCATATCCCATGTAGCTTCATCGAGCCCAAAGTGTTTCCACTACACTTTAACATGCTTGATTGCTCAGTTCTAGAACATGAGCACCTTTCTCTACAATATACACTGAGCTTTTGGCTGGAATTCTCCATCTAACTCCACCTACAATAAAGACCATTCGATCACATGATCAACATCTTTAACATACTTCTTAAGTAATGATACATGGGAAACATCATGGACTTTCATTGTTGGAGATAGTGCAATTCGATAGGCTACTATTATAGTGCTTTCAATAATCTTGAAAGGTCCACAAAACCGAGGTGCCAGCTTGGCACACGATCCAATCTACAAGGAGATATTCTTGGGCTTGACGCACAACTATAAATTCTCCCCAACTTGAAAATCCTTAAACAACATGTTCCGATCTTCATAGATTTTCTTCCTGTCCTATTCTTCCTTTATATTCTTCTTGATTACCTGCATTTCCTATTCCATTTATGCTAACATGTCCGGTAAAATCAATACCATGTTCATCATATCACTCCAACTAATGGTAGTATTACAACTCCACCTATAAATGCCTTTAATGGACTCATCCTCATTGACTCCTGGTAACCATTATTGTAAGAAAACTCAACCAGCATAAGGTACTCCTCCCATCTCCTCTACTGATGCATCACATAAATCCTCAACATGTCCTCCAATATTCTATCGACCCTCTTTGTCTGTCCATATGTCTGCAAATGATAAGTTGTACAAAAGGACAACTCTATACCTAAACCTGCAAACAACTCCTTCCAAAACTTGGAAGTGAACTTTGCATCCTTATCTAACATAATCTTCTTCGGAACACCATACAATCTGACCACATCTCTGATGAACACTTGTGCTACATCACTAGCTGAATGCATAGTCTTCACTGGAATGAAGTGTGCTACCTTAGTCAACCTGTCCACCACAACCATGATGGGATCATGTTGTCTATATGTCCTCAGAAAACCTGTAATAAAATCCATGGAAATGACCTTCCATTTCCACTCTAGAATCATAATTTTTTGTAGTAATCCACTTAGATGTTTACACTTTTCCTTTACCTATTTTCATTCCAAACAACTAGACACAAGCTTTGCCACATACTTCTTCAAATTTAGCCAATAATAGACTTTTTACCGTTGTCAATGTATTTTGGTATCCTGGGTGATCTGAGTATGGTTTCACATGAAACAACCTCAATATAATCTTCTTGAGCTAACTATTATGTGACATATATATTCTATCCCTAAACCTAATCAAGCCATCTGCTAAGAGATGATATTCCACATCCTGTGCACCTGTACTTGTACCTGTACTTGTACTCTATTGTAACATGTGCCTGAGCTCTATGTACCTGTCATCCTGTTGAGCTTCCTCTAAGATCCGATATTGTAAGTCTATCCCATAAGAACTCATAACTTATATATGATTCACATGTATCCACCTAAAAAGATCATCTTTAACCCGGTTCTCTTTACCCTTGATGTACCAGATCTCAAAGTCAAACTCGTTGATTGCGACCAACCATCTAGCTTGCATGGAATTGGCCTGGATCCAAATCCATAACCTAGGATGTATATTCTCCAAGCACGGATCCTGTCCCAAGGCCAATTGCATAGTCCGGTTGAAACCCCTTAGCGTACCTTTCACTAGGAAATGGTTCTGTCCGAGCCTCTATGTTGAGCACCACCCACAAGCTGGTCAAACAAGTATCTCAACCCACTGTGATCACTCATCAGTACAAACATCCTGCCAAGAAGATAGTTCCTCCACATCTTCAATGCATGAATGATCTTTTCCAACTCAATATCATGTGTCAAATAGTTCTTCTTGTGCTCATTTATTTTATATGACTCATATAATACTACTTGTCGTTCCTGCATAATAAATCCACCAAGACCTCTGTTGCAAGAATATTTACACACTACAAATTCTTTGTTTGTATATGCAATATTTAACGCTAGAGCATTTTTCAACATCTGCTTCAACTATTCAAAACTTGTTTCAAATTCCTCTGTCGATTCAAATTTCTTAAGTTTCCTCTACAATGACATAATATTATATTAAATCTGGGAGAATTTCTTGATTAACCTCCTATAATAGCCTTCCAACCCTATGAATTATATTACCTTATCCATGTTTCTAGGAGTTCCCAACTCCACGATAGCTCTTATCTTCTCTGGATCCACTGTTATTCCCTCCTTGGAGACCATATGCCCCAAGTAATGTACCTTTGTTTGAAAGAAACTGCATTTACTAAGCTTAGCATAAAACTGATGCTCTCTCAACAATCTCAATGCTACTTCTAAATGATCAACATGTTCTTCCTCATTCTTATAATATATCAAGATGTCATCAATGAATACAATAACAAACTTTTCTAGATATGGACGCAACACACTATTCATCAAACACATAAAGGTAGATGGAAAATTAGTCAAACCAAATGGAACTACAAAAAACTCGTAATCCCCATAGATGGTCTAAAAAATTGTCTTGTATATGTCCTCTTCTTTAATGCATACCGAGTGATATCGAGATCTCAAATTAATATTCGAGAACACTATTGCTCCTTTTAGATGATCAAATAAGTCATCAATCCTTATCAACAGATACTTGTTCTTGATGGTCACCTTGTTCAACTGCTTATAATAAATGCATAACCCGAGAGTACCATCCTTCTTATTCACAAAAATTATTGGTGCACCCCATGGTGATACACTTGGCGTAATTTATCCCTTGTGAAGAATTTCCCTCAACTGCAACTTCAACTTTACTAACTATAGAGTTCTCCTCCTGTACAGTGCCTTTGATGTTGGTGCTACCCCTAGTACCAACTCAACGGAGAAGTCCACTTCTCTATGAGGCGGAAAATCTGAGATCTCTACTGGAAACACATCCTGAAATTTTTATAATATCATGTACCTACTCCATATCTTTGCATCCTCATCCTCCTTACCTTTATCACTAGAAATGTGCACTACAAATAACACACACCCTTTTCTACGACCACACTTTTCCTGCATATTTTTCACCATCCTAATTTATGTTTCTTTCTTCTCACCCTGTAAGATTCTTTGTTCTCCATTGTCATCTTAGGACTCAATGGATTTTTCATAACAACCACCTTAGTCCTATGAAGATATAACCAATCCATACCCAAAAGCATACTATATGACCCCAATGGTAATACATTCAATTGTGCTGAAGTAAGCATACCATTCAAATCAAATGAATAAGATCTTACCCAATGATGAACTATCTTCTCGGTACATGTAGGAAACTGCACTAACCAAGATTTTGTATGTACTTATTTATTCAAACTACACTTATCCACCAATTCAAGGTTAAAATAACTATAATTAGATAAAATTTCAATCAAAATAGAAACAAATTGATCATAAATATTACCTTCCATATTAATGATAGATTTCTGAGGATCGACCTTCCTGTTATCCATCGCTGCATAGATACGAGGAATGCTTTTCCCAACATACCCAACAATATTTTCCTCCTGTGCACTATAGATCTGAGGCCTACCACTCTGATTCTACAGATAATCACTTTTAAGATTCTCCTTGCCACATGTCCAACACTCCAACTATCATGTTTCATCACCTCTATCTGCTGTTGTGATCCATGTCTCTGTCTCATTGCATTGAACTTCTTATGCGGTGCAATATTATCTTTCTCTTCTACATTCTGAGGCCTTGTTCTGTTCGGCTACCATTTTCCTTTACCCTTATCTTTCCCTTTCCATCCTTGCCGAGATTCATTCTTACACTTTGACTTCTCATAAAAATTCTTCAGTTTTCCAATAACTTCCTCAAATGACCGAGGCTCATCCAGGGAAAATTTTAAGCATGGAAAATTATCTTAAAGTTTAAAAACATTGGCGAATCCCACTATTTCCTAATATGAAAACTATAATATGTTTATTGATGTATTTGTAAAATTGTTCAAATTTATAATGATTTTATTTATACTCTCTATATAATGTTGGTGATTTTTAAGGTAAAATAATTTTATATTGTCAAATTTGGTCAAATAAATTTTGTAAAAAATGTAAATTGGCTAGTCTTTTTTTGGAAAAACATGGAAAATTATCCCATCTGCGAATATTAGCCCCTAAAATTTTCCATGGGCTCATCATACTCAGTCCAATCTCTAAATTCTAATGGAAATCCACTGACAAATCTCTGAACTTTATCCTTTTCATCTTTAAAATATGGTACATACCTCAAAATATCCAAGATCTTGGTCATATATTCCTTATCTGTCATCGATCCCACTTGAAGATCATAGAATTCATTAGATTTGTTGGCATAGTACCTCTCCGAAAATTACTTATTTTTTAAGAGTATTTTAAATTCATGCCAACTCAACTCCTATGTCCCGATGTCTCTAGAACATTTTATATCTTCCCACTAGATATTCACTTTCCCTTTGAGGCTGAAGATATCTATTTTGGCCTTCATATTATGTATATCCTCATGCAGTTCAAATAAATTATTCATGCCAAGTAACCAAGCCTCTACTTCCTCAGACTTCATCAAATCTCCATCAAAGGTAGGTGGCTTAGGTTTCTTAAACTCTTCCAGAAAGAATCCCCTTTCACTCCTCCTATAAGGGTGATAATGATGACGATCGCAGTTCCTTTCAGAACCAGAACTAGAATAGTACTTGTGTCCGTCACCTCACCTATTTGAAGTATCCAATAATATACCATGTTTGAACGTGTCATCTCTATCTAACCTGTGACCACCATGAGACCTACTTTCATATTCCCTATTAATCCTATCCTCCTTTCCATAGATGATCCAGAGTGGTCCCTATCTATGCAATTCTGACAAACTCTGAGAATTATTACATTGACTTCTGCTTGTTTCTCATGTGCCTGCACGATTATGTCATTATCTACTTTGCAACTCCTTATTTCTTCCTTCAAACTCCTCAATGTGTCTTCTAAGTCAAAAGAATGCCCAACACCACGTTTCTCATCTGATTCATAGGGAGATTCTTTGTAGTCTACCATCTTTCTAGTCATATTGATATCTACATGCAAGGCATACTATGTTATCTAAATCAAATCATTATCAAACCAACGTACCTTAGTATAATTCAAGGAGCATATCTTGTCTGCAAGACCATATCTATATATATATATATATATATATAACCATAACCAAGTAAACATATAATCACCATTTCAACCATTATCCAGTTACCATGCTTGATGCCACAACCATAACACCAACTAGACACAATGCATGCATAACAACATATGTATGACACACACGTATACACATTACATACAAACATTAACATGCATAGCCAATTCATAACCGACATACATTCACAACAATTACATTCAACAATGACACCATCAACATTCACATGGCGACACAACTAAAACCATAACCAACACCATGCATACACAACCAGTACATAGACCACAAGCATAAGAACACATAGGAAACTGGAAGGAATGCATGACCAGCACACTGCCCATCCAGTCCAATGGGTGAACCATGCTCTGATACTACTCTGCAACACCCTCCTACAACATCTAGCCAAGTAACCAGCCAACTAGTGTAAAAATGTGATGAGAGGATAGGCAAAAGGGAGACGAGGAATAGTGAAAGATCACAAGTAGGTGTTCTTCTCTTATCCATATTAAGGAAAAGGTCAAGTTTCTTTCATCTGTTGTTCTAAGTGCGACCACTACACTTAGGGAAGCTTATCTATCCGTAGTTTTGATTTCTGTAAAAAAAATTGGCGACCATATTGGGGATAGACTGATCATCCTTGGTGTTTTTATCCTTGTTTGTCTGCCTCTAGTAGACTTTACTTGCTTTATTTCAGTCATTTGAATGTGTTTTTGTAAAATAAGTGTGTTTGCTTGCCTATTTTTGAGTTTCCTCTGGCACCAATGCACTGTTGGTCTTGAAACAATGCTCTACATAGCACTATTGGCTTAGAGATACTGCTTTGCAATGCATTGTCTCCCACTCAGGGGTGCGTTGATCTTGTGACCAACCAAAATTCATCATATTTTTGTCTTTTTCCATCCATTTTAGTATCTTGTTTCCTAAGTTTTCAAGTGTCTGATTTCCTCTAGAGTCCAGATTTCTTATACTATCTTGCCTCACTTTGGATGTTTATTTGTTCAATGTTTATTTTTATTTTCTTTATCATTGTCAAAATAGATCCAAATTTTAAAGTTTACATTTGATAATTTCTTTATTTTCGAAAGAGGAATTGTCGTTCTATTCTTCGTTTCTCTGGAAAGTGTTGATTGATTTTTTGTGCATCATAGTTTCTTTTTCGTTCATTCACACTTAAAATAAATCGAAAAGAAAAACATGAATTTGCATAAAGGGTTTGTGAGTGATGCATAGGAATAGTTAGGGAATTTTCATTTAGATATGATCATTGTTGATTTCTTACAATCTGATTTCTCTATCCCTTGTAGCTAAGGTTTTCATTGTCGAAATTGAATCAAAATGAATGCTTATCATCTTTGTTGGATTCTAGGAATGTCAAATACATCACGCAGTGAACCCAAAAGGAGAACTTATAAGCCATATCAACTTAAATTTTATCTCAATTAACCTAAGGGATCATTCTAACTTAACGATAACATTTATAGGTCTAGGCTAGAGACAAGTTTCAGTGTCGTAAAACATAGCAGTTGTCATTAATTGTCTGCGATAAATTCCAAGTGTGATACCTCATTCCACGTACGTAATTATATTGGAGCTCATCCATGTACCTTGAGTATATCGACTGGTGTTCTATTACGAAAAGTATAAGTTCATGCTCTCACTATGAGGTTTTTCATTAGACAATGCTAACACGGATTGGGCCTCCACGTACAATCGAGTATATTTGGGAGGACAACATTAGGTTGCTTAGCATCCATAGGTAACCAAGTTGGAATTAGTGGAATTTTGAGGTCTAAAATGGGCCTCCTAAGGAAATTGTAAAATAATAGTGGAAATAATAAAATAAGATTTGATTACATCATCAAATTTTAGAGGGAAAAAGGGAAAAACTACTTTTTCAACTCGTATTTTCAACCAATCTCCCAAAAATTTTACTCAAATTTTGAGCGGGAGCACACATTGGATGAAAAATTTAATTCCTCATCCCAGGATTACCCATGTTGCATACTTTCGATGGATCCTACTACACGAAAAATGAGAAATACATGAAAAACGTAATTGCAATCACGCTTTTTCATGTATTTCTCATTTTTTGTGTAGTAGGGTCCATCAGAAGTATGCAACATGGGTAATCCATGGATGAGGAATTAAATTTTTCATCCAATGAGTCCTCCTACTCGAAATTTGAGCAAAAACTTTGGGAATAAGTTGAAAATTTGAGTTGAAAAAGTAGTTTAATTATTTTATTATTTTTTAATATTTTTACCCTTTTACTTAAAAAATGGTGAATCATCCCCCATGGTTGACATCATCATAATCAATCCTATTAGTTCTTATAAAGTTTATTTTTGTTGTACATTTTTCTTAGGAGGCCCATTTTATACCTCAAAATTCCCCTAATGCCACCTTGTACATTGTGATATGCTGAACACAACATTTGGGGAGATTTCCTGCACGTATATAAGTCCTTGGTTTACTGGGGCGGTATATTGCAGTTCACAGTTGCTTGGTAATCCTTTTGCCTAGCATTACCCTCCTTTTTTTAATTTGTTTTTTCATTAAAATCAATCAGCAATCATGGAAGAATATCAACACTTTCCCCATCGTTCATGTAGGACAGTGAATAAACCACCTTTACCACTAGAATCTACACCTAGTAGGCAAAGGCGAGCTCATCCTACTAAGTCCGGTACCTCTGGAACCTTTGGTGCTACATCTTCATCTAATTTACCAATCATCTGATCCTTTGAGTACCGAGTCTCGAGTTGTTTCTACCGATCCCTGTTTATCTGCTACCGTTGAGACGAAACTCTCACAGTTACCTAAGGACACTGAAATTAAATTCAGTGAAATGGTAAATCCAAAACCTGAATTTTTTCAATTAGAATTTGACCCGAAACCTTTCATTCTTTTACCATAACATCTTGATCCTTAAGTTGAACAATAAGAAGTTGTTCCCGTGCCGGAAAATTATCAATCGACTCATCCTCATCCATCCGTAACTATTGAGTCTTCCTATTTGCTGCAGAGATTACCACCTGAAATTTATCTCGAGCCTAACGATGAAGTAATTCCACCTGGTTTGATTTCAATTGAGGAAGAACTTTAGGAAGAGACAACCCCTTCAAATCCAACTAATTTTGGGTTGGGGCTTCATCTTTATCCATATTTTCCTCGTTTAACCTACTCTGCTCCTATTGATCATGGTCAGTCTCAAGTTCCCTTAGATTATTTAGAGTATTTACTAGGTTATTTAACCATGGCTGAGATAGCATCCCATACTGTACCATCTGTTACAGTTGCAAAAACATATACTGTTGCTACCTCTTCGATGTTTTCTACGACACTTGTCTCATTTTTATGGTGGTCCATCTGTCCCACTAGGTTATCAAGCTTTAAATGGAACCTACTCTCGTGTCTCTTCTAGTCCATGGACTTCATCCATGTCAACATCTAGAATTTTATCTGGTTCCTCTCTTACGAGTATTGAATGGTCTGATCCTTTATTGACATCATCAGCTCAATATCAAGTTGGTCCATCCAATTACCGTCAATATTATCCAGTTTCTACTGGATTCCTATAATATGAAAGTCAGTATGTTCAATATCCTTATACTCCATATGTTGGGGGGCAATAGATGTTCATGCCATATGGTAGTAATCCTTTTTTTTTAGGTCAATCTTATGTTGGAATTCTTGTTTGTCAATGGTATCCTGCCTTACATGTCCAACCGCAAACGGTTGTGTATCAATATAAACCAGTTGAACCTGTTGCTTCCATACCAACTACGCCTGTTATCACTTCCTAATTGGTTTTTTCTTAGTTTGCTAAGGCAGGTCCTTCAACCCTTAACCCTCAAGTTTCGGGTCTACAAACTCTATCTTCCAGGGATGTTTTACAACAATCATCTGTATCAGGAATTTTCGAAACCACGGGCTATTTTACCCTTGTCACAGGCTTCTACTGGTCCCGTTTATTCACAACCTGGTCAAAGTTATCCTGGCGGGCAACAATAGTTTTATCAAATTCCATGGCAGCCACAATAGCCATTCAGACACTATCAAGCTTATCTAGGTCCTGGTCAACAAGCCTATCAAGAGTTTGGTCAAAAAAATTACCCCCATTAGGGTTACCAGTAGCAGAATAGTTATGTTGGTGCACAACAGCCTATTGCCCAGGAAATTCCATCTTATCCTGGTTACGCTCAACCTGATCTAAACCGATAGTTGTCGTTTTTTGCAACACTAGAGTTACTTGATTTAAACTAGCTCACTAATGATCCCATTCATTATTTACCTTGGCGGCCTGTGATTCCTCATAAATTACCATTTGATATTCCGAAATTCAATGGAAACTTTGGAGAAGATCCATCTATGCACATTATGAATTATCATTTATGGTGTTCATCAAACTCCTTGAATGATGATTTTGTTAGACTCCGTCTTTTCCAGCGAAGACTTATTGGTATGGCTGCAAAGTGGTATATTGAATTACCATGAGCTTCTTTTGATAACTTCACAGATTTAGCCACTACTTTTCCAACCCACTTCTAGTTACCCATCAAATATGAAACTGGAACGAAATTTTTGATCAACTTTAAATAGACAACTACTACTCACATATCAGATCACATCCATGAGTGGCATCATCTTCATTGAATGGTTAAAACCTTTGTTCCAGATCAGATTTTAGCTGAGTGGTTTATAAAATCCTTGTTTCCATCTATCACGGAGGATGTGGCCAAAGGCAGTGTTGTCACTGAAGAGCAAGTAATTTCTCGTGCCCAATATCTAGATTTGATTTATACTCAGTCTGGCACGCTCTATGAAAATATTCTGAATGCATCGCGATCGAATTTTATTGTTCCTCCTTCTCCATCTGGTAAGGACATTGATGCCAACGATGGTGTCATTGGTTCTGCTAGCACTTAGCCAACAAGTTGACCATCTGGTTCCACACTTGTTGTGTCTAATCAAACCTCTATTGCATATGATCTTGCATCTTCTCCAAAAATACATGTCGTATCATCTGACAAGGGAAAATGTTACAAGAAACCCCGAAGTAAGAAGAAAAAAAATCACCCCTGTAGGAAAAATCATCCGATTCATCTGGTTCTTCTTGGAAACCTCGTTACCCTTGTTTGATATGCAACGAGGAGCATTTTACACAAGATTTTCCTCACCGTTTAGAAGTCTCTAAGCTTGTTAAGACTTATGTTGCATCTGGAGTGTTGACAAAAGATTTTCCAAACCCAAAAACACATATGGTTTCTATGGATCCTGCTTCTAGTTCACAAGTGATTATGTTATCCACCACTAAGCCAAAAACTGATGTTTTGGTGTCTACTCAAACTAAAAATACATTAATCCTATGTTAAGGCTATAGATCAACCTACTACTTCGACTTCGACTTCATCTGATTCAATTTCACCGCCTATTATCCCTAAGTTAACAATAAAGCCGCCAAAGGGAGTTGTTGATAAATCAACTTTCAACCCTTGAGCTCGTGTAGCTCAAAATTATAACGTAGTCAAAGATCTGGCTTAGTCACCTTCTACTATGACAATGATTGAGGTTCTTTAGAATTTTCCCTCCCAAAATCAGGCTTTGTTGTCAGTAATTAGTGGAATCGATCCAAAAGATTCTCCTCTTATAGTCTTTAACCATGCGAGCTATGTGCCATAATTACCAGCACAATTAACATTTTGTATTCAAGTAAATGTCTTGAATCACCTCATTCATCAGCATATTATTAATTAAGTTGCATCTACTTGTATCATGCTTATGAGGTTGCATGAAGTCACTTGGCTCGCCGAGTTTATCACAATCACCTACGACGTTGAAAGCTTTTGATGGTTGTACATAAGAGCCTTGTGGAATTATTAGTAACCTGCAAGTCGAACTAGGGGGGAAATATGTTACTATTAAAGTTGAGGTCATTGAAGGACCCCTTGACTAGAATATCTTACTTGGAAGACCAGGGGTATATGCTATGGCTGCAGTTTTATCTACTTACTTCCGCATGGTCGTCTTCCCCCATAAGGGAGGCATCACAGTCATCGATCAACTCACCTTCTTCGCCTATGGTTCCCAGGAAACTGGAATCATTCCATTCATTCATGAAACCCCACCATCTCTTAAGAACATTAGTGTAGGACCCTTTAAGGATTCTTCCCTGATGGGCACATTCTCGTTACCGTCGCCTGCAACATCGACGGAAATCACAAAAGAGACCTCCAATATGATATCTTCCACTTCATCTAACTTAAGGAAGATTCCCAATGATTTGGAAATGGATAGGTTGGGTGAAAACATGCCACTAAGTCCAATCGAGCTCACATAATAATCAATATTTTTGGCTTATGCGGCCAATCATGATCCTTTGTCGCTGATTGTTTGGGTCGATCATTCTTTGGATTATGGTACTTCTTCTGATCATTTTTCACATGTATTCTCAACTGATGAGGGTATTATGGAATCCATGATGTCAGAAGAAGAACCATGGGTAGATTCACATCAAGGATCCCATCTTCTAGATTACAATGAAGATAATCCAACTAAATTATATCACCCTATAGTTGTTGATTTCTTAACGAATTCCATTGTTATCCACGCCGTCGATTCTGAGCGAAACCCATCAAATATCGAAGAAATGATTTATATCAATATTTTGATCAAACCTGGCATTGTAGAAAATATTCATGTCAACATTTCTTGTTCTACATCTGAACTTGACACTTACCGCTCTCTTTTCTGTGAATTCCGAGATGTATTCGCTTGTTCATATGAGGAAATGCCAGGCATGAATTCCAACATTGTTGAGCACGAGATTAAAATGTACCCTGATTTCAAACCGGTATGACAGTGCCTTTGTCCTATTCATCCTAAGAAGGTTGTTTCCATTAAAGCAGAGGTTGAGAAAATTTTGCGTGCTAGATTTATTTACCCTATTCCGCTTATCGATTAGGTTTCCAACATTGTTCCTGTCATGAAGAAATAGGGGACAATTAGAGTGTGCATTGTTTATCAGGATGTTAATCATGCTTGTCTAAAAGACAACTATCCCACTCCCTTTATCGACCAAATCATTGATGAATGTGCCAGATGTGAAGTATTTTCCTTCATGGATGGATTTTCCAGTTACAATCAAATCAATATTCACCCAGAGGACCAATATAAAACAACTTTTATTTGTCCCTAGGGCACATTCGCTTATCGAAAGCTCCCTTTTGATTTAAATAATGTCGAGGCAACATTCCAGAGGGAAATGAATTATGTTTTCCATGACATAAAACACATTGTTCAACCATATCTGAATGACTTACCTTCCCATTCATGGAAACGTGTTGAGCACCCGCTACATTTGAGAGCCATCTTCTTACGATGCCGTCACTAAAAAATATGCCTCAATCCACACAAATGTGTGTTTTGTGTCAGTTCTGGTCATTTTCTTGGATTCGTCATGTTGAAAGATGGAATTTGACTTGATCCATTGAAGGTCCAGGCCATTGTAGATTTTCCTGCACCTTCCAACCTTCTTCAGTTATAGAGACTCCAAGGGAAGCCTAAATTTCTAAGGAGATTCATTCCCAACTACATTGAAATGGCTAAAGGATTTACTTGAGTCTTGAGAAAGGGGACCCCCTTCCATTGGGATAAGGTTGTGCAAGCTTCCTTTGATGTTCTTAAAGATACCCTGATTCGAGCATCATTAATGTTTCCCCCAAATTATCAGAGGGATTATTTCTTGTATCTTTCCACTGCAGATACAACCATCGCCATGGTTTTAGTCCAAGAATAAGATGGGATTGAACATCTAATCTATTATTTGAGTCGAAATCTCAATGATACAGAGGTTCAGTACACTTATTTTTTGAAGCTCACTTTGGCAGCCGTTCAAGCTGTACAAATATTTCGCCACTATATCCTGCTCCGAAATACCATTTTCATTTCAGATTGCAACCCTATGACATACATTCTATCACGTCAATTTCTGGGGGTAAAAGACTCAAAATGGATCGTCATTTTGTAGGAATTTGATTTGGAATTCATCAAATCCAAGTCAAATAAGACTTTGGTTTTGGCCGAGTTTATCTATGACCTTCCCTCGAATAACACTGAGTCTACATCAGAACCATCCATTCGGGATGAGTCTTTGTTTCTAATCGCGTCATCTGACTAGTGGTATGGATATTATCTGATCTATCTCCAGACCCAAAATTTCCGACCCAATACCTCTCGCTCGCAGCAACGACGTATTCAATAATAAGACAAATTTTATCTACTCTTCGGCGATACACTTTATCGTCGTGGTGTTGATACAATTTTACGTAGGTTCCTCACTCATGAGGAGGCTGAGAAATTTTGAAACGATTACTACGTTAGTGCCTATGGTGGACATTTGTCTGGTTTTTCTACCACGTAGAATATTCTCCGCGTTGGTTACTTCTCGCCTACCATATTTCGTGACTGCATTCTCACGGTCATAATTTGTCATGATTGCTATATGTTTGATCGTAAAACCCATATGCTGCTGCAACAATGAATATTTTCGTCGTTGTTGGACCTTTTTCCAAATGGGGAATTTACTTCATGACATGTAACCCTCGCTCGGTCGGGGGGCATGGGTATATTATTGTCATCATCGACTATTTTACCAAGTGGGATGAGGTGCTGCTTACATTTAACAACACAGGCGAGACAAATGCAATATTTTTATTTAACCATGTGGTTACACAGTTTAGTGTACCACAAGCCATATTCACAGATCTTCGACATCATTTTCACAATTACATGATGATTGAATTGACTCCCAAGTTAGGACTACCGCATGATAGTTCTACCCCTTATTATCCACAAGCTAATGGACAAGTTGAAGCCATCAACAAAATTCTTAAGCGTATGCTTCAACGAATGATTAGGGTTCATAAATGAAACTAACATTTAATATTGTACTCAGATTTTTGGGCTTACTGAACCTCGGTGAGAAACGCAATTGGATTTACTCCTTTTCAGTTGGTTTATGGTCTAGAAGCTATCTTACCGATTCAATGTGAAATTCCATCGTTGAAACTCACGATTAACGTACTACTTGACACTTCTGACGAAGAGGCATGTCTTTTAAATCTCATCCATCTAGATGAAACGCATCGTGAAGCCGCATTGGCCAAAGAAGCACATAATAGATTAATCAAGGCATAATATGACCATAACATCAAGCCTTGCACCTTCTCGGAAGGAGATCTAGTCTTGCTTTATGATCAGGAAGTTGATAAGATAGGAACAGGAAAATTTGAACCATAATGGCATGGCCCCTATATTTTCAAGCGTATTCTAGCTAAGGGTGCCTATGAGTTGGTATATTATGATGGGATTCCATTATCGCAGCCTTAGAATGGGTTATGTATTAAAAATTACTATGCTTGATTCTGTATAGTAAACATTGTAGGATATTGTATATATGAATTGATTGCACGTGTATAATAGTGTGTCTTTCAAGAGTTTTGATCTGGTTAGTAATCCACTTTTCATTTTATTGCAGATGTCAGAATCTTTGGAACCATTTGTTGGTTATGCTGATGGTTCTAGTCATAGTACACAGAATTTATCCTCTACAGCATAGGCCATATTGACTCCAAGTGGTGATTTAATGAATTTCCAAGGGATTTGTATCGATCGATCCACCAACAAATTCATTGAGTATAGTGCATTGATTGAATTCCTCTCTGATGCCATTTCACTTGGCATTCACCGCATCATTATCAAGATGGACTCACAACTTGTCGTACTACAACTTACTAGTGTTTATACTATCTGAAATCCAACTATTCATCGCATGTTCCTTAGAGTTCATCTTTCAGAAAGACATTTTGATTACATTCAATATCAACACATTTCTAGAAACTTTAACACTTTAGTTGATTCTTTAGTGAATTAAGTGTTAAATAGACATTTGCAACATATATAAAGATAGATTTTCAATTCACATCACACAATTGAATAGGATTTCACATAACCATAGGAAAAAATGAAAGTAAAATAGATATATAATCGACTTTTTTACAAAAAGTTGTGTCCAAGACACGTTGATCATATGACCTCAAAATGTATGTAGACATAGCATATCCTAAGTATATCTAGTGGTGCTCATGATAGAAGGTCACTGCTTGGGCTATCATGCGCAATAGCCACCTCCATCGGCTAGGTACACCAATAGTATGGCATTGAAGCCTCATCGGTAACTCCTCAATCTGGACATCCGGTATCTCGACAATCAACCCCTCTACATGTTGTTGTAACTTAGCCAGAGTCTCGGCTAAATCTAAATCCCGATGGAATTCTCTCCCAACAATCCTCTGTTCTGGTTAATCCACCTGCTGTGTACGACCCACTGGTCAAACAATACCCACATCTGCATACATAAAAGATTTTTATTTTAGCCTTGGAAACATCAAAAACATAAAATATGTAAAAAACCCAAAAAGTAAAAAAACATGGTAAAAACATTTTACCTATAGCATGTTGAATTCTTAGTTAAACTGAGAGGGGGGAGGGGGTGAATCAGTTTAACACCTTCATGAGCTTTACAAATTTTTCATCAGCTTATTTATAGCTTACTTTTATAATCAACCTTAGTATATGAACAGTCTTAATATGTTGCAGCAAGAGTTAAATTAATGTGACATCAAACTTATTATGAGAGTAGAAAACATTAAGCAGATTTGGTAAATCATCTCAGTACACAGACAACACAGATAGAGACAACAAATATAAGTGGAAACCCATAAAGGGAGAAAACCACATCTTATTATTGTTGTGATGCAAAGGTAAGCTCCAACTCCCTCTCACCACTATTTTTCTGCAGGCACCAACCTATAGGAGGCTCCAACCTCAGTCAGCTACAACTGATAGCTATCAAGCTTCAACTTGATAGGGAAGCTCCAACTTCCTCAACTTCTCTAAATAAATGTTTGCTGATTTACTTCAGGTATCAGCTCTGTTCTGTAGCATCTCCTTCTGTTCCTTTCTTCCTTAACTTTTCTGCCTCAATCTTCTATACTCTGCATTCTCTATCCTTACTCTCTCTTACCCTTTATGCATATCAGGTTGATATTATATATAGAGTTCATTTCATGACTGTTTGTATTCCACAAGGAATTTGGAGTGAACAACCATGACTCTTTGACTTCTTCCTTCTCAATTATTTATACAACTTATTAAGAATATAAAAATATGTACAAATTTCAATGTTACAATGGGATTTTTCTTTTTCCTCTGGACACTTGCCTTTGCATCACAAACAATAAAAAAATTAAAACATTTACATTCACATTTTCAGTTACACACTTCAATTTCACTCAGCTCCTTTTCTGGATTTTGGCTTTACTGGATTTGTCTTTTTTGCTGCAATCATGCCACTGTCCTGCATACTTTGTTCACTATCTTTTGCACATTTTCCCATTTTCTGTGCTTATTCACCTGTCCAATTCATTCCTGTACATATTCCTGTTCACCAAATTTTCATTTCTGCATGCTCTCCTCTCTTTTTCCTTTTCCATACACATTCCTCCAACCTTACTCTCTTTTTCATTTTCTCCTTTATTCAGTTCCCTATTCATTGCATTTATATAACTGTTGTATGTACTACTGCCTTTTAATCAAACTTAACATAACTCTCAGCGTTTTATAAAACCCTTTTAACAACATGGATATATTAGTACTCACAATCTTTATCATGAACTATCAACAGTATAAACTTTGGTTCTGTATTTACAGGAAATGCTTTGACTTATTTATAAAACAAATATATGCTCCCCAGTCAAAAATTTATAACCTTTATAACATCAGAATGTATTTCATTTATATGCATATACAGTTAAATCCAAACTCTAAATCTAATGCACTTATAAGAATTCGGATCAACCTTCAACTTTTATAATAAAATGTATTATATAGTGGCCACTGTGTAGAATGTGATAGCCCACTTTATAATAAATTGAATAAAGGAAACGCCATCGCACATAAGTATCTGCGTTAATCCACCATATTAAACCTTCATATCAATCCCGATGCATATTATAATACATACATGTTCCGTGGAGCCCACTCGTTAATGCAATTCTCCAATCGACGGTTAATAACATATTGCGCAACCAACACTGACCCGACAGATGTCACTTGCCATAGTTGCACGAAAAATAATGCATGATGAGAGCGGTTTTTGGGCCCCTGTCGTATGCCACGTGTCAGTCGTTCTATGGAATCGCTCCGATTTCTTAAATACCGCTTTCCCGTCGAAGGTGGTGCGATGAAAACCGGAAACCCACCTTTACTATTCACTCTTGCAAGGTTCCACTGTTTTCTTCCTCAGGGTTCCGTCCGCCTTCATTGTTTATGAATTCCGCTCTTCACCTTCAATGAAACTCGCTTCTGTACACACACAACAATTGCCTCAATTCTTCTAGGCTACCACCATATGACTCGGCTCAAGGTTCCGTCAATTTCTATTTTAACCTTTGGTTCATCAATGTTTCAACATGACCCCTCCACATACTATAACGCGCTGCTTCATCAGATTATACATTCTCCATTTCTCACTATATCATGGCCTAGGAAAATAGATATATATGAATCAAATGTTCAAATATCCTTCCTACTAAATTCAATCAAGACTATACATATAATTCACAGAGAATTTAGAAGCAATCCCTCATCATTATATACAAATGTAACCATTTACAAGACATTCACTTATTCTTCTCAATTGGCCAGATTTTCTATTCGATGGCCTTTTTCTCCTACTCTGTCTCTGGACAACTCTGCTTCAATTCATTGCTTCCTCTGCTCCTTGACTGATACTGCTCCTTGCTTCTCTTTTTGCTGCCTCTGCTACCTCTTTGCTTCCTTGTTGTTGTTTCAGGTGCTCCTCCTTTACCATGTCCTTTGCCATCAATGACAATATTTCCATCATTATTCTTTATATAACACTTGCTTCCAAAAATTCTAAAATTTTTGATTGAAGCTGGCTTTCCATGCCATAGTTCATAGGGAGTCTTGTCACTTCTTGGCCTTAAGTGAGCTTTATGAAGGATATGCACTACTGTGTGTACCGCTTCTACCTAGAAGGTTTGAGGAATATTACTCTCTTGCATCATGGCTCTAGCAATTTGTTGAACAGATCTATTTTGTCTCTCTGCTACTCCATTCTGCTGAGGTGTCCTTGCAATAGTAAATTGTTGTTTTATGCCATATTCATTGTATAGATCTACAAAGACATAATCTACGAATTCACCTCCTCTGTCCGATCTGATGCATTTTAGTTTGCATCTTGTCTGATTTTCTGCTAATGCTTTGAATATTTTGAATTTTTCCAGAGCTTCCAATTTATTCTTGAGAAATGCAACCCATGTCATTCTGGAGAAATCATCTATTATAAGCATGAAGTAGGATTCTCCAATTGGTGTTTTAGTTCTTGTAGGTCCACACAGATCCATGTGCACAAGCTGGAGTGGTCTTCTTGTTGATAACTCATCTTTGGCCTTAAAGGATGTGCGGGTCTGTTTACCCGATTGACAAGATTTTCATATGGTATTAGAAGGCCTTTTTATTTCTGGCATGTCCCTGACCGCTTTCTTCTTGTTCAGTCTGATGATATGATCGAAGCTGAGATGTCCCAATCTCCTATGTCATAACCATGACTCCTCAAGTTTGCTAAGATGGCATGCTTCATCTTCCTCTTTCACGATGTAAACATTACTCTCTGATTGAACTCCTTTGAGCAGAGTCTTACCTGTGGTGCTTGATCTAACTTCACAATATTGTGCTCTAAAGAGAACTTCACAACCTTTATCACAAATTTGACTGACACTCAGCAAATTTGCTTTCAACCCATCTACAAATAGTACATCTTGAGCCTTTCCTCTGCCATTGTCTATGTTGACTGAGCCTTTTCCTTTTATTTTTCCTAATTTATCATTGCCAAAAGTAACATTGCCAGATTTCCTTTCATCAAGAGTTATAAACTTACTTCTATCTCTAGTCATGTGTTTTGAGCAGCTACTGTCCAAATACCACTGGCTTTTCAGATCTTGAGCAGTTAGAGCTAAGTCACATTTATTCACTTTCTTTATCCACTGGAAGCATCCTTTTGTTTGGTATATTTTGTGAATATGGGCAAAACTTCTTTGATTCATAAACCTCCTTGGGGTATTGACCATCAATCTTTGTCCATATTTTCTACACTCAATTATTTTATGGCCAAATTCCTTAGAATAAAAACAATAACCATATAAATTATTTGCATACTTGATGTAAGATTGTCTTCTCCATTTGTTTGCTTGAGATAGTCTCTTCACTGTTTGCATCTTTTGCTGGTTTGAATTACTCCTCCTTGCATGAAAGTATGCAGCAATGTGTCCCAGCTTGTGAAAGACATAGCAGGTGGCATTTTTCATAGGAGGGAAGAGTCTTCTTTGATGGCTTCCAAATTTGTCATCATCTGAAGTATATGATTATTTTTCTATTATCTGAGTGTTTCTTTCAATTCTTGTTACTAGAGGTTTCTTCTAGATTCTATCTCCCTCCTTACATGTTTCTTCTTTTGTGGGAATTATTTGAGCTGTTTCATTAGCCTTCTTTGCTTTTACAAAAATAATTTCTCTGTTTTCTTTTTCTTTGCTTTTACTTGACTCTCCTTCATATCCTATTCCAGTTTTTATCATAGGAGATCTTTGAGCATCCAGAATCTCTTTCAACTTGCTAGAGCTTGTTGTTTGAGAAGAATTTGTACCCACTTTCCTTTGAGCATTTTCTAATTTCTTCCTGAGACATGCTACTTCTTCTTCCAACTTCTCTTGTTCCTGAGTTTTCTCCTTGATTTGCTTAAGTAATATGTCTTCTATCTTCTTGGCTTCTTCAAGCTCTATATTTATTTGCATGAGGGCTTCTGAATTCTTCTCTTCTCTCACATACTTGAGGAGAATGTCCTTTTGTTTTATGCACTTTAGTTTGAGTCTGTCAATCTCCTCCAGAGCACTTCTTAGCTCCCCCTCAAGGTCGACTTCACCTTCTTCTTCTACATCTTCTAGCAGTAGACCTTCAAGTTCTTCTATGGCCATCAATAAAAATTCAGAGGTTACTTCTTCACTTGAGAGTTCATCAGAGTCTTCGGATACACTGCTATCTTGTTGAGCATAGAAGGATTTTCTACTAAAATTATTTCCTTTCTGCCAGTTCTTTGATGTGTTTTTCCCTGATTATTGAGCCTGATTCTTTACTTTCTTGTGGGGACACTTAGCAGCATAGTGTCCAACTCTTCCACAATTAAAGCATTTGAAAGGAAGTTTACCTTTGTATTTACCTGAGCCTCTATCCATCTTCTTGACAAATTTAGCCTCTTCTTCATCTGAGCAAGAGCATATGTCTTCCTTTTCTTCTTTCTTCTTTTCTATTTTAAAGGTTGCCTCCCTTGTACTTGACTTCTTCTGTGGGAGTCTCATCTCATAAGCTGTTAGATTTCCTAGTAGCTGGTTCATGGTCAAGGTTTCCCAGTCAGTTGTTTCTTCTATTGCAGAAACCTTGGGGTTGAAACTGGGTGGAAGAGATCTTAGAATCTTTTGAACAATTAAAACTTCTTTTATAGTTTCACCTAGAGCCTTCATGTTATTTAATATTTTTCAACCCTTAGAAAGAAGCTAGCAATGTCTTCATCATCATCCATTTTTAAGTTCTCAAACTGGGCTCTATAGACTTGAAGTTTGGCAGTCTTTACCTTCTTGTCTCCCTCATGAATATTCTCCAGAGTGTCCCACATTTCTTTGGAAGTGTCTTTGTGCATTACTTTGATAAAATATACTTCACACAACCCATTTAAGATGGAATTCATGGCTTTTGCGTTGGCTACAAAATCTTGTTTGGTTTCATTTTCTAAGTCAGTTGCCTTTGGGGCATATCCTAATTCCACAACACCCCAAACCTCTATTCCTAGAGACATTATGTATTTCCTCATCCTGATTTTCCAGAAAGCATAATTTGCACCTGTAAAGAAAGGAGATTTATTTGTTGAGCATCCTTCTTTACTAGCCATCCTGAGAACTTAGAATCTCCTTTAAGTTGTTAAACTGGTACAAACGAACCCGCTCTGATACCAATTGTTGAATTCTTAGTTAAACTGAGAGGGGGGGGGGGGTGAATCAGTTTAACACCTTCATGAGCCTTACAAATTTTTCATCAGCTTATTTACAACTTACTTTTATAATCAACCTTAGTATATGAACAGTCTTAATATGTTGCAGCAAGAGTTAAATTAATGTGACATCAAACTTATTATGAGAGCAGCAAACATTAATCAGATTTGGTAAATCATCTCAGTACACAAACAACACAGATAGAGACAACAGATATAAGTGGAAACCCATAAAGGGAAAAAACCACATCTTATTATTGTTGTGATGCAAAGGCAAGCTCCAACTCCCTCTCACCACTGTTTTTCTGCAGGCTCCAACCTCAGTGAGCTACAACTGACAGATATCAAATTTCAACTTGATAGGGAAGCTCCAACTTCATCAACTTATCTGAATAAATGTTTGCTGATTTACTTCAAGTATCAGCTCTGTTCTGTAGCATCTCCTTCTGTTCCTCTCTTCCTTAACTTTTCTGCCTCAATCTTCTATACTCTGCATTCTCTATCCTTACTCTCTCTTACTCTTTATGAATATCAGGTTGATATTATATATAGAGTTCATTTCATGACTGTTTGTATTCCACAAGAAATTTGGAGTGAACAGCCATAACTCTTTGACTTCTGCCTTCTCAATTCTTTATCCAACTTATTAAGAATATAACAATATGTACAAATTTCAATGTTACAATGGGATTTTTCTTTTTCCTCTGGACACTTGCCTTTGCATCACAAACAATAAAACAATTAAAACATTCACATTCACATTTTTAGTTACACACTTCAATTTCACTCAACTCCTTTTCTGGATTTTGGCTTTACTGGATTTGTCTTTTCTGCTGCAGTCATGCCACTGTCCTGCATACTTTGTTCACTGTCTTTTGCACATTTTCCCGTTTTCTGTACTTATTCACCTGTCCAATTCATTCCTGTACATATTCCTGTTCACCGAATTTTCATTTCTGCATGCTCTCCTCTCTTTTTCCTTTTCCATACACATTCCTCCAACCTTACTCTCTTTTTCATTTTCTCCTTTATTCAGTTCCCTGTTCATTGCAGTTATATAACTGCTGTATGTACTACTGCCTTTTAATAAAACTTAACATAACTCTCGGCGTTTTATAAAACCCTTTTAACAACACGGATATATCAGTACTCACAATCTTTATCATGAACCATCAACAGTATAACCTTTGGTTCCGTATTTACAGGAAATGCTTTGACTTATTTATAAAACAAATATCTGCTCCCCAGTCAAAAATTTATAAATTTTATAACATCAGACTGTATTTCATTTATATGCATATACATTTAAATCCAAACTCTGAATCTAATGCACTTATAAGAATTCGGGTCAACCTTCAACTTTTATAATAAAATGTATTATATAGTGGCCACTGTGTAGAATGTGATAGCCCGCTTTATAATAAATTGAATAAAGGAAACGCCATCGCACATAAGTATCTATGTTAATCCACCATATTAAACCTTCATATCAATCCCGATGCATATTATAATACATACATGTTTCTTGGAGCCCACTTGTTAATGCAATTCTCCAATCGATGGTTAATAATGTATTGCGCAACCAACACTGATCCGACAGATATCGCTTTCCATAGTTTCACGAACGATAATGCACGATGAGAGCGGTTTTTGGGCCCCCGCCGTATGCCACGTGTCAACCGCTCTATGGAATCGCTCAGATTTCTTGAATATCGCTTGCCCGTCGAAGGTGGTGCGATGAAAACCGGAAAACCGCCTTTACTGTTCACTCTTGCAAGGTTCCACTACTTTCTTCCTTAGGGTTCCGTCTGCCTTCATTGTTTATGAATTATTCTATTCGCCTTCAATGAAACTCACTTCTGTACACACACAACAATTGCCTCAATTCTTCTGGGCTACCACCATATGACTCGGCTCAAGGTTCCGTTAATTTATATTTTAACCTTTGGTTCATCAATGTTTCAACATGACTCCTCCGCATACTATAACGCGTTGCTTCATCAAATTATACATTCTCCATTTCTCACTGTATCGTGGCCTTAGCAACCCGATATCTATGAATCGAATGTTCAAATATCCTTCCTACTGAATTCAATCAAGACTATACATATAATTCACAGAGAATTTAGAAGCAATCCCTCATCATTATATACAAATGTAACCATTTACAAGAACATTCACTTATTCTTCTCAATTGGCCAGATTTTCTATTCGATGGCCTTTTTCTCCTACTCTGTCTCTGGACAACTCTGCTTCAATTCACTGTTTCCTCTTCTCCTTGACCGATACTGCTCCTTGCTTCTCTTTTTGCTGCCTCTGCTACCTCTCTGCTACCTTGTTGTTGTTTCAGGTGCTCCTCCTTTACCATGTCCTTTACCATCAATGACAATATTTCCAACATAGCACGCCATTGAACGTCGTCTGGTAAAATCAAATTTGGGTCTCCACAAAAATCCATCCCTGCATATGGATGCTCCTCTATGACGATATGTTGTCATCAGAGCCAAGTAAATAATGCAGTGGAAAATGAGATCGATGACTGAATAGCATGTCTAGCATTCAGTTCTAACCCCCACTACATCCATGGATCCCTAAGACCAGCTAAACCTAGTGTCACATGTTGTGGTTGCATCAATGGAACTCACTCAAAAATGAAAGTGATCAAGATAGATCCATACGTGAAATTATTCGTCTTGCCACTTTTCACTTTGGTCAGCTTTTCTTTCATCTGAAGGAGTACTGCTTCAGCCTAGTTGAATTTTGAGATTCAACAAGATGATGATCCTAGTGAATATTAAGCATCTACACTAGGTGGGGCCCGCAGGCTATTTTTACGTGTATGTCTATTTTTAGAATGTTGAGAAAAATCTATTTATAGAAGGATTCTATTTATAGATGGTTGAGAAAATTATATATATAGATGATTTTCTATTTTTAGATGCATGTGCGAAGTCTATTTATATATCGCATGTCTAAAAATAGAATGCATGTCAATTATTATCATCTCTTAATAATAATTAGACAATAAATAATAATATATTCTCTTGAAGCACTTGATTTCAGTTAACTGATGTGGAAAACCAATTAGCTGAAGGAATTTCAATTTCTAAGGCTGGTTGGTGGGACATGCAAGTGGAATTAGTTGTAACTGAGTGATTCAAAGTTGTAACAGAGTTGGATGTGTATTTATGTGAGTTGTAAATTATTTTAACTTAGTTGAGTGAGTTAAAATCAGTTGTAACTAGTTGTAACTAAAGATACACTAGTGAGAGATCAGTGAATTAATTATTTAATTAATTCACAAGTAGGGGTATCACATGCAACTGAAGAAATACTACTGTTAACTACATGCATGTCAAATCTAGTGGAGACCCATTTGATTGATAGGTGAAAGGGACAGTTTGACTATCTGTTGTGACATTAGTGGGTGCACTCATGCAACCACACACACATTGGAGATTCCAATAAGGATTGTGCTGTCAAGGCAAGGAAAGGTGGAATTCATTTGACGATTGTGATCAATAGGGATTGCGCAGTGGAGGCAAGGTATTTGGAGGCAGTAAATTGGCGCATGTATTTGCCAATTTTTGTATGACAGTGTGAGATGATTGTATATTGCACTGAGAGCTCTTGGATTAGAGTTTTGTATGAGATTTTTCATGATCCATGATATATACATAATATATGATAGTGGGGTTTTTAGCTTTATGCTTTCTTAGTAAAAATATCTGTGTTATGTGTGATTAATCTTTCTTCATGTGTTTGCAATTGGTGATTAAATTTCTGCAAAGATTTAAGTAGAAAGATATGTATTTAACAGTGGAATATAATTTTTAGATTAGGAGAATCCAGGCAATACATAATTGTATTAAAATTTCTACATGGTATCAGCTCAAAGAATATTGCAAAATTGAAGCAGTAGCTGAGTTTGTTGGTGGAAACAATTCGAATTTGTTCCAAGAATTTCTTGGTGCGACAGTTGAGTAAACATCGAAATGGCTTTCAATGGTTTGTGGCTAGAGTATGCACTTGAGGGTAGCTCAAACTATATTGCATGGACAGATAGGATGGAGGCAGTGCTTAAAGATAATGGCTTGAAGGAATTCATCGACAATGATGTTCCTAAGCCCACTTCGACGAATGCTACATTACTTAACGCCTAGCAAAATAAAGTAGCAAAGACAATAAGGATTTTGTTGGAAGGTGTGCGAGACCATATTGTCTCAAGCCTTCATGGGAAAGCCACTCCATTTTCTATGTGGAAGGCTTTAACGGATCTTTTCCAAAGCAGCAGCAACCATAGGAAATTGGCGCTGAAGGATAAACTCAGAAAGATCAAGATGGAGAAGGGTGAAAATATTCTTAAGTATCTCATAAAGTTTGTCCAATGTCAGGATGGACTGGGGAGTGTGGGAATCATGGTTGCTGATGATGATTTGGTGAGCTTGGCTCTCTTGGGACTTCCTAACATTTGGAACAGTTATCAAGACTCTGTCAACAGACGAGAAAAACTGCCGGATTGGGAATGACTCTAGTCAGATCTAGTGCAGGAGGAGTTCAAGTGAAACATAGAGATGGATCTTCATCAAATCATGATGATGAAGAGTATTTTTATTTTGCTGCCAAGGTAAGGAAATGGAAGGGGAATAAATTCCACTCAAAATCCAAGGCTAAAGGAAAGAAGCTAGATTTTTCCAAGGTGAAGTGTTTTCATTGTCACAAACATGGGCATCTCGTCACAAGCTGTCCACATAAAAAGAAGAACAAGAAGTCTACTGGACCTGTAGCTGCTGAGGCCCTTTCCTTGCAATTTGAGCTTTATTTCTCTTTGATTTCATGCTTGGTATTAAGCGAAATGGGATTAGTGTGGTATCTTTATAGTGGTGCTTCCTTCCACATGACGGGAGACAAGGATCTTTTCAGTTACTTGGAGGAGAAATATATCCAAATGCATATAGAGATTGGCGACGATGGATGATACAGTGTGGCTGGCATTGGTACCATTAAATTTGAGAGGGATTCAGTAAAAAATTTCTATTGAAAGATGTTATGCATGTTCCAAGTCTAAAGAAAAACTTGGTATCAGTCGCGATGTTGGAGGACAGAGGCGATGACGTTGTTTTCAGCGATGGAAAATCTTTCCTGCAATATAAAACAACAGGTCAAGCCAAGAGGATAGGGATTCGAGTCAATAATATCTACAATCTAGAGGTAGATGGTTGTGCTGCAATGATGGGCAAGGCAGAAAAAATTGTGAGTCGAGATGAGGGTGAGTTATGGCACAGGCGATTGGGCCATCTTCATCATGGAGCTTTTAAATTCATGCAGCAAATATCTACTGGACTTCCAATGGGAAAACTTGCTGAGTTAGATCAGTGCAAGGGTTGAACCATGGGGAAGTATGCAAAATCCACCTTTCATGAAAAGGAGAACCGTGCTTCAGTGATCCTGGAGAGAGTTCACATAGACGTGTGTGGACCATTCACGATTGATTCAACAGAAAAATATAGGCATTATGCTATTTTTTTTTATGAATTTTCTTGTAAATGTTGGATCTACTTTATGAAGAAGAAGGATCAAACATTCTCAAAGTTCAGAGAGTTTAAAGCATTGGTGGAGAAAGAGTCAGGGAAGCAAGTGAAGGCTCTGCAGAGTGATAATGGAGGAGAATATATCTCGAACGAATTCAAAGACTTCTGTAGAAAAGAACTAATTTGAAGAGAACTCATAGTGCCTCACAACCCACTACAAAATGGGGTCGCGGAGAGGAAGAACAGAATGATTATGGGTGTTGCACGAGCGATGATGCATGATCAGGGCCTACCAATGCATTTATGGGCGGAAGCATGCAACACTGTGGTTTATGTGAAAAATCATTGTCCTCATAGAGTAGTTGGAATGAGTACACCTGAACAAGCTTTTACTGGTAAGAAACTGGATGTTTCTTATTTAAATATTTTTGGCTCATCTGTTTATGTGCATGTGACCAAGAACACTAGGAAGAAGTTGGAGCCAACTATTGAAGTTGGGATATTTTTGGGGTACAAAGAAACACCCCACAACTATCGTGTGTATTTTCCAAACAGTTGAATGACTGTGATGTGATGGGATATAAAATTGAATGAAGAGAAAGCCATGAAGTTGTCGCTTGAGGGGGAGCTAGAGTTGCATGCAGAGGAGGAACTTCTTGTTCCCAAAGATGAGTCTCTAGATGTTCATCAGCCACAGGAGGAGATTCATGGAGTGGAGGAGTCCTCACGCAGAGCCAAACATCAGAACTTGCAAAAGGCATACCACAGAAGCTGAGAGGATGAAGCTTGATGCGACACAGAATGTAGGAGTCCCTACTTCACATCACAGACAGAGACAGTCTCCTAACCAATTCAAAGGATACATGGCTCTCATGAGAAAATGTATTGTGACTGAGCCATCTTCCTTTCAGGAAGCAATGCAGGAGCCCACATGGGTAGATGAAATGGTGGAGGAGTATGACTCCATTGTCAAAAACAGTTCTTGGGAAATTTTTCCAAGGACGGTTGATAAATCAGTGGAAGGTTCAAGATGGATCTGCAAGGTAAAGCAAGCTGTTGATGGGAGTGTTGAGAAATACAAGGCCATATTTGTGGCCCGAGGCTTCTCACAGATCGAGGGGATTGATTATGAAGAAACCTTTGCACCTGTCACACGGTATTCTTCCATAAGGACCATCCTTGCTCTCTCAGCGTAGATGGGTTAGCACATTCGTCAGATGGATGTGAAGACTGCGTTCCTTAATGGGATCATTGAGGAAGAGGTGTACATTGAGCAACCTAAAGTATTTTAGATCTTCAACAGTGAGTCGCATGTGTTCAGACTAAAAAGAGCGTCGTATGGGCTGAAGCAAGCACCCCATGCTTGGTACACTCGGATCGAAAACTATTTCACTAGAGTTGGCGTCACCAAGAGTGTGACAGATCCAAACCTATACCAGATTGTGGTGGATGGTAAAATTTTAATCATTATTCTTTATGTTGATGATTTAATACTGACTGGTGGTGAGCAACTGATACACTCATGCAAGGAGGACCTTACAAAGGATTTAGAGATGAAGGATATGGGCCTCCTTCATTATTTCCTTGGATTGGAAATATGGCTTCGAGATGGTGAAATTTTTGTGTCTCAAGGTAAGTATGCAAGGGAGATACTGGGTAACTTTCACATGGAGGGCTGCAAACCCTTGGATACTTCTCTTCCATGAAACTGGAGGAAAGAGGATGCTACATCTGGAGAGGTAGTGGATGCTACTACCTATCAACAGTTGGTGGGTTCGATAATGTATTTAGTTAATACAAGACTATACATATGCTATGCGGTGAACCAGCTTATTAAAGCGATGGTTAAGCCTACCAAGCTCTTTTGGAAGGCAGGAAAGCATGTCCTGAGATATCTCAGGGGCACATCTGAGTATGGCTTATGGTACATACAAACGGATGAGGTGAAGTTGCATGGCTTCACGGATGCAGATTGGGCGGGTAGCCCAATGGACAGAAAGAGCACATCAGGAGGGGTCTTTCGTATCAGATCTACAGTTGTTTCTTGGTCAGCAGGAAATAGAGATCCGTGGCACTCAGTTCAGCGGAAGCGGAATACATGGCAGAAAATCAAGCTGCAAGTGAGGCTATCTGGATGAGAAAGATCCTAGTTGGTTTGTTTGGTTCTCATTTAGATCCTACAATGATTCATTGTGATCATCAGAGTTTCATTAAACTCTCGATTACTCTTGTGTTTCATGATATATCCAAGCATATATATATCTGATATCATCATATCAGATATTGTGTGCAACAGAAGATCATGTTGCTTCAATACATTCCTACGGAAGATCAGGATGCACATATCTTGACAAAGGCGCTCACTAGGAGAAAATTTGAATACCATAGACACAGGATCAGGGTGAAGGATAATCCCTTTCTTGTTGATAGGGAGTGTTGAGATTCAACAAGATGATGATCCTAGTGAAAATTAAGCACCTACACTAGGTGGGGCTCACAAGCTATTTTTAGGTGTATGTATATTTTTAGAATGTTGAGAAAATTCTATTTATAGCGGGAGTTTATTTATAGATGGTTTAGAAAATTCTATATATAGATGATTTTATACTTTTAGATGCATATGCGAAGTCTATTTATATATTGCATGTCTAAAAATAGAATGCATGTCGATTATTATTATCTCTTAATAATAATTAGACAATAAATAATAATCTATTCTCTTGAAACACTTGATTTCAGTTAACTGATGTGGAAAATGAGTTAGCTGAAGGAATTTCGAGTTCTAAGGTTGGTTGGTGGGACATGCAAGTGGACTTAGTTTTAACTGAGTGATTCGAAGTTGCAACAGAGTTGGATGTGTAGTTATGTGAGTTGTAAATTAGTTTAACTCAGTTAAGTGAGTGAAACTCGGTTGTGCTAGTTGTAACTAGTTGTAACTAAAGATACACTAGCGAGAGAGAAGTGAATTAATTATTTAATTAATTCACAAGCAGTGGTATCACATGCAACTGAAGAAATACTACTTTTAACTACATTCATGTCAGATCCAGTGGAGACCCATTTGAGAGATAGGTGGAAGGGACAGTTTGACTATCTGTTGTGACATTAGTGGGGGCACTCATGCAACCACATAGAAATTGGAGATTCCAGTGAGGATTGCACATTCAAGGCAAGGATATATGGAATTCATTCAAGGATTGTGATCAGCAGGGATTGCGCAGTGGAGGCAGTCTCTCAGGAGGCAGTAAATTGGCGCATGTATTTTCCAATTTTTGTATGACAATGTGAGGCGATTGTATATTTTACTGAGATCTCTTGGATTAGAGTCTTCTATGATATTATTTCATGATCCATGATATATACATAATATATGATAGTGGGATTTTTATCTTTATTCTTTCCTGGTAAAAACATTTGTGTTATGTGTGATTGATCTTTCTTCATGTGTTTGCAATTGGCGATTAAATTTCCGCAAAGATTTAAGTAGAAGGACTCTGTATTTAACAGTGGCATATAATTTTTAGATCAAGAGAATCCATCCAATACATAATTGTATGAAAATTTCTACATTAGACACGGTCGGCTCGATACATCAAATGCATACTGCATGTATGATCTGTTCATGACATGAAGTGTCACGCTGCCAGCTAACTTTGTGATAGTGAAAAGGTGCATTCGAAAAGGCATATCACGCACATCTCTGATGTTTATCTTTCCATCCATGTTAGGCTCTGTACCTGGCCAACAAAATATCAAATTCATTCCTTCCCTGTCTCACCTCCACGGACAGAGCCCGCAAGGGAAATGGGGGCACCATGTCTCGACAAACCTGTCAGAAAGTAAATTTCATCAACCAATACTGGGAGCACTTTGTCCCCAATATGAAATTCCTTTTGTGCCAGATCCCATGAGCGAATAAAGAACTACAATAGTTCCAAATGTTGCCCCATCCCTGAAAATCTAAAGTACTTGAGAAACCCACAGTCTCTGAGGGCTCTCACAGTGCCAGGATCATTTAGGGAAACCATATCATGTTACTGATCATGCTCTCTTTCTCACCATCTAATTGAAATTCTGCTCCGATGAAAGCTTGAAATCAAACCATAAGCTTAGTTAGGATCCATTCCATGCAAAAAACCAGAGAAATTTTGGGCACAAAACACAAAACAAATTTCTGATTGTGCCCAACACACCCTTGTTCCTTAGATAGAGCATTGAAAATCAAGTGAGCTTCATTCCAGCTCCTTTGCAACACAATTTTTGACATGCAAGGGTGTGTTGGTCCTAGGGCACTTTATATTTACCCTATGAGCCCCAAAACCATAAAAAATTTGCATGAAACTGAAAAAGAATGCTACCAATAAAAATAGAAAGGTTATATCACCTACATGGTCCAGACAATGCGAGAAATGGTCCACAGAATCTGTCGCAATCAACTATTGAAGTTCGAGGGAAAAACTAGCTCAGAGCACTAAAATCTGAATGGTAAATGTGAAATGCAAAAATGACTTTGTAAATTCTTATTTAAATAGTCTTTTTTATTATTTTATGCATATTTAATGGATTTAATATAGTTTTTACCCATTTTTACTATTAAAACAGGTATTTTTAATCTGTTTGGTGGTTCTTTGAGCAGGTTTACAATTGATACATTCAATTTGACATACATGATCTTAAAATGAATTTTGACCACAGAGCACGTTTTTTATCTCTTTTTTGAGCTCTGTTAAACATAGTGTTATCACAAAATTTTACTTGATTGGTTGTTTATCAAACAACTCACTGTAACTGTTTCAAACTAGTTATAACTAAAACTTAGCCTCTTCGGTTTGAGAGGGCTCTCTCAAAAGGGTTTTATGATATTGAATAATGATAGTGCTAGATGGCTAACTCTATTGGAATGGTGACTTGTTTTTTATGATTGCAGGTTGAAAAGAATGCAGGATTGCTACCATTGGGCTTATGGAGTCAAAAATCAGTATTTTCAATGACAAAGGTTCTTCAACATGGAAGCTGAGGTAGATAGAGGTATTCAACAGAGGAAATTCACACATAAAACATAGGAAAACACAATCATTTCATCACTAAAGGAAGTCAGAGCATAAAATTATGAATTTTGAGTAATAGAGATGAAATATACTGTAAGTGATAAAACATAAAGATATAGATCAATAAGACATAAAAAACCTCATGAGAATTACAAGTCTGTCAAGAAGAATGTCACTTTGTATTACTGATATAGGTCAAAAACATAAAAGCAGCAATTTGGTGCAAATGTTCTCCAACCCCTTACTACTTCGATGATTTTTCTTTAAATATAAATTATTTACAATAAGGATGATCTTCCTAGTGGCTAGATCATTGAATTCTCCTATGACACCTTTCATAGCTGAAATACATAACTTCTAACATAAATCTGACAGCTACACCTTAAAGAAACCATCTCCTAATAGGACTCTAACTCCTATTTATTACATTGCTCTTATCCTATATGTGAAATAGTTACATGATGGTTACAAAATAAGTATCACATGCTCAAAAGACACATGACAGATTTCATCACAACTTTACATATTTAAAACCCTCCTAGATCTATGGAACATAACCCTACTTTTTAGGAATGCATGACCCTTATCTTCAAAGTTTCTTTGGCTGATGACCTGTCTTCATAGAACTTCCCTCGAGTCATAAATATTTGATAATAATCTCCATTGACATGTTGAAGGTCTCCAACTGGCCAAAACTTCCTTTAAGATGCTCAAAAACCTTCAATAATTGCTCGTTATGAAAACAGGACAGTTTTGTAGCGAGTTTTGGTAGCATTGGAAAAGTAGCTTTTGCATCCATTTACTTTGCTTCTTTGATGTTCCATGATGTTAATCAAGTCATAACACATCACCACCATAAATCACCCTCCTTGAATCATGTAAAAAACTGACTTTAGAATAAAAAATGTTGCTACAGATTTTTTCGTAGCATATTCCTGGCTTCAAGCCTGAGGTACGCTACAAAACTGTGTAAAAACTCAGAAATTGCCCCTTTCAAAACTGTCTTCAAAAACTTACCTCCAGTTGCAAAACCTTGATTCTCTACATGTAATAAACCTTCTAAGGCATATTCAATCTCAACTTATTCCTCCTGTGGTGTTTCTTCCTCATTAACAATCAATTGAGCTATAGGCTCTTCTACCATAGTCATTTTCAAACCTTTCTTTTCCAGCTCTTCATGAATCTCTTCCAATTTCTCTTGAAGATATTCCACTTGGTCCTTCAATGCCCTGTTCTTGGATTGCAAATGAAGGTTCATCTTTATGATCTCTTTGACCTCTCCTCTTAGTGGCTGAGTCCATTTAATCAACTTCTCTATATTTTCCAAGGTCATTGAAACACTTATGACCTTTTCTTCCCAAATTTCTTTCATTTTTTCAAATTGCACCTTTTGAACCTTGTGATTCCTTGCATCTTTCTTCAAAAATGATATTTCATAATTTTCCACCTTTAACTGCTCCTTAAGGGTTTCAATTTCTAATTTTTCAGTGATTTTCTCTTTACCCTTCCTTTGTTTGATAACCAGCTCTTCTTTTGCGGGTGAGGAGAGATCTATGATGTTTGGTGGTGGCTGAGAAGTTTCACTGATCTTCTGAGTCTCTTTTCTACTTTCCATGACCTTTCTTGCATGTCTTGTCATTGGATTTCTAGGTTGAAACATGAAACCATCATCCTCACCTGCAAACTCTAGCTTTTTAGCTATCTTTCCTTTCTTTAACTTTCTTCCTCCCTCTTCAATATCTTCAGCTTGGACAATGGGAGTTTCTTCAATGTCAATGGAATGCAAGATGTCCTCTAAGTTACCCGTAGCCACTGTTTGGCTCCTAGTAACTCTCTTGCTTCTATGTTTGCTATTTTTTGGCTTCTATTTTGCAGGTGTAGTTTTAGGTGTGTGAATCTTCTTCAAAGGTTCTGTCTCCATGCTCACTAGTTCAACTTTCTTTGCCACTGTTGTTGATGAAATATCTCTAGGTTTGGAACCTCTTTTAGGAGTAAAAACATCAACTTCAAAACCACTCATGAATAGAAAAGAGGTCCAATCTCTACCTAATCTCTTCAACTCCTCTAACACCAACAACTTAATCAAACCATGCTTAAAAAGAAAAGTTTCATTTACTTCTTTCTTAACTTAGACCTTATCTGACATTTTAGTTAGACTTCTATATAAGTAAAAAGGAAAATCAAGAGACCTCTTACCCAAAAAATTCAACATAAGCCTAAGGTGGTAGGAGTAGAACATGTGAAACCTTCCTTCACAGGTAAAGTACCTCTGAATAATCATTAGCAGCTTTGAAAATTTGTCCTTGATGAAACTCCTACAGATGGCATTTGTAAGATCAATTTCACTATGCTCTGGCTTGATAAAATCTCTACAATCCTACATGGTGAACTTAATGCCTTTAAACCATTGTTCCCCTCCTCTATGGATTCCTGTTGTTGCTGAAATGCTATCTGGTGTTACTGTGAGGTTTAGCATTCCCACCTTTGAAGCTATTCTAGTGAAACTGTAAGCAAACTCCTTGGAAAAATGTAGATGACAACCTTGCAATATTTGACAGAATTGTAAGAAACCTATTCTTTTGAATACCTCCATGGTAGTCGGGTCTTCATTTAACAAATTCATGTACATAGGTTCATATCTGTGGCAATGACCACCTTTTTTAGTTTTCTTCCTTGCAACCATGGTGACTTTATATCTTCTCAGCCTCGCTTGCTTGGTGACACCTGTAACATTTAAAAATTCCAGTAACTTTCTTTTCTCGTTGAAGAAGCTCTCGAGAAATCAAATAACATGTAAATATGAAGCGGAGAATGAAAAAAAGACTCAATTGGGTAATGTTTTATGGTTTCGATGACAACTCATGCCTTAATCATGAAACATGCATGGTAAAAACGGTAATGATGACCTCATACATGACTTTGTACTTTTGAATTAACCCTAACAGAATCGAATGACATCCACCCTAACTCCTCCAATGATGAACTGACACTTCACCTCAAGTTTGATAAGACAGATAGGAAAACAGTTTTTTGCAGCGTAGCTAGTTCATTTTTTTGACAATTTCACTATGAAACAATTAGGTAGTTTCGTATCGAAAACTGTTATTTCACAGTGTAAAACGCTACGAAAAGAGGTAAAACTGGCTTAAGTGTACTTTTTGAAATTAAACGCTTGGGAAATGAAATATAACACCTAATGATGACTAATGGGACATTACATGACCTAAATGAAGGTGGGTTTGAACCTTAGGATAGGTTAAACATGTAAAAATTGAAATTTTCCTATACCAACTTGAAAGGTTTAAGGAAACATTTGACAAATGAACTCTATGACCATGTCAAATAATGTTTCACATTTTTCTGAGTGATAAAACATCGAAAAAGGAACCCCCCTGGAGTTCTCTTTTAGCTCTTTTCAGACTCCCAAAACATGAAAGTATTTCTGAGCACTTATCCTTTCGAGCTCGTAAAAGGATTGAAATGACATATACTCAGTATAAGTTTAACCCTTTTTCGAACTGAGATAGATTATTTACCAAAAGGGAACACCCTAGTCGAACATGGCTAGGAAGTTCTCTTAGGTATTGTTTTATGCTTTTTCAGATCTAAGGGAAAATTTATGGAAAAGAACTGTGGAGTTTTCTTTTCATCCCTTTTTTCAAACTCTCTAAACATGAAAAAGGACCAAGTTTTCATTGTTGTTAGACTACTTAAAGGATCAAATAGAGACAGACTTGTCCATCATGACAAGATCTAGTTTCACCTTCGCTAGACTCGTTAAAACATCATGTAGCGATGGATTCACCCAAAGGGTGGAATTATACATCAAGCATATGTTATCCTCCTCAAGCTTGTTAAAAAATAAAGAGGGATTGGTCAGCAATGACTAGGGAAAATTGGAAAGGGAGAAATCACTTTATGGTAGCAAGTCACTCTTGAACATGAAACTCATTCACTTCATCTCTGTGGCTTTTGGGTTCGGTTATCTGCTTGATGGTCTATCACACCATCCATCACTTTGGTTTTGGGTCAATGCTACCAACTCATTCAGTGTCGCCAATATGTTCAAGAGAAGTCACTCAATAATTCCTCATCCTTTGCAATACTCATAAACCTTCATTTCATGACCGTCATCCCTAAACATTGCTTCATCAGTTACATTTTGTCTTTGAAATAATTACTCCCATTTTGTGTCGTTGATGGGGGATACATCAAGGCCCTCTTGCGACGAGTCACTTCCTGTGGACATCAACTCATCATCCAGGAAGTTGACTTTAAAACGACCTTTCAGTACCTTGGATATTGCATACGTCAATGGCAAGTTTCTCATTTTTGGCGATAGGTTTACATCACTAGCCTTCGACCGAAATAATTTTTATGGTTTTCGACATCAAATCATCTATTCACACCATGTAGACTGCAACGCAGTACCTTGAGAGCCATTATCATCATCGGTCACTTCTCTCATGTCTGTTAACGACTTACATCATTGGATGGTAATTAGACTGTGTCTTCCCATGTTCAACTATAGATCACATATTCACATGGTTATAGTCGTACTTAAGCGATCGAGTGAATGAGATAGAAGACCCCAGATCTAGTTTCATCCATTCGGGCTGCGATTTCAAGAGTAGTCCCACATCATCCATATGATGGTTTTTACATAGATGGTCATCATATCATGGGTCTATATCTGTAGACGACTTTCAGATGTTATGATATTTTATGTGTTGAGTATGGGTATCCCTCCCTCAACAATTCACATTCAAGATGAAAAAGATATCATGATGTAATGTATTGTAATTGATGCAGGTCATCTTCTGCTTCAGATCCTACTCATCACATCGTAAAGCATATCATTCAACACTATCATTTTTTACTTCATGCTTTAGGGGGTAGCTGTTATAGGTCAATTTGGGCATCACTCTCAAAACCCAGATCAATACAAATTAGGGTATACCCTACTCTAAATCAATTGCTACATGCCTTAAACAAGTCAGCACATTGATGGTTTTCATCCATGAAATTTTCAGTGCTTGAAGTCCAGTTGAAGTGCTCCATTGAGCCATCAACACACCCCTATATTGCAGTAAGTGCTTTTTATAACATCTACTCCCATGCAAAGCAGCATTTTAGAGAATCTATGCCCACTTGACAAAGTGTTGGTCAACTGAAAGCAAATTTTTCATAGGATTCTGGGAATCTTCCCACCCTCTAGTGGCTTCTATAAGTTGTTCCAGCTATCACACTATCTAATAAATTCAAATATTAACACCATGGAGCCATTAAACCACTTATCCTCCTATTCCATTGAACAAGGAAACATCTTTATCCATTTTTGGAAAAGCCATTCAATTGCCAGTTAATTCCAAACTACTTTCATTTCTTATAAATTGAGCATTGATCATAGTGCAAAAGAGAGAAAGAGTTTGGATTTGTAGAGCTATGCTTGTAAGTTCACATCTCTTCAAGGTATCATTTGCATGTAATGCTATGATACTGGAGTGAGGCTACTGATGTGATGAGGATAGGACTAAAGCTGGAGTGAGTTGACATCGAATCGATCCAACTGGTTGTAACTTATCCTTCTAATTCATAATAAATATATTTGTTCCATTCCTAATACATGTGTTAATATTATTAATATGTGTATTTTCAAATGAAATCGATTCAGTTTGATTAATATGAATAGATCATATGCCTTTATGTCATTTTCTATCTTCTGTTAGCATTGCAAGTATCAATCAGGCAAGTTCAGTTCGATTAAGAGCAACGAAAGTGAAAAAAGGGAGATGAGGAATTGTGAAATATCACAAGTAGGTGTTCTTATCTTATCTACTAATCTTAAGGAAAATTTCAAGTGTCTTTCATTTGTTGTTCTAAGTGCGACCACCACACTTAGGGAAACTTATCTATCCCTAGGTTTTATTTCTGTAAAACAGACACAACGCAACCAATCTAGCCTTCTACACATCCTACAGAACCTCCAAGAGCTAACCCACCCTTCCATGTGACCAACCCCTAAGGGAACTCAACATTTCTAGGAATTAAACCCCTATTCTCTCCCTTTCAAAGGCCTCCATGTGACTGAGAGCCCAAGTTCCTCCCAAGATCCTACCTGAGCATGACTATAACCTTTTTCTACCATTGTTATGTGAATGACTATGATATTTAAGGCTAATTTCTAGGGCTAGGACCCAATCACTGCCTAGAACTCCATGAAACCTCTAGAAATTAAATGTAATATAGAAACAATGATGCAAATGCAAACACTTGAATAAAGACTTGATTGGACCTCTACTAGCCGTGATAGGAATTTCTTCAAACATATCACAATTAAGCATTCTACATGTCATAATAACATATCTGAGCATAATTGCCTCACACTTATCTGGGAATCACTATGAAGCATTAATGCCTTATCACATTAGCTCCATTATCATATATTAGATCATATGTTCATTTTTCATTTATTTATAAATCAAAACATGATGAGAGCCATACATCATCACTATCATAAAAAAAAACTCATAACCAGTGTATAAAAAACATAAATAAATACTACATATGAACCAATACATTTGCATATAAAATACCAAGGAAAGGAACTCTTATTAATGAATGCAAAATCCAACCAGGTTTGGGATTTCCACGTTCCACCCGACCATAGATTGGTTGAACCAAATATCTCTTCATAAAATCACCCTTTTTCCATATTCCAAGCATGAATGTAGGACTCAAAACCAAACAAATTGACCAGGGCTTACTGTGGTTAAACCACCTCACCCTCATCAATAGAACAAAGCTTTACCGCAATCCTCATCGAATCACTAGGCCATAAACAAGAATGGATGCCACCAGATTTTTTCACCTACACCATGAGGAATTTTTTGTGTCTCCTAGTATCTAGGCTTTACCGCAATCCACAGTTTGATCTAGGGATTTCTAGGCCATAATCGAGGCACCACCCTACAGACTTTACCATATATCCTACCATTCACTAACCAAGGATTCCTAGGTCTGATCAAGGGAAACCACCTCTAGGATTTACTGTATATCTCGCCATTCATCAGTCGAGGATTCCTAGGCTCACTGAGACAGAAAATACCTGGCTTTACCACAACCCAAAGTATGGTTCAGGGGTTACTAGGTCAGTGGCTTTACCACATTCCACCATCCAGTTCAAGGATGACTAGCCCATGTGTTCTTTTATTCAGAGATCCACCTCACTTAGTTTTGAATCCATCTAGCGATCCAACTCAACCAAAACATGAGAACCCCATCACAACATGGCTATTCAAAAACGGAAAGGCAAGGCTGAAGAACACTGTCACACCTGGAAAAACCCATGCCAATGATAGCAAGAGAACTGAGAACACACATGCATAACCATGCATGCCAAATCTAGATAGGGAATCACAAATGAAAATCGATACCTGTAATTAAACCCGTTGTAGCTACTTGATCCTGCTCTTCCTTGATTAATATTTTCTTCCTCTTTCACTTCTTTTCCTTTCTTGACCCAATGCTTAAGTGCTCCAAGAAAACTCGAAGTGTCCAATAATGTGAGAGAGATAATAGAGAGAGAGAGAGAGAGATCCAAAAATTGACTTACAAAAGGTTACACTAACAAAATGTACCAACTGATCCCCAAAAACCTTTTTATTAATAAGGCCTCTCTTTTCTTCATTTTCCATTATTTTTCGTCATTTTCCTCCCCACATGAAATCTGTGACCATTCACCTTCCCTTTCTCCTAATTTTTGTTATTTTCATAAATAAATTTCCAAAAATTCCATTTTCCTTTCTAAATCCTTTGTCATTTTCTTTGCCAATTTCCTTAGCCATAATAACCAAAATGAACACCCACACTAGGATGTGTTTGCCAAAATTCATCTTGGAATAATTGTCCCGTAATTGTGGTTATTATTTTATCTTTCTAACTTTTATTACATGGAATTTTCACTAGGGAATTGAGATTTAGTGAATGGTTTGGTATTCAACTCGGTAGATGGTTAGTGTGGGTTATGGCCTACTTGTTTTGTGTTGGTTTATTGAAAGGTGGATCCAGTATGAAACATTGTGAAACATGGTCCATAGAGACGTTGAGGGGTTAGGAGCCTCCTTCCAGTAGAATCTGGTAAACTTAATGAGGGGGTTGTAGCTCCCTTCCATGGGGTGCTAGAGAATGAGTGGAGGTTGTATCCTCCTGCAAGTAGTAGCATGCATACTAACAAGAGGTTCTATTAATACAAGATCATAATGTAATGAATGATTTTTTCATTATAATAAGAGAAGAAGACAGAATGACAACAGTGGTGGTTTTGTCCCACATTAGGTTTCCACCTAAAATCATAGTGTTCCTTTTTGTCTTATGATGATGTGTTGATGTGGATTTATTTCAATAATGATTAATAATTCTCATAATCATTGATCTATATATCACATAATTTTGGTAATAAACTTATGAACTAAAAATAAAAGTATAATATAAGTAAATTACTAATTGGAATGAAATATTTAGTCACCCTCTCTCTTATTATTTCTAACAAATGGATTCAAGATTAATATAGAAATTCTCTTTTTATAATATAAATCCTTAGTAGGGTAATACCTTACAATTGATCATTTTATGGAAGGAATTTATTCTTGTTCACTTTTGTCTTCAAGGGAAAAAATCCTAATGAGCTAATGCTCCAATAAAATAATATTCTCAAATCCCATAGGTTTTTCTCCATCCTTATTTATAATTATGAAGAGAGATTTAGGAAGCTCCAATCATAACAAACTCCTAACTATGTACTAGACCTTCTTTAATGATATCCTAATACATTTATTCAATACTAACTACCAAAGTAGACCTAGTCCACCTTACATGAATGGCCTCCACTACTATCAATCTACTAGTATTCCTTGTGGATACCTCCCTAGGCACTTCATATTACCCCCTTGGGTACACTATAGATTAAATGACCTGCACTAAACTAGATGTCTCACTTACTCCTAAGTAAGATCACAACTCTATGGATATTTTTTTGGTGAATGATTCTAGAATGATGTGTACAAATTGTTCTATAGATGGATAGTATTGCATATTAATGCACTAATCATGAATCAACTCCAAAATGTAATGCATGTGAATCTCAATGTGATTGGTCCTCTACTACTATATTATATCTTTGCATATTTGGATGTTACTTTGATTGTCATAAAATATGATTGTAGGATGGTGATATTAAATAAAAAACCTAGTGAGAATATGATGCAACCACATAGCTTGTGTTGCTACATTCACTACACCTCTATACACTACCTTCATAGTCAATAAATCAATGGCTAATTTCTTCTTATTACACTGAAAAATAGGACTTGAGCCAAAATTGAATACATAGAGAGAAGAGAATTATGATTTGCGTAATCACCAACCTAATTATAATATGTGTACCCACCATAGCTCAAGAGCTCAATCTATCTTATAATGTATTCCAAAACTATGTGTACCCTTAACAAAGTGGAGAATTCTTTTTGAAATTTTCTAATGCAGTTCATAAGGCTCTTGAATGTATCTATAAATAGATCCAATAGCATAAGAGATGTTGGGTCTAGTGGGGCTGAGATAAAGAAAAATCCCAACCAAATTCGTGTACCATACATTGTCGACCGAAGGTATGGTACTAACATCTTCAAACTTGACTGTTGAAAGAAAAGGTGTTGCAATAGTTTCCCAATCAATCATCTAAAATATAGTGTACAAATTTAGTGCATATTTGGATTGTGTTATTTTGATCCTTGAATCAAATTATTTTATTTCAAGACCAACAAATTCATGTAATAGTCCCAAGTTAGTTATGCAAAACCTATCATGTAATGTGTTGTCACCCAAAAAATTTCAAAACATCATTTTGACAAGGTTACAAAATTTCATGGATCAAAATTGGGTTTTAGGAGTTAATTTAGGTTTGATCAAGGGTAGGTTTTAGATTTTTATAGTTTAAAGCTCATCCTAAGGTTCAAATAAAGCCTTATTTAAAGTTCTTTCATGTCAAATATTCATCATCTTCCATTTGTATGTCATTTCCCAAAGTTTTGTGTCAAAATTGTTCAATTAGCTGAAAAACAACAATTTCGTAGCGCCATCCATTGAGAAAAGTCATTTTGTGCTACGAAAGTGCTGATAGTTTTGTAGTGCAAACATGAAAAAATACACTGCGGGCACTACGAAAGTGCGGTTTTGTAACTGTCTTATCAGTTGAGTTGGCAGATGTTAGAAACCATTGGGAAAGGGTAGGATACTGGCATGTTGAGTCATGTAATGATGAAATTTGATGTTCACACCCATGTTTGCAGTCATCATTTTCATTATAGGCTATGAATGAGGCATCATTCAGTTATGAGAGGACATTTTAAATTTCAAAATATTTCCTAATTAGTCATTCTCATTCCCTTTTACCTCCATTCGAAATGTCTGAGCTCTGAGTCTCAAGACAAACTTGTGGCTGGTTCATATAAAGGTTTTACTACACCCATATAAAGAGAGGCTGATAGTTTCTCAAGCGAGGCTGTTGTTACAATTATTCAAGCGAGGATGAAAAATTTATTCAAGAACATGGTAGAGGAAAATAAAATTCACAGAGGAGGACACTGCTTAAGGCATGAACCTGAAGACATGAAAGCAATAATTGAATACCCAACAGTGATGGAAGCGTTCAGAAGAGTAGGTTGCCTACAGTTTTGTGAGAAGTTGCAAGGCTATCACACATAGTTATCCAAGGAATTCGCCATGAATTTCAATGTAACAGCCACTAAGGTCGGGATGCTAAGAGTGTCTATTACACCAGAGCTCATTGCTGCCATTACTGAGATACCAAGAGGTCAAGGAACCTAGTTCAAAAGTTTCAAATTTGATATGGAGCAGTGTAAAGAGTTCATGAAGCCTGACTACAGAGACATGGACCTTAATAATGCTAGCCCTAGAAGCTGCATCAAAGATAACTACTCAAAACTATTGCTTAACATTCATAAATATTTTACCTGTGAAGGAAGATATCACAAGGTTTATTCATATCATTTCAAATTGCTTCTACACTTCACTGGTAAGATTTCACTTGAGTTACCTTTTTATCTACATAGGAGTCTTGCAAAGATGGCTGGTAAGGTGCAAGAAAAGTATAAATGGAGTGAAACATCCTTATTTCATCATGGTTTAATGAATTTATTAATTTTAGATGAACTTCAGAAGATAGGTAGAGATTGGTCATCTTTCTTGTTTATAAATGGTTTTGAGTTGGAAACCATAACTCCTGTAAGAAACCATAAATTTAAATGAGTTCCATCACCACCACCAGTAGAACCAAGCAAAATTATGGTTGCAAAATCAAAAGAAACTGTAAGAGTGAAGCAAATAAAGCCAACTGAGAAAGGGCCAGAGAAAATGAAAATGCTTGATACTCCAACTCTCTCACTTGCAAAAAAGAGGTCAAAGGTTGTCAAAGATGAAAAATAGAAACAAGCTGTCAGAAAATAGGAAATCAAAAAAGAGAGCTAGAAAGCACAATGTCAAGAAAGTAAAGTTTAAAAGAATGAAGGCAATGTGGGAAGGAAAATTTGATTCTGCTTCTGAAAACTTAAGTAATACAGAGTAATTTTTCAAATGGACAGTTCCAGCAATAAAAGAAGCTAAATTTGTCAGAATAGTAAACACTCATCTGAGAGCTACTAACATAAGACTTAAATATCAGGTGGTGGACTTAGAGTAGCAGCTGGAGTTGATTCATGATGAGTTAAAAAGAAGAGGCATAAAAATGACAGTCATAGAAGAACCAACAGCTCAACCAAGTGTAAATGAAGAAGGGACCTCAAGAAAGCTAGAATGACTGTGTTTTTACAGTTGAGATGGTTTTTAAATGATGAAGATAGGTATATTTTGAGTTTTTGGCATAACTACAGTTTTAATTTCAAAAAAATTTGACAAAACTGCATAGTCAGCAGTTTCGTAGTGCATTCAGTGTAAAAAAGCATAAAAGCGCTACGAAACTGTTGTAGCTGCTTTTCTTTCTTATTTTGATCAGTTTTTGAAGGGTTGAAGAATGAATAAAGAACTAAACTTGCTATGGAGGATGTATTAAAGGGTAATTAAAACAATATTGGAGGAAAGAAGTTAAAGATTTGAAGAATAAAGGTTGAAATAGCAGTGCTACGAAACTGCTATGTTTTCGTAGCACAGAATATTACAACATTTTGAGCAATGTTTAAAGTGGTTTTAGACAACTGGAGGCTAGGAAGGAGTTATGGGATGTGTTATGCCAACTTTCAAAAGCTAAGGAACACGAAATGAAGGGTACATGATGGTCATAATGTTCAAAGAATGCCAAAAGATATTATGCCTAAAAAATAGGGTTCTATTTCCTATGTTGGTGGAGGTCAGCAAAATGGTCATGAAGAAATGAAGCCCATCATCCAGATTCAACCATGTGATGATACAATTGGAAATGATGTAAATTTAAGTAGATAAGTTTTTTATAGATAGAAATAAGCAGTTTGAGTCCTTTTTGGATTAGAACTGTTAAGTAGATTAGGTGTCTTTTTGTAATAAATTCCATGTCTTATGGTTATGCAAGGTGTCAGTAGTCAGAAATTTGATGTATCTAGCCTAGAGGCAGATCATCCCATGTTGTAAGATGTCTATTAAAGACCAAGAGGTTGAATTTGTAAAGGGTTGGACATTTTTGGAAAAACTATGCTTGTTGTGAATTGACTGGTTTTCAGATAATACAGAGATCTTCTACTTGACCAACTTGAGATTCAGAAGGAGTTTTAGCATTTTCCTATTCTATTTTAATCTTTTATATATCTCATTGTATTGGTGTTTCATATATGTTACTCAAAATTCATCTTTAGATTCTCTGACTTACCTATATAAGTGAACTGTGTTAAACACCATGTTAAGCACACACATGGTGTAAGAGGAATATGAACACACACACACAAGAGACTCAACACACAATGAAGGATAAGCGTGAGGCTTTATTATTTTTCCATTATACATGATGTACATTTATAGTACAATGGTGTGACTCTTGGTTTCACATTCCAAGGTCACTTGGACTCCATTGTGACTTTTCGCATTCCACACCTACCCATGTAGGATTAGGTGTTCCAAAATCCCCCCTTAATCCGAAGGGGTATGTGTGAGTCCAAGAGAAGAGTTGTAATACGAATCTGAAAATTATACATGGCAGCACTTGGGCTGAATCAACTCTCTAAAATGTTGGAAAGAGGTGGTTTAAGGATGACCACCAACACTGGAACGTAATACTTGTTGCAGTTCCCAAAACTCTTCCAAAACTGGCAAGAAGCTGAAAGCTTCTGCTAGAGGAATTGTCCCTCATAAAAAAAGGGAGACCTTCAACCTAAAAGAAGGGAGGTCTACTACCTGTGATGGTTTTAGGATTACCAACAACTCTGGAATGCTTGAAGCATTTCCTGGAACTTGACCAAAACTGGCAAGAAGCTGAAGGCTTCTGCTAGAGGAAGTGTTTCTCATATATGAAAGGGAGACCTTCAACCTAAAAGAAGGGAGGTCTACTACCTGTGATGGTTTTAGGTTATCCACCAACCAAAGATGATGGTTTAAGGTTGTCCACCAACTGAAGGCATGCTCATGGGCATCCGTGTCTCTGGCTACATCTCTGAATCTAGAATGACGAATTGTGGCTCAGGCTCACTTGAACTGTTGTGTCTCTGGCTACAACTCTGAACATGGAATGAGAGATTGTGGCTCAGGCTCGCTTGATCTGACGTCGAAGCTTGTACATGACCACCATTTCCCCCCCTGTCAAGGACAAGGTGAGATGATGGCGAAAACTCAACTGCAAGTTTGCTCAATATCTGTGAACATGTTCTGACATGTGTCTTAAACATCTTCTTGGTTGTTGATGCCCATTGCCAAGAAGAGAACCATCCAAGATGAATCTTTGTTCTTGCAGGAGGCTTGTGTCTGAAGCATTTGTCTGAAGAATGGGTGTGCCGACCATAATGCTTGCATGGATGAAGATCAAAACAGTGATCTTTCATATGGCCAACTCGATCACAGTGTTGGCATTTTACAATCTGATGTTGTTGTTGTGGAGCAGGATCTGGAATAGCTGCAGGTGAACTGTCATACATGAATCTAGCACTCTGAAATATGATGGGCTTTGTGTAGTCTGGAATATGAAAGGACACATCCTTGTCATATCCAAGACCAATTCTATGCTTGTTGTGGACAAGCTCTTCCCAAGGTCTGATGATGGGCTTGAGAAGTGCAGGTTGAGCTACTGCATCTACATGTACATCTGCTCTAGTACAAGGAACTGAATGGGAATCAACTGCAACTTTATATTCTTTCTTCTAATGAGAGTCCTTCTCAATCTTCTGAATAGAAACATGTTCAGAATGGTGACTCTTTTGCTGAAGTTCATCTTGTTGGAGCTAAGATTCCAACTGTAAAAACTCAATCTTTTCTTGTGCATCTAGCAAACAACTTTGAATGTTACAAAGAGCATTCTTGCTCATTTTTATCATATCATGAACATTTGAATGAATGAGGTCATTCAACAACTCTAATGCCTCATTGATTTTAGCCATTTTCAACAACTTAGGCTTAAAAATGAAAGGGTGTCAGCTTCAACCAAAAATGCACCCGTTTAAAATGTGATGCAACTTAATTTCAAGAAATACAAATGTCTCCAAGGAATTCTCAAAGTAAAAAATCTGCTCCTCAAATGATGGAGGGCAATGAACAATCCAACAACTCAAATTTACACTTCACGTCTTAATTGCAGCTATGAATGAAGAAGAAATACAATACAATATTTCTGCAAAATATTTTGTGAATGTGCAGCTGAAAACACTATGCAGCTGAATTTTTTTCTTCAAATAACTGTTTTGCAATGATGGCAAACTTGTCTTCTCATGTAAAATTCTTTAGAAAATCACCCTTATGCCACAAATCACACAATGTCAAATTCACTTTTCACTATGTATTCAATCCATCTGCTCACATGTCATTCCTCTTTCATGCTATTCATTTCCTCTTACTCTCTCTGTTGTGTACTTCCTTTCTTCCTCTTTCTCTGCTATTTTTTTTATTTATTTAATTAAAAATTAATTAAAAAATGAATTAATGAGAATTAATTAAAAGGGAGTCTAAAAATTTAAATAGGAAAGGGGAAATATTAAAATGGGATGGGATTTTTATTTTCATTTATTTATTTATTTATTTTTTAATTAATAATAATATTAAAAAGGGGGAAATTTAAAAATAAAAAAGTGGAATTTAAAAAAATGAAAAGGACGGATTAATTAAAAGGCAAGGGGATTTTAAAAAATTTAAAGGCTAAATTTGGAGGGGTGGTATTATATTGTAATTGCAAAGGAGCTAGGCTATATGTGTGAGGGGATGAGGGTTTTGGGATCGGGGTGAGGTAGCGTATGCAGGGAGAGGCGTAGGTGAAGTAGCGTGTAAGGGTAGTGGGGCATGGGCCGGTGTAGCAGGGTAGGGTCCGGCCAAAGGCCGTGGAAAGGGGATGTAGGGGGGCGGGTTAAACCATGAGGTGAGGGCGGGAGTAATGTGACAGGAGGGTGTGTGCGTTGAGAGGGGTGGGAACTATGAGGGGAGGAGTGAGGTGTTGTGAGGGGGCGGGTTTGGTTAACGCAGAGAGGGAGTTTTTATAGCAAGGGGAGGGCCGGTTAGGGAGTTGCAGAGGCCGTGGGGTTAGAGCTCGTAGGATGGGTAATGTATTGAGAGAATGGTGAGGTGGGAATCGTGAGTTGAGGGAGATGTGTATGCGTAGGGGGCTGCGTGGGTTGAGAGAATGTTATGTAAAAAAAAACACTGGGGGTATGGTGTAAGGGAGTTTTGGGAAGGGCCGAAGGCCTACATGGGCTGTGCATTGGGTTTGGGGAGAGGGCCGAAAGGCCAATGGGTTTTTTTTTTTTTTTAAACAGCAGAGAGTAGAGTAGAGAAATGCAATAAATTTCAGCAGGAATTTCAACTTTAAAAACAGTAGAATTTTTTTTTCCAAATGAATAGCAGAAACAAATCCAGCAGCAGAAAATGCAGAGATAATGAATTTTTCAGCAGAAAAACTCAGATTTCTCTTGCAGTAAAAACCAGAAACTTCTTCAGAAACCCAATTTAAATAATATTCCAGCAGCTCTTGAAAATGTAGAATTTAAAAGTCAGAAATTGCAGGAAAAAATCAGAATTTAGAAAACCTTCAGATGTGCTTCTTCAACACCACTGCTGCTCTTCTTCAAAGTCAATTTCTGAATGGCGGAAAAAACACTGCTGCAAAAACTCTCTACATGCTGCAAAAATGCCAACAATTTTTGCAGATATGCACAGGCCATAAGCACAAATGGCTCACTCAATTTGGAGTAGGGCCAGCAATCGCCCACTCTGATACCATGTTAAACACCATGTTAAGCACACACATGGTGTATGAGGAAGATGAACACACACACACAAGAGACTCAACACACAATGAAGGATAAGCGTGAGGCTTTCTTATTTTTCCATTATACATGATGTACATTTATAGTACAATGGTGTGACTCTTGGTTTCACATTCCAAGGTCACTTGGACTCCATTGTGAATTTTCACATTCCACACCTACCCATGTAGGATTAGGTGTTCCAACAAACTAACTGTGTTTTTACAGTTTCATGTGTGTGTACCTTATGACTAAAACTCTAATATGCCTCAACTTCCATGTTAAGTAGACTCGCTGAATTACTAAGCTGATTTGACTCCATAAGCCCAATGTATTCATGATGATGTGATTCTCAACCTAAATCTATCATTTATCTGTTTATATCCTAAATAGAGTTAGCCATATATATTTTTATCCAAATCATTAACCCTTGAGAGAGCCCTCTCAGGCCGAGGAGGCTAAGCCTCAGTAAAAAAAATAGGTTTGAAATAGTTACATGAAGTTGACTGATCAAGCAACCTATCAGATCCAATTTTGTGATAACATTTTGGTGTGTTTTCCGAGAGCGAAAGTGTAAATTTTCCCTGGGAAGAATGACAAAGTTTCAGTTCTAAGGTTTGAGAGAAATAGACACTTAGACACATATTGGCTGTATTTCTACTCTGCGACTACACACATCAAATAATCAATTGGAAGGTGACTCCACTACTTGAAGATCAGTAGCTTGATGAAGTTTCAAGATGAATTCCATTGCAAGAATAAAGTCTAGGTATGCCCCTATGAATTGGTCTCATATCCCTGGTTTTCCAAATACTATGCCAAAGATTGAATGGTTAACTGATCTTCCAATATTTCAAGATGAAAGGAAATACAATGCTGCTCTTCATTTGGTTAGATTCCATATGCATGTGAATGGACTTAAGGTTCAGTTCCCTGAGGATTGTCTCATGAAGGTGTTTATGGCCACTTTAGAAGGAAAAGCATGGTCTTGGTATGAAAGCTTGCCAAATGGTTCATTATATTCTCTTACTGATTTCCATGTTGCATTTTATGAGATGTATGAAGAGTATCATCCCTCCTTATTGCTGGTCAACTACTGTTGTAAACATTGTGTGAGATTTATTGAATATTTGGAGAATTGTTATGAAGATGATGAGTTCAAGGATGAGGAAATTTTAGAGGCCCTTCATGAAAACCTATTTCATCACTAAGAAGAAAGGATAACCTCTCCCTTGGATGAAAATGAAACCTAGCAGGAGCTTATTTATGAAAATCATTTAACATCCTCTGAGTTTGATGAAAATTTGCAGCAGACTAGTCAGTCCTTTGATCATCAGGAGTATGAGAATCATTTCAAACAACAAGAGGAAATATTAGAAGATAATTGATACAATCCTAAGGTAAAGAACAAACTTTATTATTCATGTCATTTCTTGCATCAGCCTACATCAAATAATGATCACGCTAATGAAGAAGTGGGTGAATTTTTTTCTTTATCCTTGTCTTCTAATTTGAAGTCATTTGAGTGCAAGTCATAAGATAAGATTCAATTTGTGGATGAAGTTGCTAAGAATATTGGGAAAGACATTGCAGTTTTAGAAGGTCAAATTCAATCTTATAATCTTCATGATCAAGATCAGTCTTTTCAAAAGATTTTTATGCTCAAATATAAAGAGAGGGTGTTGTTACCTTTCTCTTTTCAGATTGAAGAAAAAAACCTTGTTCTTGAAAATAAGTTTGATAGCACACAACTGAAATCTTGTGTGGCTGAGAAAAGCATACATGAGTTTTCCAAAGCTGCATAATGTCATGAGAAGCATCAAACAGATCATGCCTTCTTCGATCCTATAACTAACTACATGGAAGAGTTCTACAGTCCAGATTGTCAATTATATTTTCATTATGAGGATCATATCTATTTTATGTTACCTTGGTCATTTCAGTATCATGCTTATTGTTGGTTCAAGTGCAATCAACAGGTTCAAGTGTCAGATCAGATCAATGACTGGCTTCATTGGAAGTTTCATGTTGCTTGAGTTAAAAATGGAGATTGCAGCTATTAGGGTAGGTAAGAGTGTGTGAATAAGCTCAAAGTTGACTGAGCATCTTTTCAGTAGGTACATATTTGGTTCTTTTGTAGTGATCATCAAGCTTGAGCCCGAGGTGAAGGCCATAAGAGCTTGGCAAAGTTTTCATAAATTTCATAGTTTTTATTTTCAAGAAGATGGATAGTAGCACTAAAACTACTAGTTCTTTAGTGTACCATGGGGGCACACTGTCCCAAGTGGAGCCATTGTTATCACCCAAAAAATTTCAAAACATCATTTTTACAAGGTTACAAAATTTCATGGATCAAAATTGGGTTTTAGGAGTCAATTTAGGTTTGATCAAGGGTAGGTTTTAGATTTTTTATAGTTTAAAGCTCATCCTAAAGTTCAAATAAAGCCTTCTTTAAAGTTCTTTCATGTCAAATATTCATCATTTTCCATTTGTATGTCATTTCCAAAAAATTTGTGTCAAAACTGTTCAATTAGCCGAAAAACCGCAATTTCGTAGTGCCACCCATTGAGAAAAGTCATTTTTGTCTATGAAAGCATTGATAGTTTCGTAGCGCAAACATGGAAAATTACACTGCAGGTGCTACGAAAGCACGGTTTTGTAACTGTCTTGTCGGTTGAGTTGGCAGATGTTAGAAACCATTGGGAAAGGGTAGGATAGTGGCATGTTGGGTCATGTAATGATGAAATTCGATGTACACACCCATGTTTGCAGTCATCATTGTTATTATAGGCTATGAATGAGGCATCACTAAGTTATGAGAGGGCATTTTAAATTTCAAAATATTTCCTAATTAGTCATTCTCATTCCCTTTTACCTCCATTCGAAATTTATGAGATCTGAGTGTCAAGCCAAACTTGTGGTTGGTTCATATAAAGGTTTTACTACACCCATATCAAGAGAGGTTGATAGTTTCTCAAGCAAGGCTGATAGTTTCTCAAGAGAGGTTGTTATTACAATTATTCAAGCGAGGCTATTGTTACATTTTTTCAAGCAAGGCTGAAAAATTTGTTCAAGAACATGGCAGAGGAAAAGAAAATTCACAGAGGAGGACACTGCTTAAGGCATGAAGCTGAAGACATGAAAGCAATAATTGAAGACCCAGTAGTGATGGAAGTGTTCAGAAGAGTAGGTTTCCTATGGTTTTGTGAGAAGTTGCATGGTTGTCACACACAGGTATCCAAGGAATTTTCCATTAATTTCAATTGAACGACCACTAAGGTCAGGATGCTAAGTGTGTCTATTACACTAGAGGTCATTGATGTCGTTACTGATATACCAAGAGGTCAAGAAACCTGGTTCAAAAGTTTCAAATTTGATATGGAGCAGTGTAAAGAGTTCATGAAGCCTGAGTACACAGACATGGACCTTAATAATGCTATCCCTAGAAGCTACATCAAAGATAAGTACTCAAAAATGCTACTCAAAATTCATAAATATTTTACCTATGAAGACAGATATCACAAGGTTTATTCATATCATTTCAAATTGCTTCTACACTTCACTGGTAAGATTTCACTTGATTTACCTTTTTATCTGAATAGGATTCTTGCAAATATGGCTGATAAGGTGCAAGAAAATTCTGAAGGGATTGAAACATCCTTATTTCATCACGGTTTAATGAAGTTATTAATTTTAGACGAACTTTAGAAGATAGGCAGAGATTGGTCATCTTTCTTGTTTATAAATGGTTTTGAGTTGGAAACCCTAACTCTTGCAAGAAACCCTAAAGCTAAAGGAGTTCCATCACCACCACCAGAAAAACCAAGCAAGCCTATGGTTTTAAAACCAAAAGAAACTGCAAGAGTGAAGAAAATAAATCCAATTGATAAAGGGCCAGAGAAAATGCAAATGCTTGATACTCCAACTCTCTCACCTGCAAAACAGAGGTCAATGGTTGTCAAAGATGAAAAACAGAAACAAGTTGTCAGCAAAAAAGAAATAAAAAAAGAGAGCTAGAAACCACAATGTCGAGAAAGTACAATTTAAAATAATGAAGGCAATGTGGGAAGGACAAGTTGATTCTGCTTCTGAAAACTTAAGTAATACAGAACAATTTTTCAAATGGACAATTCCAAAAATAAAAGAAGCTAAATTTGTTAGAATAGTATACACTCATCTGAGACCTAATAAAAAAAGACTTAAATATCAAGTGGAGGACTTAGAGCAGTAGCTGAGTTGATTCATGATGAGTTAAAAAGCAGAGGCATAAAAATGACAGTCATAGAAGAACCAATATCTCAACCAAGTGTAAATGAAGAAGGGACCTCAAGAAAGCTAGAATGACTATGTTTTTATAGTTGAGATGGTTTTTAAATGATGAAGACATATATATTTTGATTTTTTGTCATAACTACAATTTTCATTTCGAAATTTTTTGACAAAAATACATACTCAACAATTTCGTAGCACATTCAGTGTAAAAATGCAGAAAAGCGCTACGAAACTATTGTAGCTACTTTTCTTGCTTATTTTGATCAGTTTTTGAAGGGTTGAAGAATGAATCAAGAACTGAATTTGATATGGAGGATGTATTAAAGGGAAATTAAAACAATCTTGGAGGAAAGAAGTCAAATATTTGAAGAATAAAGGTTGAAAAGAAGTGCTACGAAAGGCGCTACGAAACTACTATGTTTTTGTATCCAGAATATTACAACATTTTGAGCAGTGTTTAAAGTGGTTTTAGACAACTACAGGCTAGGAAGGAGTTATGGGATGTGTTACGCCAACTTCCAACAGCCAAGGACCACGAAATGAAGGGTACATGATGGTTAGAATGTTCAAAGAATGCCAAAATATCTTATGCCTAAAAAACAGGGTTCTATTTCCTAAGTTGGTGGAGGTCAGCAAAATGGTCATGAAGAAACGAAGCCCATCATCCATATTTGACCATGTGATGATACACTTGGCAATGATGTAAATTTAAGTAGATAAGGTTGTTATAGATAGCAATAAGCAGATTGAGTCCTTTTTGGATTAGGATTGCTAAGTAGATTAGGTGTCTTTTTGTAATAAATTTCATGTGTTATGGTTATGCAAGGTGTCAATAGTTAGAAATTCGATGTATCTAGCCTAGAGGCAGATCATCCCATGTTCTAAGATTGTCTATTAAAGACCAAGAGTTCGAATTTGTAAAGGGTTGGACACTTTTGGAAAAAAAATTCTTGTTGTGAATTGACTCGTTTTCAGCTAATACATAGATCTTCTACTTGACCAAATTGAGATTCAGAAGGAGTATTAGTGTATTCCTATTCTTTTTGCATCTTTATATATCTCATTGCAGTGGTGTTTCATCTATATTACTCAGAATTCATCTTTAGATGCTCTGACTTCCAATATAAGTGAACCGACTGTGTTTTTACAGTTTCATGTGTGTGTACCTTATGACTAAAACTTGGATATACCTCAACTTTCATGTTAAGTAGATTCACTGAATTACTGAGCTAATTTGACTCCATAAGCCCAATGTATTCATGATGATGTGATTCTCAACCTAAATCTATCATTTATCTGTTTATTTCCTAAATAGAGTTAGCCATCTATATTTTTATCCAAATCATTAACCCTTGAGAGAGCCCTCTCAGGCTGAGGAGGCTAAGCCTTAGTTAAAAAACTAGGTTTGAAATAGTTACATGAAGTTGATTGATCAAGCATCCTATCAGATCCAATTTTTTGATAACACAATGTAAATTTAACCACAACAACAAATGATGTTCAACTCACTATGATCAGTAAGTCATTTACATAAATAACTATAAAAAAAAGAGTCAACTTGTTGAAGCATGTATACATTAGGATATGAATTATAGCAACAAAAACCTTGCGAAAACACGAAGGAATACATATTTGCATATTAGGCTCATGATACTTGCTTGATTCCATACAAACATTTTGGTAATATGTAAACAAGAGATAAATCCTAGATATACCCCTATGGTTGTTCCATATATTCTCCTCAAGATCTCCATGAATAAATGCACTATTCTCATCCATCTGGTGAAACTCGCAACCTTTAGCTACTATAATGGTAAACACAAATTGAATGGAATCCATCCTTGCAATAGGTGCAAAAGTCTCATTGTATAATAATAAAAATTCCATATGCTATTGTATTTATTCAATAAATCTATTGCCAAATAAGCTTCCTAGAAAGAGGTAGGGGAACCAACTCTCATGTTTGATTCTTCATTATAGACAAAAACTCCTCATTCCTAGTAGCCTCCCAAAATAGATTATCAGTAGCTTCTACAAAATAATGTGGATATATAACAATGACCATGTAAAAATGGGTGGGTATCAAAGGATTTGTGGTAATGAATGCCTTTGAATCATCTTGAAACTATGAGTGAGCCCTCTATGTATCTTTTGGATCCCCAACTAGATAACCTCCAATTTGAAGAGTTTTTAGTGCCATAAGTGGTATCATTGTTAAATATACAAAAAATCATCAATCTCATCAACTTCCTCTTATTCATTTTAATCTAAAATTTCATCTGAGGCAATCAAAGATGGATTTATGAGATATGCATGATAAACAACTAGTGGATTTGTATCAAGTTCTTCTTCAATTGCAGACAATGGGCCCTCTTCAAATTTGTCTCCTTTTGTTATTAAAATATTTTCAATTAAATTATTTAGTAATCTATACCCTTTAACACTATCAAGATATCCTATAAAAACTCATTCTTGACTTTGGTGTTCCAAAGCCCCAATTTTCTCTGAATAAATGTGTTCCCATGCATGAGATACAAACTTCGTAAAGTGACTGACTCCTTGTTTCCAACCATTCGAAGCTTTGAAAGGAATGAATCCCTTTAATATTTTGTGATAAACTTGCTTCTAGATGTAGATTACATGGTTATATCTTTAGTCCACAGCTTTGGAGTGAGGGATTATATTATAGCATGTCAGTTGTCATCTCCTTCAATAACTTATTCTTCCATAGTGCATTAATGTTTTCTACGGAGCATATGGATCTGTATCTTGTAACTCAATACTTTCCTCTACATAGAAACATTGCACATATCTTTTTTTCCTTCACAAGATATTGATTATGTTTCTTAATTACTTCTTTGCAAAAGCTTTGAAGTCTTTTAAACACTCAAAAACCTTTGATTTCTACTTGAGAAAGCATACCCAAGTATACTTTGACAAATCATCAATGAAGGTCAAAACAAAATTAGCCATGATTATGAATGGGTGAGGAAATGAACTCATGATATCACTATGAACAAGCTCAAGAGATACTCGGGTTCTCCATGGCTATCTTTTCAAAATTTTCTTTTAGATGCTTTTCAGATTTCTCAACATTCTTCTTGATATAAATAGGTACATTGGTATTATACCTCTCAAGAATATGGGGCATCTAATCAATATAATTCTTTGTGCATGAATTTTCTTCATGATTGGGTCTCTTATAGTAAAAACATATCAATTTATCCTTCTTTTTTTCACTAATTTTAGTGTTGGAGGACTTTAATGTAGATTTTGGATTGCACTCATTTTGATCTTCTCTTTATTGCCTTTGAATTGTTGTTTATATTTGTTGCTAATATTTTCACTATGGAAAGTTCATGCACCTTTTTTGTCTTGAGAGAACCCATTTGAAAAAGTTATATTGCTCATGAGTGAGAGAGGTAAAAAACTCATCTAATGAAAGAATCTTCCAAGCAACTTTGCATTTGGATTTCATTGCATGGAAGGTAGAAAAAATTATGTATTTAGAACCTAGTTTGGTCATAATTAAATTGAAAGAATAAGTTTCAAGTTACTTCCTATCCATGCCACATAATTTTAGCTAGGGCAATATTGATTTAAAATTAGTAAATAAATATTGGGTAGTGTCAAATCTACTTAAGATCCAAATAATAAGCTAAATTTCCAACTAATATTCTTGTAACACAACCTACTTCCAAAAGAATCATTTTAGCTTGGTCCAAATTTCATTTGGTGCTTTTCTAGATTTTATCTGGAAAAAGAGGTTAGAAAATATAGAAAAAAATAATAATATATAAGCTTCATCCATTCAATTAAACCATTTTCCCTTTTCAGCAATATAATTTAGTTTAGTCTTAATACCAATTATGATGGTGTATAACTCCACAAGAGAATAACCAACAATGTCTTCCAATCATAGTAGTTGAATGATGTGAGAATTATACATTAAGATTGATTCATCCTATCTGTTGTGCTCTAATTTGTGTCTTTTAGCTAAAAAATTATGTACTACTCTCTTAGATCCAATAAATCTCTAAGACCATGTAATCCCTAGTGAATCAACCCATGTGAGGATTTAAAATCTAATTGATAATCAATGCAATTAACAAATTGAGAGAAGAGAAAAGAACAAAAGTCATTGGAGTAATGAAATTCTCCTTAACATGTTGGAAAAAAATATAATCCAAGGATGAAATAATACAATACAATGCAATTGAATGCAATATAATTGAATTAGTGCTCATGAAATTATGCTCAGCTTAAATACATGAGAGAACATGCCCTAATTCGCCAAGTGTGATTTCAAGTGGCAGTTGACTTTTACTAGCCATGTGAAGGAAACTATCTTATAATAAACATGTGGAGTAAACTAGCACTTAGAAAATAGTATCTACTCCCCAAGTGTGCACTAATTCCTAGAAAGTAGGATCTACCCTATAATGGAGGAAAGAAACATTCATATTCCTTGAAAAGTATAATTTGTATAAGATAAATCCTTAGTATTTGTTGATTTTTTTGTAACATCAGGAGGTATTCCCACATGAAAAAGAAGTCTCCAAGTCAGCCTAATGAAATTAATTTTTTTTTTTTTTTTAGGGCACCAAGTCGACCTAACTCATGAAAGGGTGTGTCCCTTGGGTTAACTTACCCCCATTCAACTAGTATATATAGATGATGTGATCATTTCATTTTCTCCACCAACCAAGAAAGTTTATTCTTCATCATTATGAGGTCTCTTGGACAACGTTGAGGCCTCGAAATTCCACTGCCAAAACATGGGGGAAAACCACCCGTTCCAGACCTTAAAGCAGCTCCTTTTCTGTTTGGTGTAGTGGCTCCAACTGGGGATAATGGGACTAGTTTCCCAATAAGGATGATTTTGAGGGTGTTGTGAATATGGCATTCAAATGGATAATGATTTTAATCTATATGCATCTATCTAAACTATTAATATAATCTATAGCCGGGGTGTTTTTCCTTTATGCGATCTAAAATGATATCTTTCAACTATCAGTAATGTAGATCATTTAACAGTCGAAAGACATGAAAATTATGTAAAATGATTCCTCTAAAAAATTAGTTTGCATAGAAGAATTGTGAAAGGAATATCGCATTTAACTGTGTGATTACATATTCAATAAGAAAGCATAGCTAAATATTAGAACATAAGTGCATGTAATATTTATATATGATAACGTTTCAAACATATAATGCAATAAAAATATGATTTTCAATCTATGAAGTAAGACTTAATACAAGTGAATAAAATTACCATGTGTACGAATTTCTACTCATGTAAACTGACAGCAATGAATGTCCTCCTTCTCACTTTCAAGAAATTTAAACAGTACATTAGTGCAACATCAGTTAAACACCTTTAATTGTTAAAAGATAACAGATATGTTCCATTAATTCATCAAAGCACTCACAAACTTACAATAGTGCATTCTTTGCAAAAAAATTTGGCAAATTTCTGGACCCTTCTCTAAATTCATGAGAAGGGTTTAAATACTAAACTAACTATAAACTAAAATAGATTATTACAAAAATAGAGGAGGTGTAAAACAACCTTCCTCATAAAGCTAACTTAAACTACAATATAGGAAATTAAACTAACAATTCTGAATCATGAGTTCTTCCCTTATTTCTGAATGTGGTCACGAAGTTGACAAATATATAACATTGCTTTGACCTGAGTTGGCTGCGATATCCTTGATCGGATCTATCCCTTGAAAATATCATTTGAGATTGCTAACTGAGATCTCTTTGTTGAATCCGTAAGAGACTACAGAGTTGGATGTTGATGATAAGGTTTGATCAGAAAATTCCAGTAATTTTCTTGATCAAAATTATTTACCTTTTTAATCATTTTCTCTTGTGTATCTTCTCTCTGTTTCCACTATGATTCCACCTGTCTTGTTTCTGAAAACACATCAAAATTGTTTTCCTTTAGAAGTTCTGCTCTGGACAGTTGCTCACACATAGATTCAATAATCTCATTTGATATCTTGGATGTCTTTTCTGCTTCTTTCTCTACCTGTTTTATTTGCGCTTCCCATTCTATAAATAGAATTTCTTTGTGAAGCTTATCTATTTGAGGTAGATTAGCTTCCTTTCCCGAATCTAAAACTTTCCATTGAATGTGTTATTCAATTTTCTTCTCAAGTCTTTCACATTCAAGTTTCTGGATCGCTATCTGCTGGATCATTATATTATTTGAATCACAATAAGAATCAATTATAGAAGCTTTATGACAAAACACTTCTTGTTCTTTCTTTAACTTAGTGTTTAAATCCAGTGCTTCTTTGATAAATTGCTCTAATTCTGGTTGACTTTGTAACTTAGTCATGGTTATTTCCAGCTGTGCTTGTTTTTTAGTGACCTCTGTCTGATACTGCAATTTGAGGCTTTCAATATCTTTATGAAATTGAACAGTGAATACTTTGGCTTGCTCACTGGAATTATATTTCTCTTCATTCAACAAATTCTCTAATTCTTGTACTCTGGCTTCTTTTTGTTTTAACAACATTCTAACCTCAGTAGCTTTATCAATAGTAGCAGTAGCATATTCCCCTGCATACTGTGATAATTTGGTCAGACATTCAGTAGGATCATCTGAGGAATCTTTCCATAGTACATCAACTGATTCATCTGTAGGCTTTGAAGTTGTTTCATCAATTCTCCTTCTTTTGTTTATTTTAACTACACCCTTATAACTAGGACTATAGAAAATATCTAATGAAGGAATATATTCAATTTGTAGAACTATCTGATTTGTAGGGTAGGCTAGTATGATTTCTTTATCATGTTGTGCTGGAATTATTTGCAGTTGCTTAAAAATTTCCAATATCTTTTGGCAGTGTTCAGGTGTCTAGAAACTCGTTGACTGATCAGTATTAAGATTCTCTTTAGGAGTTTTTATTGCTTTGGAAAAATCCTTCCATTCATCTATGAGATCTTTTGTTTGTGGTGAACTGGACTATTCTAGCATATTTTGATTGTACTGAGTTGTTTGAGAATTTGTTTCTGTTCCATTGTTTCTCATCTCCTCTAGCATCTCCATCTCCTGAATAACTCGGTCAATTATCTTTTCTAAATTTTCCTTTTAGATTTGGATTCATTTTCAGAGTGATCTTAATCATGATATTTCTGTTGTGATTGACCTCATTCGTCTTCAGACATATCTTTTACTTCCTCATTAAGGCTGACACTTGGAGTTTATTTGTTTTCAACTTCAATAGTTAACAAATTTAGAGGGACTTTCTCTAGTCTCTTGTTTTGGTATGCTTGTAAAGCTTCAAAATAATCTTGACTTAGTTGACTAGATACATACTTGATAATATCTGAAAAATTTTCCTTGCCCTGGAAAAGATCATCAAATCCATCTTCTTCTTTTACAAAAGGCTTCAACTTAAGCTCTCTGATGTAAGTTTTAATTACATCATTTGGATGATATAATGTTTTTGGAATTAATTCCAATTTCAATAAATGAATTTTGTAAACTTCCTTGTATGTATGGCCGATGTTAGATAATGAAAAAGTGCCACATTGTACAAGGAAGTTGGGCGAAATGGCCTTTTTAGCATCTTTCAACTGTTTTGTAACACCATTAACAAGCTGATATGTTATTTATTTTGCAAGTAACTTATCGGGAACATAATAGGGTATAACATGGGGTTAAGCATAACTCCCAAATACTCTAATATATGTAAAATTCTCCTCTGTGAACCATCTAGCTACAGGAAGAATGTTTGCATTGACTTCTTCAGAAACCCTAGGGGCCTTTTTATTGAAAATCATCTGGTGCATAGACAATATGACTCCATAATATATTTTATAGAATTTTAGATGGAAATATGAATCACAGAGTTCTCTGTGATAAATATGAATTGGAGTAGGGTCTTTGGTATTCCATTTCCATCCCATGGTAGAAAAAATAGAAGTAAAACAAATAGCATCCAAGAAACAGGCAAACATATAAAAGGGAGGAATATCTCTGGATGAAATACTCCTTTTATTCCAACATTCAGTAATGTGTTTGGATATGTTATTGGATAAGATGTCTGTCCAATTCAAAATTGATGAATTGATGATTGCATCAATCAGGGGAACCCATTCTCTTAAGAATCTAGTGCTATCAGGTTTGGCAAATAATCTACATAACATACCGGCAACATAACAGTAAGGATTAGGAATTTGGGAAATTGGGTACGTACCAAACTTATCTTGCTTCAATTTCCCCTAATTATCCTTCCATTCTTGGATGAATTTAATAAGATCTATATTTTCTCCTCTGAAATTCTACAAATATTCTTTGTCATATTTCTCTTACGGGGGTGGTAGATGGTACATTTCTATTAAATCTTCTGCCCTGAAAGAACTGACAATTTCTCCCTTCGAATTATTGAACATTCTATCATCAATGTTTAAGTGGTCAATTGCCCACTTAACCATGTCTGTGTAAGGAAGAATATTTGTTCTTGTAGCTATCCTGTGAATGTATGAGCATGTAATGTCAAAAAGAGTTGCGTCGAAGGTAGAAGTAGTGTCTGTCAAAGAAGCTTTGGCTATCACCCTTGGTCCTTCACTTTCAAAAATATTATACATTGCCACCCATGTCAAACTGCTGCAATATTTGTTGCAAACGGTATTTGAAAATAATCGAGACATGTCTGTATCTTCAGTGGATGATGTCTGAGAAATTTTCTTACCCTTTTTGCTCATTTTTCTCTTCTTAAATCCGTTAACTGGTTTCTTGAAAACAGAGCGAATTTTTACAAGTATAGAGTATCAAAGAGACAAATCTAACATTTATTTCAAATACACGCAAGAAGATATCAATATTTTAAGATATAACATCAATCATCATTCATAATCTCTAAATTAATATTTCATATACCTCCACACGTAAAATCTATCAATCGCTTTAAAGTCGTTAAGACCTTGAACTTTGTTTCGACATGACACAAGTTGTTTTACACGCTTGATCCATTTAATGGAATCGGCGCACATATCGCAAGTTATAACTTATAACCATTCATAATACTTATCCTTTAAAGTTTGTGAAATGTAATCTGCACAAATCGCAGATGGAAACTTTTATAGGATAACAATTTGGCGTATGTTATAAGTTGTGCAAGATGCAAATTGCGCTTTTTGCAAAACTTAAATGACCATGATTGCCGAAGGTTTTATATTCATTTCTTTATTTTCTCATGGGGTCCGTGGGGTTGCAACTTTATATCAATTTTTCTTTTAATTTTTATTATTTGATTAAGTGAGGTGCAGTGTGATAAAGTGAATATAACGGTGATTGAAGTTTTTTTCAAATTTTTAAACATATCTTCAGAAAAGCTTGAGCGCATATCATAGCTCACACATTTTAAGGTTTATGAGTCTTTGAAATTTATAAGATATGCGAATTGCAATGCGCTCAAGAAAATAAAGGGGAAAACTAAAAAGAAATTATTTATTTCCTAAGTTTTTGTTTTAGAAAATTTAAAAGAATTTCCTATTTATTTCTAAAGGGTCCCTATTTATAAAAATAAATGAGGGTTGTTGTATAGCACAAAAATTGGCGATTCACTTAGGTGAACCAGATATCTCTGATAAAAAATTTCGAAATTTCTAAGATTTTTAGAAAATAAAAATAGTTATAGGAATGAAATTTCAAATAAATAATATTTTACTAAGCAATGAAAATTTGTCTTATTCTCTATTCACAATAATTCCTCTATTAAAGATATAAGTATAAAAATCTATATCAGTCCTTACTCAATTTAAAAAGATAAATTAGGTGGCCTTTACAGATTAGCTTTATACAAATTTACTCTTTTATCATAGATAGAGCCTCTGTTCCAATAGGCAATTTAAGATTTTGGCAGGGTTATCTTTTACCCAGAAATGATTCATTGTCCCATCCAGTATTTCTTATGATTTTCAGAAGTAAATTCTAACCTTTGAGAATTTTCTTTTACATATTATTTTATTTACTTAAAAGCCATTATCTTGGCTTGGTAACCAAATGATGAAAATTCCATTCACTAGTAGTAATTAAGCTGATCAAGCTGGCTCTTGATGAGACCCCTTGTCCTTTTGATATAATCTCAAGTCATTACCCTATTTTGGTAGGCAGTATTGGTAATGTCAGTTTAACTATTTCCTTATGAACATGGTAAACAAGCTCATGATGAGACTTATTATATTTTAAGTTTTTTTCTTCTAATCATAATATTTATTATTTGAATTCCTTTCAAAAATTTATAAGATTTTCGAGATGGGATGAATCATTGGTCTTTTTAAGATTGTGGATGATAATGTTGAGTTTCAGATTTCTTTTCTGTAACAGGTCTTTACTATGTTAAAGATTCTTTTCTTGACTGAAAATAGAATATTCATGCTATACAAAGATGATAGTTCATCAAAGAATAAATTATTTCAGTGAAATTCAATTTTTCATAAAGATAAAATCAATTTGACTTTCTAAATCTTTTGATTTTATTTCCTTAACATTTTCCATTTTTTATAAGCAAAAAGAAAAACCAAAAGAAAATCATGTAAGATTATGCTTGAAAAGTCAAATATTAATACTAAGCAACTTTTTTTTTCTTAAAAAGAAAAGAAAAAGAAACTAGTGTACAAGGATAGAAGGGGTTACCTTCTATGAGAAATATTTTTTTTAAATCTTCCCATTAATAGACAAAGAATCCTTTTTGCCTGATAGATATTGCAATAAAAATGTTGATGGGCCTATTTCTTCAATTATTTGAAATGGACCTAGCGAGAGTTTTTGAAACTTCATGTGTTTACCTTTTTCCTCATGCGCTTTGTCCCATTTCAATATCAAATCACCAATTTGAAATTTTTTTGGAGTGACAGAAGTTGAATCAAAAGAGGCTTTTATTATTTGCTGATGATTGTTGAAAATTCAGCAAGATTATGGAGCTTAGTGAAATGAAGTCGCCTTCACTAAGTGGGCCCGCAGGCAAATTATGGCGCAAAGTCTATTTTTAGACTATGTCTATTTTTAGACATATGGAGCATGGTCCAGGGATTGTAGTATGTTATTCTTGGAGTATTGGTCATGTTGGTAAAAATAGATGGACCTCTATTTTTTTGACCTATAGGTCGATGTCTATTTTTATACTGCCTATCCTAAAAATAGGGAAGTCAAATATTATTTACCCTTAATAATATTTGGACTCTAAACAGCAGTTTACTCTCTTGGAGCAGTTCAGTTCGAGCCTTGGAAGTGGCTCATGCATATGACAGAGGAATTACACTATTCCTAAGGGTTTGGTGAGCTCATGCATGGTTGACTTCAGTTAGGACTTCAATGGCAGAAGTTTGGTGGAGTTAATGAGACAGCTAGTGGAGTTGTGTTCGGTTTAATTTAGTTGAACTGGTTGAGATTAGTTTAACTAGCTAATCAATTAGTTATGAGTGGAGTGAATTAAATATTATTTAATTAATTAATTAGTAACTCATTATTCAACTCAAGAACACATCAGTTCACTACAGTGCATGATCAGTTCAGTGGAGACCAGTGAAAGAAGTAGATGAAAGGGTGGAGTTAGCTATCAGTGGCGACATCAGTTGTGCATGAGATTTGCACCACACTTGGAGGATTTGTCCATGACAATTGCGCAGTCAAGCCAAGGAGATTTGAACCTTGGATATCTATATAGACAGGCCTGGATTGCGCAATAGAGGCAAGGCAATTGGCGGTGAGTTTTGAACCAGTAACCTGTTCAAAACTGAGCTAGATTGTGGGTAACTGTATGAGAAAGTACCGAGTACTTGTGAGGAGTATTGTACTGAGTTTGTTACTTGATTTCTCCATTATAATATACACAATAGCTGCGGGGTTTTCAGCTATAAGCTTTCCCCATACATACCGTGTTAATGTGTATGATGATTTGATGTGTTATCGCTTGATTTTATTTCCGCATGTTTGATGATCTGAGTGGAAGAGATTATGTGTTGCATATAAATTCGAATTGTATGTGATCAGGATAGTCTCGGTGAATAATTAATCATTATTCATCAAATTTATACATGGTATCGGAGCTATTGAAGCAGAGATTGATCATCACAGTGATTACAAACTTATTTCGGTAGACAGAGTCTGCATGCGGGCCAAGTAGCCTCTGGATCCATCCTTTCTTTGAAAGGTGATATATCTAGTAAACGCCCCTTGCAGTCGATCTCTGTGCTAGAAATAAATTTTTCTCACAGATCTAGAGCGGTTGAGCTTTGAGGTGGAATTTGAATTTTGCAGCAGTTTTGTTTTCTTGGTGCCAGTGTTGAAAATGTCTTTCAACGGTTTGCGACTCGAATATGCTCTTGAAGGTAGTTCGAATTATGTTGCATTGAAGGATCGCATGGAAGCAGTATTAGAAGATAATGATATGAAGGAGTTCGTAGATATGGATGTCCAAAAGCCCACTGATCCTGTTGAAGTCGAAGCATGGCAAAAGAAGATAGCGAAATGTCGAAGGATCCTGTTGGAGGGCGTCAAGGATCATATTGTATCCAGCCTGCATGGAAAGGCTTCTCCATATTTAATGTGGAAAGATTTGACAGATCTATTCCAGAGTAAGAGCGACCAAAGGAAGCTGGCGCTCAAAGATAAGCTCAGGAACATCAAGATGGAGAAAGGCGACAGTATCGCCAAATACCTCACGAAGTTCACTCAATGCAGAGATGAGCCGGGAAGTGTGGGGGTGACTGTCGAAGACGAGGACATGGTCGACCTGGCTCTCCTTGGTCTTCCGAAGGCTTGGCACTCATATCAAGATAGTGTCAATGGTCGGGAGAAGCTGCCGGGATGGGAGCGCCTTTGGGCGGATCTCATGCAGGAGGAGATAAGGAGGACTACTCGAGATGGATCTTCATCAAAGGGAGCTGATGAAGAAAACTGCGCTTTGGTGTCCAAAGCTAAGAAAGGGAAGGGTAAGAAAACCTCTCATTCTGGAGCTAAGGGCAAGAAGCAGGATATGGTGAAAGTGAAGTGTTTTCACTGCCATGATCACGGACATTATGCTACCAATTGTCCAAAGAAGAAGAAGAACAAGCAAGCAGGAAGATCTGTAGATGGAGAGGCTTTGGCTTCACAGTTCGAGCTTGACTTTTCACTGATCACATGCTTGGTTTCAAGTGTGTTGGGATCGGTGTGGTTCTTGGACAGCGGTGCGTCATTTCATATGACGGGAGATCGGGATTTGTTCTCAGATCTAGAGGACAAAGATTTGGGTGTGCACATCGAGATGGGCGATGATGGTAGATACAGTGCGACTGGTATCGGTACCATATCCTTTCAGAGGGAGTCTGGTAAACCCTTTGTACTAAAGGATGTCATGCATGTACCCGGATTGAAGAAGAACCTGATTTCAGTAGCGATGTTGGAGGATAAGGGGTATGATGTGGTCTTCAGCGAAGGAAAAGCCTTCCTGCGCAGTAAGACTACTGGAGAGACCCGGAAGATAGGGGTTCGAACCAAGAACCTTTATCGGTTGCAGGTAGATGGCTGCGCAGCTATGGCATGCAAGGCGGGAGAAGTGGTGAGCCGGGATGATGAGGGCGAACTGTGGCACAGGAGATTGGGCCACCTTCACCATGGAGCTTTGAAGATCCTGCAGCAGATTTCTACTAGGCTTCCTAGGGGCACTCTTGCGCAGTCAGATCAGTGCAAGGGGTGTACTTTAGGGAAGTATGTGAAAGCCACCTTTCACGAGAAGGATAGTCATGCCACGATGATCCTTGAGAGAGTTCACACAGACGTGTGTGGTCCTTTCTCAGTTGCTTCGACAGCAAAGCACAGGTATTATGTGATCTTTGTTGATGATTTCTCTCGAAAGTGCTGGATCTTCTTCATGCAGAAGAAGAGCGATACATTCGCGAAGTTCTGTGAGTTTAAAGCACCGGTCGAGAAGGAGTCGGGGAAGAAGGTGATTGCTCTAAGGAGTGATAACGGTGGTGAATTCATCTCGGCTGAATTCAAGGAGTTCTGCAGCGCAGAAGGGATTCGGAGAGAGTTCATCGCACCCCATAACCCACAGCAGAACGGGGTGGCTGAGCGGAAGAACAGAACGATCGTGGGTGCTGCACGGGCGATGTTGCATGATCAGGGCCTACCCCTTCACTTGTGGGCCGAGGCATGAAATATAGCAGTGTATGTGCAGAACCGTTGTCCTCACAAGGTTCTTGGCATGAGTACACCAGAGGAGGCTTATTCTGGCAAGAGGCCTGATATTTCCCATTTGCGGATTTTCGGATCTCCTGTCTACATGCATGTGACGAAGGATGCAAGAAAGAAGCTGGATCCAACTGCTGAAGTTGGAATATTTGTGGGGTACACTGATACACCTCACAACTATCGGGTGTATGTGCCAGACAGTCGCAAGACTGTTGTGCGACGGGATATAAAATTCCAGGAGGAGAAAGCCATGCAGTGTTCGCTTGAGAGGGGGCTACACTTGCATGCAGATGAGGAGCTGTTAGTTCCTAAGGAGGAGCTTCCGGATGTGGATCAGCCACAAGAGGAGGTTCAGGAGGTGGAAGAAACCACCCAGGCAGCGCCAACCATCAGAGGGCGCATGCACACTACAGAAGCTGAGCGACTGGCTCGGGATGCAGAGAAGGTTGTAGGACCACCTACAGCACAGCGCAGACAGAGACAGTCACCGGATCGGTACACTGGATACATGGCTCTCGTGAGTCAATGTGTTGTGACGGAGCCATCCTCTTTTGAGGAAGCTGTGGAGGAACCCGCATGGGTTGATGCCATGATCGAAGAATATGATTCGATCGTCAGGAACAGTGCATGGGAGATTGTCCCAAGACCGGAGGGGAAATCAGTGGTGGGTTCGTGATGGATCTACAAATTGAAGCAGGCGGCTGACGGGAGTGTGGAGAACTACAAGGCGAGATTTGTCGCCCGTGGCTTCTCACAGATCGAGGGGATTGATTATGAGGAGACATTTGCACCTGTCGCAAGGTACTCTTCCATACGGACGATCCTTGCTCTCTCAGCGCAGATGGGGTGGCACATTCATCAGATGGATGTGAAGACTGCATTCCTCAACGGATTCATTGAGGAGGAGGTGTACATAGAGCAGCCTGAAGGTTTCGAGATCTTCAGCAGTGAGTCGCATGTGTGCTGACTCAAGAGAACACTGTACGGGCTGAAGCAAGCACCTCGTGCTTGGTACACTCGGATAGACAGCGACTTCACCGAGCTTGGATTCTCCAAGAGTGAGGTGGATCCTAACCTGTACCAGATTGTGGTGGATGGTAATTTGTTGATCATCGTACTGTATGTAGATGATCTGATTTTGACTGGCGATGAGCAGTTGATACTTTCATGCAAGGAGGATCTTGCATGAGAGTTTGAGATGAAGGACTTGGGCATCCTTCATTATTTCCCCGGGATTGAGATTTGGCAGCATGCTGGAGCATCACATTTCTCAGTGGCAAGTATGCCGAGATTCGGGAGAGGTTCAATATGCACTACCGCAAGCCTGGCTGACACTCCTCTTCCCGGTGGTTGGAGGAAGGAGGATGCTACTTCAGCAGAGGTAGTGGATGCCACTATCTATCGACAGTTGGTGGGGTCGCTTATGTATCTGGTCAATACACGACCCGATATATGCTATGCTGTTAACCAGCTTTCACAAGCTATGGTTAAGCCTACCAAGCTCTTTTGAA